>JAPWDM010000004.1:53228375-53828375 GCA_035578155.1 Brachynemurus nebulosus | reverse complement strand
GGAAATATTTATTTTTATTACATTTCTTAAGTCATCATTTTCATTTTATTGGAAATACTTAATTGTATTTGCATACTATGAATGTAATCTAAGTTTTAATATTTTATTTTAAATCACAAGCCGCATTATAGTATTTATTTATAGACAATTGATATTTAATTGCACAAACCGCACACATATGTAGACCATACATGCATAGAGTGATTCATCATAATGCATTAAAAAAAAAAAATTGATAATATTATTGTGTGTATTTCGCAGTGTTGATGCAACAATTAATATTATGACTTAATTACTTTCACCATTTGTCGAAACAATAGAATATATTTAAAACAAGTTTGTACTTGAATTATTTAAATTAAAAGATTAAAGGACATTTACTTACAAATTGCGAAATTTATGAACGAAATAATTTCTATTTTTTGATAATGACAGTTGATATGAGGTAGGCATATTATGTGTACATATATAGGTCCTTATTATACTTTATTGAATATGATTGCGGGTGTACAAGTTGAAGTGTAGTTCAAAAGATAAAAATTTTGATAAACTGACTAAAATACTATGATTTTCATCGTTACAAGGAGTTTTCGTGGACAAAGTCTGTTTTTGTGGCCTTAGGTTTTTATACAAATAAATCATGATAATAGTGGATATTTTGGTAAAGACCATTATTTCAATTCGTTTTATATGAAGGATCATAATTTTATCGAATTGTTATTGATACAAGTTCCAAAATGAAGGTGTTTTTTTTCAAGAGTCGTACAGTTGCAAACGTAGAGGCGTAACTACAAATTTTACGCCCTGGACAGAATTTGATTCAAGCGCCTCTGCTTCCTTCAAAAATTACTTTTCCTTGTTATATTTTTATCTGTTATGCCGCACTTTGTCATGCGTCTTCAAGTAAGTCACTTTAACACTGTCATAGGTTATTTCTTTAATTAAGAATGGCAAAAAATATTATTATAGAACCGGCTGTGGTAGTTTATTGATTTGTTTTTATATTAGGAAAATAATTCAAAATCTACTCGACTGATTTTAGAATTCTTGTACCGTTAGACTATTCATAAGACGTTCTGTAAAAAATTTTTGTTTTGTAATATTCACTTTTAGAGTTTATGACACTAAACTCAGAATTCAACATAAGAATGATCCAGGTAAAGTAAAACAGAAGAATATACTTAAAACTTTACGATCTTAAGTATTTGATATTTTCAGAATTTTTGATTAGCTTAGATTTTGATTAGATTAAAATAGACATTATTAACAACCAAATATGAGTGTTGAATCAATGAACTAGTTTTTTTTTTATTAAAACTTATAATAAGTTTGCGACAGCTTTAGACTAATATTGGCTTTAACTAATAAACATGTTTATCGAGTTGGATCTTGAGGTCTTCATTCAGAGTGGTTGCAAACTTATTACTGTAGAAATAATTTTTTATTACTGTAGAAATAAGTTTAGTAACAGCATAACGGTATATAAGTATATTATACACTAAGGGACTAAAGCGTGATTTTTAATCGCGAGTGTGAAGTTTGTTGCCAGAAGGCCTGTAAAAGTCCGAGAGCAATAATTCACACGAAGGATAACAAAAAATACTTTAGTCCCGTGACGTATATATTATTTTTTGTGATTCCGGATAATTTACTATTATAAAAATTAAGAAATAAGAAAAAGTATCATTTAAATGTCATTCAAATTGAATAAAATAATGTTACATTAAATTTTTGGGTAAATTAATCTAATTGTACAGACGTACAGTATAATATAATCGTTTTTTTTAATCTTTTGAATTTCTTTTATCATTTTAAATTACCTAGTAACTATTTAATTCAAGTTAAATTTCGCTTGCTGATTCGTTATACGCTGTAAATTTTGCTTGTTGATTGGTCTAGAAGTGGAAGTAAAAGAATTTTTAGTCCATGGGGACTAAAAGTGACATTTTACTCCCTATTATGAAGGACTAAATACGGTATTTTAGTTCCGGAATTGTAAGAACTATATTAAAATACAGTATAGCACCGATAATGGAAACATCAGTTTTGGAAATTTTTTTAGAGCATCAAATTAGTCAATATCACTTTTGAAAAGTTGCATCAAAAATGTCAAGTATTTAATATTTATGTACTTGACATTTTTGATGCAACTTTCCAAAAGTGATGTTGACTAATTTGATGCTCTCAAAAAATTTCAAAAACTGATGTTCCCATTATCGGTGCTATACTGTATTTAAGAACTTTTAGATTATATTCACATGATTTCTATATTCAAGTTTATGTAGATACATCTAGTTTATTTTTACAGTTTGCTACATTGTATAAAATCAAAGGTTAAGAACTGATTGATTTTTCGTTTTATAAAACGTGTCATAATAATCATATCATTCAGTATATTTGTAATCAATTCAAAATTATTAAAAAATTAAAAAATAAATATGATTATTTAATGAAAAATATTTTAATTTAATTAAACATAAAGTAATATCTATTTTTTGTCTCAAATAATGATTCTTGTTTTTAATTGACTTTAATAAAATTCCTCCTCAACTAGAAAACATGCAAGTAACATCATTTATTTCAATAAAATTAAGTGATCTTTCATTAGGTTTATATTTTTACTGGCTTAAATTTTTAGAATACAATGTACAAAAACTTAAACTGTAATAAGTTTGAAGAATTTGTCAAGTTTATCTTAACTTGAGCGAATAAAATTCCACGAATGTAAAATACCCCGCCGTCAAAATTTATACAATAATTAAATTTAAATTCAAAAATTATAAAAGTTGGAACTTTTCAGAAAATATTAGGTTTAATAGATCTTCAATTTAGTTACAATGATGAATTATTATTTTAGCGTTACTTAATTGTCAACGTAAGTATTATTTTTGCGACGCCAGGGAAAAATGTAATTTTTGGAAAAATTCAAGTTTATTACTTGATTCAAACATGCATTTAAAATCAATACTTAACGTAGTTACCTCGACATTCAACTTTTCGACAGAATAGTTTCAAATTTTAATGGTATAAAGAAGAATGCTATATCTGATTGTCCTTGTAATTTGGGAGAGATTGATTACTTCTGAGTTAAGATAATTAGGGTTAAAGTTTGTATCTACTCCATGTATTAGATCTCAAAATTCTGACTACCTACCCTTATTTTGTATTTAACAATTTAATGACTCGACAGAATTCAATAAAAAAACTAGTAAAAGAAAGATTAATAAGTCCTGAATGTAAAGAAAAAATTGAATTATTTGTTGATCGTTTTGAATTGAAGATATCATCAGAGAAATTATAGTATTTTAATAAGAATTTAACATCGATACCAATTTCAAGCAACTGAACCGAAGCAGTCTGGCAACCCTGTATATTAAATAACTGGTTTATTCGTATTTATTGTTTAAACAATATTAAAAATTCATGAATATCATTTTTTGACCTTTCACCGCTTACGTAGCGAAAACGGTGATAGATACATTAAAAAGTGTTAAGACCTTTTTTGTAGAGAATCGAATTCTCTACAAAAAAGTCCGCAAGGGAACCTGTGTATCTTGTACAGGTGAACAAATAAAGCGCTCCAAACGCATATGCATATCACTTAATATGTTTGTTGGGTAAGTAACAATGATGCCAGAGCATTTATTATAAAAAACTTTGATAGTATAAGTGTGTATACACAGGCTGTTTGAAAGTATGCATATACATGTTGGTATGAAACGTACATCATCAACATCTATCCACTAATATAGACAATAATGACATAAAGTAATTTTGGTTTGCAATTTTTGCTACTAGCATGTCACAAGGTAACTACCTTAATTGGAAATTTATCCCCGAAACTAAGGAAAAACTAAATTTAACCAGTCATATACAATCTAAATGATTAATATAATTATTTAAATAATACTTGTTATTAAATTTAAAAAAAAAAAAAAATGATAAGTACCTACGTAAAGCCTAGAAGGACTACAAAAGAAGTACAAATGCGTCACGGAGTGCTTGGATAAACAGCAATACCTATAAGTTTGATACAAAAAAAATGTGAATATACTTAAGACCACACGACTGAAATGAAAGCTTCTACAGAGATCTCGTAACCGATTCGAAGTAACATAAAATTATATACTCTACAGATAATAGGACTTTATTTAAAAAATCAAATGTTATCTAACGTCAAATGAATCATATTCTCCATCAAAAACAGTAATTAAAGTAAACAACCACGATTACTGTAATTTGTGCGACATTTATTTATCAGTTGTTTATCTATGCACAAGTAAAAAAAATTCATAGCAAATAAGATCAATTCTACGTACCCACGTGGAACATGTAACTGGCAGTCGCTCATAGCCATTTTTCATTAATAAGAATTCCCATTAGAAATAATTTTTTTAATTTTTATTTTTTATCTGAGTACATCCCTGTCTTGTTGGTTATGATTATGTACTTATTTACTATCTTTGTTTTACTTTTAACTATACACATCTTCCTTTGATTTTTAAGAATTGCCTTTTAACTTTTATAATAAACCAGCCTCTTATTTATTTTTATTTTACATTTTTTTTAATTATGTATTTTCTTGGTTAAGTATGTATCTGTTGGGTATGTTGCTGCTACAGTATAAATATACATTTTACATATTATGGTATGTATGTAGGTATTTTTAAGTGCACTATATCTGACTATATGCAACAGAGTGTGTAAGATATACATTAAATTATGATTATACCTATGCATATATGTATCTAAAACAATAAATATAATAGCTTTAATAAATATGTAATTTGACTATAGTTTTATGTAAAACAGTGCAGTTTTATATGTACAGAATAGTATGCAATAAAACAGTTTATCTAAAAACTGGAATATCTAGGTATATATTTTTCTTAAAACTTCATATTTAAAAAAAATATTTACGTTAATTGACGTTAATCTGAAATTAATATTAAACATTAATAAAATTGTGTAACTAACAATTACTTGAAAAGTATTTCCTAAAATATCAGCTGAATAAACTATGTAAATTACGTAACTGATTTTCGAATATTCGATATATTAGGAATAGTAAACTTTGTTGTTTCTTGAAATATTTAAAATTTGTAAATGGTATTCGGAAAAGTATCGTTAATGATCCGATTATAACTCTTTTCTCGGTAATACTTAAAAGCAGACGGAGTAGTAGGGTAGTCGAAATATTAGTGAAACTTTGAATATCTCAAGAACAACGAAGTTCTTTCTATCTTGAATTTTGAGTACCATTTACCTTTGAGCCCTTTCAGGTATACAAACGAAAAGAAAACATACAATCAGGTACAAACGATACTCCTTAGAATGTTGTTTTCAAATTTTGAATATCTCAAAACATAACGAAGTTCACTCTTGCCAAAATTTCAAGTATCTACCTTATATCTCCGAAATGTTTGAGGTTCTAGCGAAAAGAAAGTGGTATAATAGAATGTTAATGATATTATTTCGAATGCCGCTTTCAAATTTCGAATATTTGAAAGTCAGTTACATACGTAGTTCACATAGCTTAAAATATCTTATATTTTTACTCTGAGTACTTTCTTGTGAAAGACTTTTAAAGTCGAAACTTGTGAAACGTCTTCTTAATAATCACATTTTGGTTAAATTTTACTGACAGCCAAAAAAAGGTTATCGAGGTTTAATCTACGGGTATCTAGTATAAGATTTTCACTGATGTCAAAAATATTACAGATCAGCTTTTTATAATGTGATTTCGAAAGATTAACATAATGAAAGCATTCTTAGAAAATTTTGGATATACTTAAAATGTCAACATATTTTAGGAACGCTTTTAATACATTTTTAGAGAAACCGTATTTTTTTGGAAGTCTCTTACCTTCCCAATATTTGTGAAAATTTGCTGGTACTATTTCACTGCAAGTGAGTTACTTTGGGTGAGTCTCTGTTTATCATTAGATTACACTGCTAATCCTAAGCGTGCAATGCGCTAAACGGTTTATTCAATAGTGTTCTGAGTTCTCATCTTTAAATGTAGGTACCTGTCTTAAAAGGAGCGTTCCAGTTTCTCCGTATTCTATATGTACAGGTGTGTATATATAGTATTACAACTCTAAGAAAAAAGTAAACGTAATAAAATTTTACAAGTTGGATTTACACTATAGCAAAAAATGAAATAAATTATTTTCAGTACGAAACTGCCCTCTTGCAGCAACATTCATAAAAATATTACTTTTCAATTCAAAATAGAATATGGAAATACAAAATACGATTTAGAAATGTTAAATTATAATCTAAATCAATAGTTTTAAAAATTATATACATTCATTTAACTTTTTGAATTATGAAGTTTATTTTTAGCTATGTAAATCCGACTTAGTTTGTGACATTTTTGTGTGAGAGAGATAAGTAAATTAAACTGTCACTGTACAAGCTGTTTTTTTATCCTTGTCATCTTTTTTAACCAATCATATTTTTTTCAAAATTTTATTACCTTTACTTTTTTCTTAGAGTTGTAATATAATATAAATTATTCAGTATCAGTGTATAATGCACACTATACATGATCGTGGTGCATGCTGCATGTTGCTAAGAACTTGTAATAATCAATTACACTCAAGCTAATATTTCATATTTATTATAGATCACTTATGAAAATAGTATGTACCTATTTTACAAACTTATTCATACCTGTACATGCCTGTACAGACAGTTTTACACATGACATATGTGTGCGTATACAAACATCTATTTATGTATTGTATTTACGTATTGGGTATCGGTCATGCAATGATTTTTAGGTTTGTTTTAAAAATTGTATGATTAGTTGGTCATGGTCGATTTCATATGTAACGATATGATGATGATTTAACTATTATTTGTTTATTCTGGATGGAATATACGTCATAACTTTCCTTGTCTATTTTTCGTTTTCCTCTACTTTCTGAACATTTTTGCAATAATGACCCTTAAGTAAAAAAACATAAGATCCTTGCAGCTAAATATTTATATTCTTTTTTATATGACATCATAATCCCTGAATGACTTTGTTATATACGACATACGTTTAAGTAATTACTTCGTAATTAGTTGGAAGGAGATGTCTAATATTTTTAATGAGGTAGCTGAGAAAAGTGTTTATTAAAGTAAACGCCCAGTGTTTCCCCCCTCTTTGTTATTATTGACACGCCCTTCGAAGACTTAAACAAGTCGTCGTTAAAACTTATGTGTGAGGCCAGGTGTGTAATAGATTGTTCAATCTGACAATTATTAAAATAGGGTGTAGGGAAAAACGGAGTCCGAAGTTCTATGTTTACTTATGTAAAAAAATATAATTTCTTTTACTAATTTAGTATATTTGATGACTGCAAATGCACTCTTACTAATCTTTATCTCAAACTTTCGTTATTTTCTATTAATTGTTTCACTCTAGTAGTAGATTCAATTAAACAAATTTTAGGACAAGTTCTTGAACAAATTTTTATTTTAAACACAATTTTATAATTGCGATAATTACATACTAAATTTACATAACGAACACTCGTTAATGGCCGTAATGGTTGAAAACGTGTTCACACACTAAACAAAAATAGAGTGGATTTTAGTAAGAGAAACGTATGCCTAATAAAGGTTTGTAACAGGTTTCCGACAAATACTTATTAATACAGTTCTGTATAGAACATTTCAAACTTTGTTTTTACTCTTTTTTAAAATTTGTAGTTTCTTCTTATACCCTTCTTTTATATTTTTGTAATACAAAATAAATGTAATAAATCATTCAAAAATGATGATAAGGAACAATATAATGCTGTCAAACAGAACAATTGAATTTTATATTAGTGAAAGAGTAAATACGATAATTGGTAACATAAATCGTATACATACATCCTTTTTTTATAAATTAAGCTTGTTTATGGTTTTTTTTATACAAATGGGCGTGTTATTCATTAGCTTTTTTTTTTAGTTATCGCAACAAAAATTGTATGCATTTCTTTTCAACTGATTTAAAAGTAGTTAAAAATCGTTTGTTGTGAATAACTACATTTTAAAATAGAGAGAAACAGAGGAAGAAAGTTGACGACGTGCATTACAAAGAGAATTAACAAGATATATGAGCTTGTTTCCTTTATATACCTTAGAATATTCAATAACAGGACGTAAATACGAATTCTGGTGTTCTTATGTACCTAGTAACATAGTTATTCGAAACTATGAACTTTTTAACAAAATATCGGTATAGTGATGGGTGAGTTAATGAGGTAAAGAAACGCTAATAATCTTTTTATCCGTTGAAATGTGTAATAATTAACATAAAATAAATTGTTTTATATACATATAGTATCATTAAGTTTGCAGTTTGTCTGATGAATATTGCTACTTAAAACTACCGGAGTAGCCGATCATTCTTAGGCACTGGTACTTGCAGTCTGGTAGGTCGAGGATTCAATTCCCGTGGTCGGCTAATGGCTATGTTCGTGAAGGTTTTCTGCAGTTTGCCCTCAAAACTTTAAATGAATATCGGCATAGTTTCTTAAGAAGACAACTACAAACAATACACACCAAATTCTAGTGTCCTTCACTCACATAAAATAAAGTGTAATGACGGTGATTGTTGATAACGTGTTGGTCAGTGTTATACTGTCATCTACCGGACAAAATCAGAGTTTTTAGCCCCTAGATGACCAAAATATTTCCAGTTCAGTTGTCAGATAGTCAGTGAACAGTCCGTAGGTTAATAAGAAAAATTTCTCAGTAAAAATGTTTATTTAAAATTTATTAAAAATATAAGAAGAATAAGGAAATATCCACGGAAGAAATGTCAACCGGGCGAAATAACAGTCAAATCGAAGGGCACTAAAACGGCTAAAAAAGCAACCATCGTCATCATTTTGAACATCAAAACATATTTACAATCAGAGAATGTATATGGAAGCCGTTCCTGAAACCGAAATCCGAGCGGGAACCATCATTTAAACCTATCAGAAAAAGGTAAAGAATACAGAGACTCTTATAGTCAAGAAACTACTACCAATAGTATTTCATCACAGACCCAGTGACCACGAAAAATTTTCGGGAATAAAAATGTCTTTCCATATTCCATACCAAAAATGTAGGCGAATAATTCAAAATTTTTATTAACAGCATGGAAGGACACAAAACAGTTAAAAAAGAATTTAATGCCACCAAAAGAACTTTCACTGTAGTCAAAGATTTAGACTGCGTTGAGGTTGAAGAGTTGAAACAAGAACTTAAAAACTGTTAATTCTCAATTCTACGAGTCGTCAAAATGAAATTAAAAAATTCGACCAATTGGATGTTCAGAGTTGATCTAGAAGCTGTCTCCAAGTGTCTCCATGAACCGAGTGAGACAATTAAGATACGTCAATCAAGGTGTATTGAGATCGAGGTGTATTGAGAAATGCATACGATCAAGGTGTATTGAGAAATGCACCGAGAACGACCCGGGCCGAGCGGGGACGACTCAGTGCTTCCGATGCCAATAATTCAACCATGCCATAAGGAACTGCTACCTGCAGCCAAGTTGCATTAAATGTGTACTTTACCATATATCTGAAGAATGCCAACGAAATAAACAACAACCAACCACAGCGCTAATTGTGGCGGTCCGCACCCAGAAAACTACCGACAATGCTCAAAGCACATAAAGTAGTACTTAAAAGAAACTTAAATAAAGACAGGAAATCAACCGGATGAAGATTACCGACGCCATCGTCAGATTTGTGCCAGCACCGCCGCCACCGCCACCAACCCATGGTTCAGTAGATTAACAAGCCAACAATAAATACCACGGACTATAGAATAGAATGGACTTGCCATTACCTAAGTTTTGGGATACCAAAATTGACGCTTTGGAAGTGTGTAGAGGGGTTCACTAAATGTTCAGTGGTGTAGATTTTTTTAAAAATTTTATTTATACTAGGTACTAGGTATAAAAATAAGTTACATAAATTACTCACTATATGTAAATGTGTATGTAACATTAATAAATACATAGTTTGATACTATATATCATAATTATGTACAGTGTATTTATATGTTTAATACATATTATATAATATAAATTTGAAAATAAATTTATATTTTTATTTACGTTGCTACGTTCTTATTTTTTACGTAATATAGAGAAAATTAAAATCAATTGGGAATATTAATATTTATATGAATATATATATATATATATATATATATATATATATATATATATATATATATATATATATATATATATATATATATGTATATATATATTACTCAAAACAAAATAAGGGCCACTCATGTTTTGCTGCATAAGTTTATTTTTATATAAGTTACAGTATAAGGTATGCTTACATTTAATTAAGGAACTAATTTTTTACTAAATAAAATTAATTTTAATAAGATTAAATAAAAAATAAAAAATTAATCCATAATTACATTTTTTTAGGATTTTGTCATTTTTATAGTCATTTTTACAGTCATCAACAAACGTTCACGCTTTGAGTAAAAGCACACATTATGCAACTTTTCGGTGATTTAATATCGAGTATGCCCTCCCCTTTTTAAAACACATTCTTGAAGCCTCCTCGGCATGCTTTCAATAAGATGCCTAACGGTTTCATCAGGAATCTCCTCCCAACATCTTCTCAAGACATCAATCAGTTGTTGTTGGGTGTGCACATCCTCTCCGGCTGCTCTGACTTGCCGTTTTAATTGATCCCAAAGATGTTCTATTGGGTTCAAGTCAGGGCTATTTGCAGGCCACGGTAAAACTTGTATATTAGCCTCCCTAAGGACAGTTGTCGTCGCTCGAGCGGTATGCGCTCGGGCATTATCCTGCATCAGGATAAATCCGTCGGCCACTCGTTGTGCAAAGGGGATCACATGGGGTCTGACAACCTGTTCGATGTAACTTTGAGCCGTTACAGTACCCTCGTTCAGGAAAACAAGCTCAGTTTTGCCTTGCAAACTAATTCCACCCCAGACCATGACATTAGGACCGCCAAATCTGTCGCGTTCATGAATGTGACGATCAGAAAACCTTTCCGCACTTCTTCTCCACACTCTTACACGTCGATCATCACTAAAAAACTTCACCTTGCACTCATCCGTGAAGAGTACGTGACGCCATTCCTCCAAGCCCCATTCAAGGTGTTCACGTGCAAATCTTAAACGGTTTGCGCGATGCGCTCCGGTCAGTTTGGTACGGATTACTGGTCCTCTTAAATGTTGTTGGTCTTTATGCGAACGATTTCGTATGGTCTGATTACTGCCAACAGTACCAGTAGATCGATGTAAGCGATTTTGCAGAGTACCTGCGGTAACAGTCGGCTCACGTCGTGCACACAGTCGAATGTAATGGTCTTCACGGGCAGTGGTAGCACGAACTCTTCCTGAGCCACGGCGCCGGTTTACACTACCGGTCTGCTGATACCGATTCCAAACATTTTGAATAGCCCTTCGTGAACAACCCAACTGCAGAGCCACGGAACGTTGAGATTGACCACCCTCAATCATCGTTACGGCTCTGGTAGCAGTAGCTTCGTCCATATGGTGTCGAATTTTCGGCATTGTAAAAATAAATGATTGAATAACACGCCAAACTTCAAAAAACAACCTCAGCAATCAATAATCTAGCGCAAACTGATTTAAAATCAAATTCAAAAAAATAAGTAAAACTAACCACTTGACGCTGCGCGAGACAAAAATAACGTTTAAATCTTCCCCCCAACAATAATATCACTTAAACCTAACTGTTATCATTTACTCAGCCACTTAATATCATAATAACAGTCATTTAGAAAAGTTATTTTGACGTGGATCGACATAAATCAGTTTTAAAATACAAACTTTCAAGTGGCCCTTATTTTGTTTTGAGGAGTATATATATATATATATATATATATATATATATATATATATATATATATATATATATATATATGTATAATTTCCCGATATGTACTTTACAAATGTAATTTATTAGGTTGGTAGGAAAATAATGGCCGTTTTTAATTTTTAAATTTAAATGCATAAATTTTAGCTCAGAGTAAAGTGTACTAATCAAAATAGCAACCATTAGAATCAATACATTTTTGCCAACGAGAAACAAGTTGATTTATTCCGGTAGCATAGAACTCTAACGTCCTGGAATCGATAGACTCTCGGAAAGCATTTTCGAAGAACCCCTCATCGCATACAATACCATATATGTTTTACTATTTTTTTTTCAACATATTAAAATATTTTTTTTTTTTGAAACTAATGTTAAATCCTAACTTTATACTCTTTCGAGTAACGGAACGTAATTTTTGTTGTCTTTGGTAAGTGCGGGTTGTCAAATTATTTGAAGTTATGTTCAGAGTGTCCGACCGTTACAGTGCAACTAATTGGTGCTAATTTTATTTGTGAAAACTAAACAATAAAACGGTAAGTACTAAAATCAAAAATTTTCAAAACACATTATATATTCAAGAACATGGAATAGTTGTGATTCGTGTGTGTTTTCTTCGATTTTTGGGGCTTATTTTGAAGTTGCCGTATTTGGCTTCGTATGCGTTTAATCTAAATTATTATTGGGCATATATGGCTTCGTATCGCTTTTATGGTACATCCCAGCATGTCAATTCTATTCCTGGTCATGGCTTCGTGAGTGACGATGATTTTGCTTCTGATTTCCCAGTACTCCCACCAGCCAAGGCAGTCCATCAACTTCGGTGGCCAGAAAACGTACTGCAACAAGCCGAAAAGGTACTTCATATAACTTACCCGGCTCACCTATACTCATTAAAAAAGCATGAAAAACTCCAGCTAGGCATCAAGACCTCTCTTTGAAGTCTGTGCGATCAGATAAGGTGACCATTACCCCGAATGGACAAAACTAAATTGCCAATTGTGTCAAAACTGCTCAAAATTCCGTTCATTCGCCACATGTGGAAAGTGTCAGGTTTATTTATGTTACAATGACAAATAAAATTGCATAAAGATTTTCATAAAATATAATTGTATTTTTTATTTAACGCATACAAAGTCATATATCGATTATAATTATAGTACTAGAATGCATACGAAGCCATATATGGCTTCGTTAAGTAATTTCTAAACAATAAGACTTAATTTTTTTTCTTAATTTGACTACTAAAATAAAAGAAGTGAAAGACATTTTCAGTAAAAAAATTTTTTTCTCCACCTCCTTCATAATTCATGCAATAAGGGGTTAACAACAGCTACACGTGTTCGTAAACGTTTAAAACTAGCGGATTTAGTTTTTTTTTCACGTTACAGGTTAACGTTCTATGATAATAAATAAATTTATTAGTTGTGACTATGTGTGTAGCTGCAGGTCGGTACATCTGAGGACGAGTATCGATATTATGAGTACGGTTTTGTTCTTCGTTGGCAGTTATGTATTGAAAGTTTTTAATTAATTTATTACATATAGCTATTTGCAATACCAGTATATTTTTGAACATCATGTTTTCATTGAAATCATCTCGATTGAGTTTTTGCAAGTTATTATTTTCATCTTTTATTTTATAATGTATGAAGTAAGATTAATTAAAATGAAATTTTTAATTTTGTTTTTTTTTTTTTCTTTTTTTTTTTATTATTTTTTAAGTATAAATTTAATTTTTTTGAAAAATTAAATTATACAACAGTGCGCAGTGGCGGATTTACCCTAAGTGCCGCTCTAAATTTGCTGCCTCTAAAATCTGCTGCCCTAGGCTCCAGCCTACTCAGCCTGCTGGTAACTCCACCACTGATAGTGCGGTTGTGAGAGACTAATTATAAATGTTATTTTTTTTTTGATTAAAATTGGGGCACTGCTGCCGGTAGATGGCGCGGTCAGCAGCACCCGGCGGCATCGCCTACTAAGGGCATGCGCCGCCAAACACAGTAAAAATAAAAACAACACGTAAAGACAGGAACACATAAATGCAATAGACAAAGGACAAACATACACATAATAAAATCCAACGATGAGCCCTACCATCCCAGGGCTTAAAAGGAGCGGACAGTCCTTGGTGACGGTACGATAAGTACTAGACAGACCGTCCGGTCACCAAGGACTGGAGGCCATCGCTGGGACTCTCCCCGAGGCGTAAAGCGCCTCGGGGTGGAGGAACCTGACTAGCAAACACTCAAAAAACAAGACTAGAAAAATATCACAGGTTTATCACAGATAATACTTATTGCGTCACTGGGAGGCCACAGGCCGACCAGTGAAGCAATAAGGAGTTAAGACAATACCGCTGTAGAACCATAACAACAGGTCTACAGCGGCATTACAAAATATCACAGATAAATAAAAACAGTTGATGTACCACCTCGGGTGTAAAGAGCCCTCGGTGATACATCGTTAAAAAACAATAACAAAACAAAACAACAAGTATAAATAACAACAGTACCACTAAGGGTGTAAAGGCCCTTAGTGGCATAACGACAATACTAAAAGTACCCTGCCAGACCAGCTGGAACAGGGTATAGGTAATAAATAGGACAACACAATATCATTTTAAACACAAAGATTAAAATAGACTGCAATTAAAATTCTATCGGGGGAGATAAAACGAGACGACTTGTAAAATCTGAGATGTAAAGCCCCTACAGTCTCTGAAGAAGATGCGAATTTCGGAGAAATTCAAGCATCTTTCTTTCAGAGACAGCATCATAACTTAATGCGTCGGCTACATTATTCGGAAGCTGCAACCTCTGGCGCAATGGCTCAAAGGTTACACATTCCTCAACTATATGCCTCACGGTCAGCGCCGTCCCGCAGGCGGCGCACCTTGGCTGATCCTCACCGGCGAGAAGATGACGGTGTGTTAACGCCGTGTGGCCCAAGCGTAAACGCGTCAGGGCCACACTCTCTCGCCGGCTCAGATTTACAGGTGCCGGAGTTCTTCGGACCTCAGGTTTCACCTGTCTGAGCTTAGCCGTGAGGTTGTTCTACTCACGTTGCCATTTCTGATTGATCGCGGATCGTATGCACACTCTCAGATCCTCTGGGCGAATGGCAATGTCCTGTGGCTCACCGACTTCGGCTGCATGACGTGCTGCCTGGTCGGCGAGTTCATTGCCAGGTATCCCCACATGTCCGGGAATCCAAAAGAAGGTGACAGACTTTTGGCGGAGCATGTAGAGATACGTTCGGATGTTCTGCACCAGTGGATCGATGGTATGAGAGTGGCAGATCGCTTGCAACGCGCTCAGCGAGTCGGAACAAATGAGGAATGCGCTGTCTTCAGATGTTTGACAGAATCGCAGGGCTTGCAAAATCGCAAATAATTCCGCAGTATACACAGTGGCCTGGGGAGGAAGTGTCCAAGCGTGAGGATCGTCACGAATGACGATGGCACTTCCAACGCCCGTACCTGTTTTGGAACCATCTGTGTATATGCAGAGAGAGTCAAGTTCGCTAATGATCTCGTAGAAGCGGGATTGATACTCGAATGAACTTGTCTCCTCTTTGTTGAGACCAGTCAGGTCGCAACGACACCTTACATTAGGGATCAGCCAAGGAGGTACTGCCATCGGACGTTTAGAAAGTACCTTGGCGAACTGTAAGTGCAGACTCTCTAATAATTCCTGCGTTCGAACGGCCACTGGTCGACTTATGGTGGGACGTCGACCATAGAGCCCCTGTAAACGGTATCTGAATAGAGTCGGGTGGTTTATATGTGAAGGTGTTGCATATATCCCCACCGCATAATTGAGCAAGAGACGCTCACGTCTCAGTCGCAGCGGAGGAAGCCCGACTCTACGCAGAGGCTCATAGAAGGGCTCGTTCGAAATGCTCCCGTAGCCAGTCGTATGCCTGCATGGTGAACAGGATCTAGGAGTAGAAGCGCAGACGCCCGGGCGGAGGAGTAAGCAATGCTGCCGTAATCAATCCTAGTCAGAACTAGCGATTGATACAGGCGAAGCAACGACTCCCGGCTCGCACCCCACGATGCACCAGCCAAGCACTTAAGCATGTTTATTGTCCTGCGACAACTCGCAGCTAAGGCTTGGAGGTGTGGGCGCCACGTAAGTTGTTTGTCAAAAATAAGTCCTAGAAACCTGACGCTATCAACGCACTGCAGATTGGATCCTCTTAAAGTGAGGACAGGATCCGGATGTGCGTTGCGCTTTCTGCAGAAATGAACCACCGATGTTTTTTGTGGAGAGAAGCGAAAACCAAGAGCTTCTGCAGAAGTCACCACTTCGTTGATGCCTTGTTGCAGCCGTTGTTGAATATCCTCGATGGAATCGGTTGCGTAAAATATGGTGAGGTCATCAACGTACAAGCAACGACGAATTGGGGCTGAAGCTGCAATATGACTGACTGCGATGGAAAACAAGGTGACACTAATGGTGGAGCCTTGAGGAACACCATTCTCCTGGGAGTGGGTCTCAGACTCAGTGTCACCTACCCGGACACGAAAAGAACGGTCAGTCAGAAAACTTTTTACGAACTGAGGGAGGTTACCTCTTAAACCCCAGTCGTGCAGCTTCTTGAGAATGCCATACCTCCAGGTCATATCATAAGCTTTCTCCAAATCGAAAAACACGGCCACAAGGTGTTTTCGTTGGAGAAAGGCGTCTTGAATGGCATTCTCGAGGCGAACCAGATGGTCCGTAGTCGAATGGTATCGCCGGAATCCACATTGATGTTTAGGAATGAGATTGTGGGATTCCAGCCACCAGACGAGACGGTTGTTCACCATTTTTTCCAATACCTTGCTGAAACAGCAAGTCAAGGATATTGGACGGTAGCTAGATAGTTGCGATGAATCTTTACCCTCTTTTAGCAGCGGAATGATGGTAGCTTCCCGCCACTGCGGAGGGTAAACGCCTTGCCTAAATATTTCGTTGTAAAGATCCAGTAACCTACACTTACCAGGATAAGGCAGGTTCCGGATCATGGCGTAGGGGATCTCATCAGGTCCAGGGGAGGTATCCCCAGATCCCCGAAGCGCCTCCAGTAATTCTTGCATAGAAAACGGTTGGTTGTACTGGAGGGATTCATCTGAGAAAAAATCAAGATCGTTTTGTTCGTGTTCGATCTTGATCCGCAGGAAGTCCGGATCATAGTTTTGGGAGCCACTGACGCGCTCAAAGTGTTTAGCTAAACAATTAGCTATTTCTGCGCGTTCAGTGATGTTCCGACCGTCGACGACGAGAAGGGAGGGCATTGGTGAACGGGAGGATTTCCCTGTAATGGCCCTCACTCTTCTCCATACCTCCGAAGTTGAAGTGGAGGTATTAATGGCCGAAACATATTGCTCCCATGATAGCCTCTTTTGTTCTTTAATTGTGCGTTTACAGCGTGCTTGAGCACGCTTGTAGACTATCACATTTTCCTGCGTGGGGCGACGTCTGAGTTCGTTGTACGCCCGCTTTTTCTCTGCAACTGCTACACTCACGACTTCATTCCACCATGGTACTTGATGTTTGGGTGGAATGTTGGACGACTTCGGTATACTCGTATATGCTGCTTCATTGACACTGGAGGACATTTTCTCCACATCATCTTCTACGTCTCCAGTCAGCTCGGGTGTACGGAATGAATTAACGTACATTTCCCAATCGGCTTGACGGAGACGCCATCTCGGCGAAGACGAATGTGGAGTCATCGGCATGGTACTATTTAAAATAATAGGTATATGGTCGCTACCGTTTGAGTCTGACGCCAGCGTCCATTCATAACGGTGCGCCATAACCGGTGAGCAAAGTGACAAGTCGATAGCCGACAACTCACCGGTCCTTGCATTAATAAAAGTACCTTCACCGGCATTCAACAAGACCGTTTCAGACTCATCTAGAAAACGTTCGATGAGTCTTCCACGGGCGTCTCTTGTGCTACAACCCCACATGGGGCTGTGAGCATTAAAATCTCCTAGTAACAAAAATGGACGTGGTAACTGTAAGGTAAGCTCGGTCAGGGTTTCCACATTCCAGTCGAAGTCTGGTAAATAGACCGAGCATACTGTGAACTGTGGCGGTTTCAGTATTTGTATTGCAATAGCTTGTAGGGGGGTGTTTAATGGATGGTCCCGGAATGGGACGCCATCTTTAATGATGATGGCAACACCCCCCCTCGCCCGGATGTCTGGCTGTACATTATGCCGGCGGATGTGATAGTTTCTTATTGAAAATTGTTCCGCCGGCTTTAAGTGTGTTTCTTGTAAGCACACGCACATGGGCGTGTGCTCAGCCAGAAGCATCTGCAATTCACAGTAATGATGTTTTACACCATTACAGTTCCATTGAATAATCGCCATTTTTGCTACTACGTAGGGTTGCTCCCTAGGAAGTGTGGCTACTTCCTAGGTTTCCCCTTGGGCCAGCCTTTTTTTCTTTTAATTATTTTCACCTCGGCATCAGAATTATCGGATTCTGTAGCCGAGGTGTTGGTATAAGCGTCGGACGTCGGGCGCTTAGTACCCGTACGTACCGACGCGGTCGTACTTTCCGAGTCGCTCATCGGTGTTTGGATAGAGCGACTCGGGAGGGGGGTGACCGGGCGTGTTGGTGTGCCCGGTCGGGACGGCCGCTGTGGTAGCGGAGCCGTCATAGGTGGGGGCGGAATGAATTCCGCCTCCGAGGTGGATGTGGAGGGTCCCTTTTCGGGGGACCTTGGTTTTTCCACCTCCTTCTCCCCCTCACTGTAACGCCTTCTCGGAGGCGAAGCCTTCTTCGGTGATGTCTTCTTTTTGGGAGAAGACGTCACAGTACGTACGACGGGTCCCTGGGGGGTGGTTGTAATCACCCTCTTGACCTCAGGGACCTTGGCTGACACTGCGGCTGATGTGGGAGTAGGTCCAGTTACACCCACAGAGCGCATGAGACTTTCTTGCATTCTTTGCATATTCACTTGCATCTGTCTCATGGCTTCCTTTATTTCTTTTAGTTCACTACTTTTTTCAGCCGCTGAAGGGGCGGGGGCCGCAACAGCGCGTACATATCCTTCAAGAGCTGAGCGACGAGGCGTATTGCCTAGAAGCTTTCGTCTTGCCTCTGGGTAGGTTAACCTCTCCAGGGCTCTCAACTCCTGAATCGCGGATTCTTGTTTAAATATGGGGCAATTCCTCGACTTAGCCGAGTGATTACCCCCACAGTTGATGCACTTAATTGGCTCGTCACATGGTCGTCCTTCATGTAACGGCCTTCCGCACACGCAAATCTGCTGCTCTATGTTACATCTTTGTGAGACGTGGCCGTACCTTTGGCATTTATAGCACCTCATAGGTGCTGGGATGTACGGTCGCACGTCCAATTTAGTGAAAAGGCCGATGATCACTTCTTTAGGTAGAGTAACCCTATTAAAAGTTAGCAGAATTAAGGGGGATTCGGGATGTTTATTTCCCCTATTATACTTCAGCCTTTTCGCTTCAATTACCCCCTGTGGAGACATCTCCGACACTATCTCTTCCAGGGTACAGTACGCTAGAGAGGGGTGCATAATAACGTCCCTGGAGTAATTTAATACACCGTGGGGCACCACCTCTACCGGGTACTGTCCTAATACTTTTAAGTTCTGAATTTTCTCAGATTGTGCCGGTGAGAATGACTCTATGAGCAACCCTTTGCCCGATAGTTTGGCATCTTTTACCTGCCCAATTCCTTCTTTTACTAACCTTGCCAAGAGGAAGGGACTGATCTTACTAAAGTCACCTTCCTTTGGTTTTATCACTAAAAACTTAATAAAATTTGAAACTGCCGTTCTTGGGGATTCCAAATGAATTGGAGTCCCACGATGTTTCCCTTTTTTAGAGGGAGGGTGACCTTTCTTAGTTTGTGTACCTGTTCCACTGGATTGTGGAACGGGTACGGTAGACGCAGCAGCGGGGCCAGCCACGCTACTTTGGCTCACGCCAGATGACGACGGCGGAGCTTGGTTCGCGTCCGGTTTGGGGGGCCCGGACTCGCCCGAAGAAACAATATTTTTAGTGGTATCCATAAATTGTAATACAATAAAACCCCCACTCCGCTCCCCACCCTCCACGGAGCCTCATAAGGGACGTGGGACTCCCACGCCAGGGATACGGAAATGAGGGGCCCTAGGGACAAGCCCATTGCCCCAGTGACACGCACGACCCCGGGGCGCTCGAAGTTACTGCGGCCGGTGCATAACCGCAGCCACGGTCTATGCTTGAAGCCAGGGCCGAAGTGAAGTGTTGCTCCACCGTACTCGCAAGTACGGCTTCCCTCAGTCACCAGGATCCCCTTTTCCAAACAACGCCGCTAAGCCACACACGAGCTAGTGTGGGTCCCGAAGATGACTTTAAGTTGGGACAACATTGAAAAAACGAAAACAAAACAAAACCAAAAACAAAAAAGAAACAAAAGATAAAAGAAAATCTGAAACAAAAAGAAATAAAATAACGAAAACAAAAACAATAAAAACGAAAAGAAATAAAAACAAAGGTTGAAAAAATGAACATTCGAGGATTACTCCTCTAGATCCGGCATCTTTTGTGAAAACAGTGGTACCTCGAGAAGGAAAGGTGCCGATCTTGAGTAGTCAGAGGCTAATGGAATCCGAAGATTACTGTATTGCGCATAAACTACCCCTGGAACCCTTAGTCACCTTGACACCAATGGGGGATAAATATCCCTGACGGGTGCCAAGGGCAGCTGCTATAGGTGTCCTCACCACCTATAAATGTTATTACTAAAATTAAAATTAAAAAATACTATCTTATTTTCAAATAAATGTTTAACTATCTTATTTTTAAATAAATGAAATTAATAAGAGTCACAGAAAATAATTTTTAGCTTAGAAAATTTATATTAAGCACCTAGTACACCTGAACTCTTTTTTATGCGGTCCTTTTTTGTGCAATTTTTTTCTGTGTGATTTTTTTTGTGCGATTTTTTTTTTTTGAGCGATTTTTTTATTCAGTTTTTAAAAAAGTGGCCCAAAATGCATAATATAAATCAAAATCAAGAGACGGTAAGAAACTTAAACATTTACTATAATAACTTTCTTTGATAAAAATACTTTTTAACGACTTTTAAGCGTTTAATCAATACATTGCATAAGAACATAAGTTATTGCATCATTTTTTGTTACAGATGTATTTTTCAAAATTTTCATAATATTATAAAATTGAAATTAGATGTGTTTACGTGTAAACTAATGCTTTATCTTGTTTATAGAAGCAACTTCTAAGGAAATTTCTAAATTTTGAGCGTTTTAAGTTATGTTTTTTCGATGAAACTTTTTTTATGCGGTCCCGACCAACGGCATAAAAAAAGTTTTTTGTACAATCTGGGTCGAACTATACTTTTTATAGCTATCTATGATATTTTTGAATGTATTTTTTTTGTACGATTTTTTTTATGCGGTCCCTATGCACCGCACAAAAAAAAGGATCAACTGTACTTACCAGTTCTTATAATTATGTAAAAAATGTAAATGTTATTTTTCAGTTATCACAATTTTTTAACTATGTAAATAATATAGCTATTATCTTGATCAACAGTAATATAATTGTGGAGGGTTATATATACAATTACAACCCTACAGTGGAGGGTTATATATACAATTATCCAATGGAGGGCCTTTAGTAGTTGCAACTGGTGTCACAGCGCGATAGTTCTATATTTCTGTAAGTTTTGTAAATATGTAATTGTATTGTTTTAATACTTCTTATATCTAATCAGCCGAGTGGTTTATTTAGATATAGATGATGGAAGGTTAACTACAAATACAATAACATGTTAAATTAGTGAAATATGGTGGAAACGCTAGAAATATTCAAATTTTTTTGGGTTCTGAATCCTTGTAGTTTCATCAAGTTCGTCTGCCTTTTTATTCCCCTCTCTGCCTGTCCATCTGTCGTCTGTCCGCGTCTTGAGTTCATAACTTGTTGACGTATTTATATTGCTAAAAAGGGTTCATAAATTGAAGTTGAGTCCTTCTACCATTTTTCAAATATTGAGCTTTAAAAGTTTTTTCTACATGTAAAAACATTTCTCGATTTACGTTATTGTTTTGATTTAGGGTGCGTAAATCGAGAATCTTAAGTACGAAAACTACCTGCAGGTATTTATTTTTCCTGTATTACCTTGAGCCATAAAATTTCTTCTTTTCTGATAGGCAGTTGTGGAAAAATTCGGTTTTTTATTTTTATTTTAATGATTTTTTTATAGACAATATTAAAATTTACCTAAGCTTAAAGCTGGAATCAAAATTATTTGGAAAAATAATAAAAGCAAACTGATTGTATTGATCAAGCTGACTGATCTGGCTGTTTTTCACATTGTAATTTTTTTGTATTTCAGAAGGAAATTGTTTTTACTTTGAAATTATTATTATCTCCTTTGCTCTTGCTGCTGGGATTTTCCGTGATCATTTGCGAACAAGAACGATAACTTTCGATTTTTCTATTTATCTGGTTTGAATTAATCTTGACAACAGTCATATAAGAAGATAACCATTATAGCAATGTACGAAAACTCTTTTTCTTTTTTGGTATAATTGAAATTTGTCATAACGTCTAGCCTATTTTTTATAATTAAAAAAAATTATAAATTAAAAATAAAATAAACTATTAAAAAAACTAATTTATCAGATATTATTTTATTTAAATGTAAAATACGTATGTTTCAGATTGTTTTTATTTATTGAGTATCTGATACTCTGTTACCCATAATAATGTTACTTCATTATCATGGGTTGGCTGACATCTTTGGCTACATACTGGTGGCTCATGGTTGCATGGTTTTATAAGCACAGCGACAAAACCAAATGAAAAAAAAAATAATAATCACTGTCAGAATAAAAAACATTTAATAAATAATATCATACAATAAACATAAGTAACAATTTTATATATACAGGTCGATTACAAAATAAAAATAAAAACATTTTTAAATGCAAACTGGTTAACTAAACACTATGATTATTTAAATATGCACGTATATATGTTAAGTATATTTAAACGACAACGAGTTGGCAATGAATCAGTAATAAAACTTTAGAAATTCTGATTGGTTGCAGGTAACAAAGAAAAACGAATATGACGGATTCAGATTCATTCATCTCTGTCTAGCTGATCTAATTTTAAAAGCCAAATTTAAAAATGAAGTACCTACAAAAACTATTATCTAAAGTTTTTGAAACAAATTTGTGAAATAACAAATAATTAATTAAGGCAATCATGACTTTTTACAATTTTTTTTTGTTTTATATTTATACATATACTCGTATAAGAACTTTAAGAATGGTGTTTGACTATTCACTTATTCAATAATTCTTCTAGTGCAAAACTGGTTTATAAAATTGTATTTCCCTTATTGCCAACTCGTATTCATTAAAATATATAGGTACATGTATAAAGACCCGACTATTAAAAATGTGAGATACTTAATACTTACCTTATAATATATAGTTTTTATTCCTGTGAGATTAATAATTCACTTGGAAGGAAATATAATTTAGGTTTATATGGATAAATAAAATATAATTACGGCTATATATATTGGCTATAAATACTAACAGGAAAATTTTTTTATGAAAAATACCCTTACATAGTAATAATAACATATTTAGGTATTTATAAATACGATTTTTTTAATGGTGTAGACCCTTACTTTCATTTATTTAACGGAGTACTGTAGTAAAACTGGAAGTGGACTTTGATCGCTCAGAAATTTTATTAAGCATTTAGTTATACATATTTAAATAAAAGTGAACGAATTTGGTTATTTCCAAATCATTTGTTTATTTGTTGAATATATAATCAATTAATAATTGATAATTAGAATTTCTAAGGGGGATAAACAAATGGAAATAACCAAATTAGTTCACTTTTATTTAAATATGTATAACTAAATGCAAAGTTTCTGAGCGATCAAAGTCCACTTCCAGTTTTACTACAGTACTCCGTTAAATAAATGAAAGTAAGGGTCTACACCATTAAAAAAATCGTATTTATAAATACCTAAATATGTTATTATTACTATGTAAGGGTATTTTTCATAAAAAATTTTTCCTGTTAGTATTTAATATTTTAAAATTGGTAGCGTTAAGTCGTTTTGAAACATTAAATTTCTTATCACAGGTATTTCTAGTTTTAATTATATTACATATTTCTTGTAGTTTAGAAACGTTTAATTTTTAATATTTTATACTTATCTGAACAATTTACTAAATATTGCAAATAATAAAACGGTCTACACTTTTCTCTTCTAAAGTCTGTACTTTTCAGTGGTTAATTAAATAAAATGTATTCAATTTTATTGAACTACCTGATACAGTCATAAAACCTGCATAAAACCTACCTTTGTAAATGTTGCTATTATTATGAATTTTTCAATAAAATCTGTTTATTAATTTTACAAAATTTGTATGTTTACAAATAAATTTGTAATTTTTAGGATCAGTACTTTTACTTAGCTTTGGCTAGTCAAGTGCTTTACCTGCGAGATACAATTTTCGATATTTTAACAATTTTTTTTTTAATTTATCGTATTCTTGATTATTATTATACTTTTTTATATCCCCTATTTTAATCGGGTTTTTATCTATTGATATTTAATTAATGGAATTAATAAATTAGTATGGAAATGAATGCGAGTATTAAAAATAAAATGTTAAGTCCACAAGCAAAACTTATCATTTTAAATGTGTTAGTGTTTATGAAAAGTGAAAGTGATGGTGTGAAAATCCCATTAACTCAAGTTAAAAATCCTGTTACTGCGTTTAGTAATACGTATGTGATGAAAGTTCAAGTGATAGTGACTAACAATAAGATGTATTTTACAGTGTAATAATTTTATATTTTAAGTGATGTGCTGATAGTGTGAGTAAATTTTAGTGATAGGTGCGTTTAGTTTATAACGCTAGTTCATTTTTTTACTTCGAAGTATTCAGAGTTAGTAAAGGTAATTTCTTAATATTATTTATTTAATTTAAAATTACTTATTTAAGTAGGTATATCATTGCATTACTATATAAATAAGCAAACTATTTCAAAATCGATTACTTTTTTTACAACGTAGTGTATTTTTATACATTGTATGTATGGTCCAATATTACCTGAGTGAGAGATATAACAACTAATAAGGGGAGTTTAGACATAATTACTCTATATCCATCTTTATTGCAAAAGTATTTTATCTTCTTAATATAATAAAATATGTATATCTCTTACTAAAAATACATCTTTCCTTTTTGTTGGACTTTGATACCTCAAAAACTCTGCACCTAGTTATATAGTATTAGTTTCCCTTATAATTTGTGAGCCAGCGACAGGTGAAAGGTTGTGATTTTTTTACCTGCTTTTTTGCTATTAACCATGGCCCCACGGCCATGGTAACGCGGAAAAGGTAAATCAATTTTTTTGAAAAACATTTTTGGGAATTTTTGATTTTTCTTTTTACCGGACTTTGCATAAAATGAAAGAAATGGCAAAATAATGCCCATAGACAAAAATTGGCAGGAAGTTTCCACTGGCCAAGAGAGTGGAAATATAAGGGTGTTAAGTTGCAAAAAAATTTGAAATTTTCTACGTTTTTTTTACCCGCCAACTAACAGAGGGGGTGGTTAAGCTATAAGTTGCTGATAAATGAAATGGCAGGCGGTTATTTCAAGTCAAAACTGCCATTTTATTTATCAGCAACTTATAGCTTATCCTTTCCTTTTCAGCGTTACCGGGGGCCACGGTCAATACATTGCTTATCTTCATTGGCACGCGGGGGATGACCGCTCCTCAAAAAGGCAGGTAAAAAAAATCACAACCTTTCACTTGTCGCTAGCTCACGGTCTATTACATTAGTAACAGGTTAACAGGTTCTACGCTACGATATCTAGTTTTCAAAAAAATCGCGTCAGAAGTAGGTAAGCCCAAAGTTTATACTTTATATACATGTTAAATTACAACTCATTACTTTAACCTTATAATAATATAAAAATAATTTCTGATGGTGTCCGTTTCGTGACCTTATGTTGACTGTTGTTTATGGCCCATTGCACATCCAATAATTTAATATCCCAATCGTCTTCCTCAACGACTTCACTACTGTTGGCTAGACACGAAATGATAAAGCTATTCAGACGTTCTGTTTGACCATTTGAATGAGGTGACTGTGACGTAGTTTTCACATGTTAAATATCATTATCTTCGCACATCTGTCGAAATAATTCTGAGGTAAAAGCTGTTCCCCTATCTCTAATTATACGCTGCGGTCGACCATAATGTGCCATAAATTCTATAACATATTCCACCGTACTCTCGGCTCCCAGATCAGTAACTGCTTTCAATACCGTGCATTTACTAAATCCATCAATAATGGCTGAGACATATTTGTTACTGTCACTTGTTTTTACGAAAGGACCCAGATGGTTTATATGCACGCATTGGAACGGTGTGTTCCCCTTTTCTAAAGGGTGCAATACTCTCGGTTGTTTACCTCGAGGCGTCTTATAATAACGGCATTTTATACACCTGTTTATATATTTCATTACTTCATCCTTAATTTTCAGAAAATAGTACGTTTCCTTCAATTTAGCCAAAGTTTTCTCTATGCCAAGATGTGTAAGTGATTTATGAGTTTCACTAATTAATGTTTCACTAATTAATTCTCCTCGTAATTCCATTGGAACATACAATCTGAAATTTCCCTTCTTGTGTCGGTATATTCGAGCATTAATCATAGTGAATTTCTGATGTGTCTCAGCATCTCCTGCTTCAAGCTTATATCTAATTGCCAAAATTTCATCCGAATTACGCTGCATTGCGGCTATCCAGTCTGTATTCACGTGAATTCCCATTATTGGCAGATCCACTATTGGTACATCTTCTCCTTCATTTACCGGATTTCTGCTTAGGCTATCAGGAACCACATTAATACTCCCACTAAAGTGTTCAATAGTGTAATTATACTCAGACAAACGAATAAACCATCTTCCTATTCGCGGGCTCAAATCTCTCTTCCTAACCAGCAGGCGAAGACTATTGCAGTCGATTTTGATAATAAAATGTATCCCAATGAGGTATACTTCCAGGGCAGTGATAATCGCTAGTGTTTCTAACTCGTACGAGTGGTATTTTGCTTCATGACTGGCTGTTTTGCGACTATAATAGCTAATTGGGTGCAATTCCCATCGCGTTGCTTTTGGAACAACACAGCTCCCAATCCTATCTACAATTGACACATCTGTGTGCACTTCGGTATGTGCTTCTGAGTCATAGACTGGTAAAATAGGTTTGTTACATAAACACTGCTTAATCCTTTGGAATGTTTCCTTCTGTTGTCCTTCTCAAATGAAATTCTTATTTTTAATTAGCAAATCTGTAAGTGCCTTAAACTTCCTTGGTACTCGATGGAGTTGGGTACTTTTCAATGGATTCAATTTTTCTTCCTTCTGGTACGATCCCCTTATTCGATATTTCAAAACCAAGATATTCCACTTTCTCCATTAAGAAACTACATTTTTGAAGATTCAATGTCAAATTTGCTTGTTCCAGAATGCTCAATATCTGTATTAACATTTCTTTCCCTTCTTCAATGGTTTCCGATGGAATTATAATGTCGTCGAGGTAAACTAAGGCGGTCGTATATTTCAAATTCCCAAGTACACAATTGATTAATCTTTGAAAAACAGCGGGCGCGTTGTATAACCCGAAAGGCATCCGCTTAAACTGATAATGACCGTCGGGTGCTATGAATGCAGTCTTATGTCTGGACGATTTATTCACGACAATTTAGCAATATTCAAGTAAGTAAAATACTTGTTATTTCTTAATAAATTTAACTGGTCATCAATTCTAGGCATCGGATAATGATTGCTCTCTGTGATTTTATTTAACTCACTATAATCTACGAACATTCGATATTTTCCATCCCGTTTTCGCACTAATATAATTGGAGTTGCGAATGCTGATTCGCTATCTTCTATGATGTTTGCTTCTTTAAGATCATCGATAATACTTTTTACTTCCTGTCTCTCTGAGTGCAATAAACGTCTACTATAGGGCTTATAGTAGACTGGAACATCAGATGCCAACTTAATATTCATTGGTACACGATTCGTACAGCCAATTTGTCGCATATTTTTGACAACTACACTTGTACGTTCAGAATTTTCAATAAATCTTCTTTGTCCGCTTCGTCTTTTAAATCTGTATTAATTTCTTCAGTTCGAATATCCTCAATATTTATTTCTCGCTCTATTTCTTCAATTTCCTCGGTTTTACTTAATTCTTCACTAATACATACTTCTCCGTGAGTGATTTTATGATGCATAACTCTCTGATGCACAACTTTTCTCTTTTAACATAGGTACAACGGCATTTCCATTATCATCAGTTGAAATAATGCATCGTGGAACCATTTGCCCTGACTCTCTAATTCCACCTTCAATACACAATTCGCTATTTGGTATATTACTCTTTATGCAAATATAACCTAAATAATTGCTTGGAATGGTTGTCGATTAATGTGGTAAGTAGCTTTCGTTATACTGAACTGTCAGTTTATTTTGTTTACTAACTAACACAATGTTCGGTTGCTCGGTGAACGGGTGACCCACGATTAACGGAATGCTTTGCGCCTCGTCTGGCACAATATGAATGAATTTTCGCATGTAGACTATCTAAAGAAAGGTTAACTGTTACTAATCCAATTGGAATAACACTTCCATTCCTGTAACCAACTGAAGGAGCGGTATCACCTTCGAGGTAAGTAATGCTAAATTTATCAGCTCCCGATTTTACTAACGTGACGCAACTACTACCGAGATCCACGTAAAATTTAACAAGTTTATTACTTATATAAGCATCTTTAAAATATTTACGGTGAGTATCTTAACTACCAATGTTCATCACTGTACTTGTAGGTACTACTCGTTGTGGTACTTCATTTCTGTTCGTATTATTTACCGGCTTATGTCTACTTTGAGTACACTGCCGCGTGTAATGTCCCTTATTGTTACACCGAAAACACGTTATATTTAAAGATTTTTCACATTTACTTGCTACATGTCCGTATTGCTTACAATTATAGCACCTAATATTGACATTTTGTCCGTCTGTTTTCGGAAGACTCGCACTTTTATGATCGTTTGTTTAGAAATATGTTTAAAAGTCGTTTCACTAATGTAACTAAAAGCAGATTTTAAATCAACATATAGTTCACTCGGTTTTGTGTATCGCGCTAATGGTCCTAAATAATCCCTGTATCTGTTATTGTTCAAACCGTTAACAATTCACTTACTATTTTCACTACTATCAATTCCTGCTTTATTGCACAGAGCTAATTTTTCATAAAAATATTCGGTAATGTCTTGATTGTGTTTTTTCTATAATTCTGTGCTTTTAGTCGTGCTGTTATTTTACTGTTTTCACTTCGCAAGTTTTCTCGTAATAAGTCAACATTTTGAAAATATCTTGATTCCACTATATTTTGCTCCACATCCGTCATTGTGCTACTGACCACTTGTCTGACAACCCCAAATGTAGAAACCACAAAATAGCAATACCACGGAATCACTAACGAAGTGTAACGACACCAATTTGCCCACTTCGAAACCAATATCTTTATAATTCAACCACAATTCTGCATCAAATAAAATTCACAAAAATTATTACAATTTCAATTTCAATTATTACAATTTCAATTGTGATTCGTACAATAACCAAAAAAAAAAAAAAAAATATTACATTGAATCGTACTTTCACTAATATTTTGGTATATCCCACTTCTGAAACTGTTGTATCCTTTTAGAAACATAAATTACTTGTCTGGATAACAGGCAATATACATATAACACAAGATAATTTTAGTTAATTTTAATGAACAATTACAAAAAAAAATAAAATATTATTATTAAGACAAAAGACGAACATGCGAGAAATCGCATGTACGTCCTTTGTGTCTGGCTACCAACACAACATCCAACATAAATGTCTTACTTCGATCACGTCTAGCTTATCACTCCCCGACTTCCAACTCACGATCGACTCACCACTCGTAGCCTACCCCAGTTATAATATCCTGTACCCACACACATGCAAGACATTCACACATATATTGTTGACATAACATGTCTCTCCCGCTTCCCACACACATGTTAGACATACACACATATATTGTAGACACAACATGTCTCTCCCGGTTCCCACACACATGCCAGACATACACACATATATTGCCTACATAAAAATATGATATTATAATAGTTACGCCGTGACGTGTATCGCTTAAATATCAGTACTGAGTGTAATGCTGAATTGTAACTAATCAGGGTAGCGTTTTACATTATGCTTAATATTTTTTATAGAGTTGCATATTTTAGTTTTTTGACCACTTTAGAGAATTTCTAAATGGATATTTTTACGGAAGTCGTTGAAAATTTTGGAAGATTCAAATCCTTGAATGAGTTTTTCAGCTAGACACATCCAATGTCCAAAACTTCAAAATAATGAGTTTTACGCAAAAATTTGCCAAAATTTTTTCACCATGGTAAAGAGTCGAAAAATCTTATAAGATACGTTTTGGAGGCATTATCCTGTGTAGGCGGGTTTTCGAGAAAAAATAATTTTTGTAACGGAAATTCGCTATGCTGCGACAGAGGTTTTTATTATATCAAGGTTATTTTCCAGTACTTTTACCATTATATATTAAAATGCATATAAAAACTTATAGTTTATTGAACTTCAAAATAATTGTGCTTGACTATGTCTGACTTAATATCAATTCATTGTTATTGAGAAAGACTTTCTGGTAACATTTACTCGAATACTATAGGCGAAATTATTAATCCATTAATTTTCTTAAATAGATCTATTTTTCCAAAATACCTGTTTATTATGGGTGGTATCGCATAAAAATTATTGCAATTTTTTTAATAAAACTATACTCCATTTTAAATCAACTAAAGATTAAATAAATATGATTAATTAATTTTTAAACAATACTGTAGATAAAAATTAACATACATAAGTGGATAAGTAATATGGTCGTATAATATATGGAATGTGTCGTATCAGTCCATCTGTTTATTAAAGTATATTCTTGTACTTGGTAAAATGAATCGTTCTTTTAAAACAAAGATGCACCACAGCGGTATAGATACCATTCGTCCGGAACACTAGGAGGCCTTTTTCGAAACTCTTTTTCTTTTTTTAATATACCGATCGTGCGTATGTTGATATCGTAGCTTTTTATGTGTAGGGGCACATCATTTCATTCTGATCCGATGCAGTCAAAAGATGCACATATACGAAATAGATACGGATGAAAGTACATTAGGATACAAAAATTGGTATTCATAACGAATCTATCTTTTAATTTAATGAAAAAAATCCTGATGTGTTTCTCACCTCTAGAAGTCTATGATTGGAGGTGAAGCTTTTACAACAAAAGATGTCAAGCATTGTATAAAAACGATTTTCGCACGTCCCAATTTTGATATATCTCCACGTTCTGAGGGTTCGTGTGTCGTATACTCCTGTTTTTAGTATTATGACTCACTAATCAATATCTCGCTATTTTTGAAAGTGATTTCATTTTTTTTTTTACTTAGTCCATCTTTCTTTGTTCCAAATGGTTTAAATTTTATAATGGATAAAGGATATTTTGAAAAAAATTCAAAACTGTACATCACATTTAGTGCTACTTTCGGCCAAATGGGTCAGGTAAATTAGAAGTTCATCCTAATTGCCATCTTCGAGTTATTGCCTGGTTAAAACATCGTGAGACACTTTGTATATTTGTGAAATTACGTAGTCAGGTACGATTTCCGATTATAAAGGCTAATGTGTCCTCTACCCTCTTGAACAAAATTTCGCACCAAAGTTTCGCTGAAGTTGGCCAAAGTCCGAGTGGAGTCACCAGATAATTGTAGAACTTCGCAAGGATATCACTGATGTATACTGTATGCATGTTCACTCGAAAACATCTGCACACATTTAACTGCATACTAAAGTAGGCGAAGTCTGCGAAGTAGGTCGAATAATGTAGTGAGTCGCTTCATGCCTGGACACGAAGTGGAAGTTGGTCGAGGCGGAGCGAGTAACTACAAAGTTATTTATAAAAAAAACTACATCCTCGTATTCGATCAACTTCAGGCAGTTTTGCAATTATTTATTGTAGCGCATGCTTGAATTGTTGTGGTTTTGAAATCATCTCTTTCCAGCGTTTTTACCATTTTTTTTTTTTAATTAATAGTTTCACCACAAATCTAAGGCTATTAAAGATTATGGAGTTCAGATTGGAACACTACTGTTATTAATTTGGTGAACACAACAGAACGAAAAATTCTTTAAATATTATTCAACAATATTAAATAAAATGTATAGGACGTAAGACAAAGACGAATAATGTATAAATTGAAAACAATCTGTCTTCCTTTATGCTGCCATCATGTCCAATTTCCTGACAGGTTGTTTGTTGATTTTGTAAATATTTTAAAACAAATATAATTTAAATATTGTACATCAATTGCATATTATGTTGTGATTTTTTTTGTTGAGATTTTGATTTTTTGTCTTTGTTTTTTACTGAGTATTTAAATTAATTGAGTAGTTTCAAATTTAATTTTTGGCTACTGTTGTTGTTTTGATTTTATTTACATATTTTCTTACTTGAGACATTTTGAAAAGAGATTTTAATTTATAGGACAAAACATTTTAAATATAGTTGATTGTTAGTTAATTTTAATCATACAGTTTCCCGATAATTGTCTTAGTAATCAGTTTGTTTTAGAAAATTTGAAATGATTCAAATAAAAATTATTAAAATTGAATGAAACGAATACTCATTTGCATTCCGTTTGAAATTTATTAATTTATTTTGGTTTTTTTTTTTTACTTTATTATGATTAAATTCCGTGCGGTATATTCAAGTCGTTATGAGTTTTCCTAGCAACTAAAATAATAAAATAAAAGGAGTCTAATGCTGGCATTCGAAGCAAATAGTTGTTTTTTTTATTTGATAACGATATCTGAAGTCATTATTGTTATAGGCGCTTTCAGTTAAATTTAAGCATGACTCATTACTTAGGAATTTAAGGAATTCCAGTGCTACAACTTTAAGAAAATGTTTGTCTTAGGTAATAGCATAATTTCTATGGATAAAATATACTAAAAGTGTTTCTGATAATATTATTGTTTTACAATAACCAATTAGAAAATAGAATTTGACAAGCGGACAATTCAAAATTTAAAAAAATTATACATACCTGTTTAAATTAATAAAATTAATCATAAAACTTATTGAGTCAAAATGTATTTCTTTACATTCAAATATACTAAATATAGTTACTTAAAATTAGAGTGACCTAGTTTTTTCTGAAATAAAAGGCTTAATTAAAATCTTCTTAGCATTTTTATGTCTTTGGCCATTTTGGCTATGTAGATGCCGTTTGATGTGACTTTTTTTTACCTTTTATAGCATCTTTTTGTTATCACTACTGAGTTTATTTTAATTTTGCATTATTTTCGGAAATCTACGGTTTTAAAATACTTAAAACTTTAAACATAATTTAATAATACATATGCATTTGATAAGACTGATTTTGGCAGTCAGTCATAACAGTAATTTTAATTCACTGATAAACTTCAAAATTAGTAAAATAAGGTGAATTTTCAATAAAAAAAACTGTAATTATAAAATACAATTATAGGTTTTAGACATATAGTTATATGATAAAACGTTAACGATTTTCTAAAATAAGTACTGCACAAACTAAGAATATGGTCAATAATTAGTAAAACTCTACGTACTTTCTCAATAAATTAATATAAAACTTATCATATTCGACAAATTATATTAAGAATTAAATGAAACAAAACATATTTTTTATTTTAACTTTATTTTAAATACAGTAAAACATATTTTTTATTTTAACTTTATTTTAAAATTTATTGATATGAGGTTATGTTACAAAAACAAACCAATATGAAATAATACAAAATATAAATTTTTATTAATCACTAATAATTATACAGGATTGTGTTACAAAACTAAAAAAAATTCACTGGAACACAAAATGTTTATTAATCAGTTCGAAAAACACACAAAATTTTACCACAAACGTAGAAAATCAAAAATGTATCTATTTATAGATACACTATTATATCGAATACGAATACACAATTTACTATAATTTTTAATAATCTTAACAGTAAGAAATAAACAGTTTTTAAAAAATATAAATAAAAACATAACACGAATTTTAAAAATAAAGACACTTTCGCCGACCATTATTTCGTAAATATATTCCAACTTTTAAACAATTAAAACTATGTACATACAATAGAAATCATATAGAAATAATCTCTTTGAATTTTTTGATTGTTGCCAAACTTAACGAAATAAAGAAAAAAGTTCGAATAAAAAACGATACAGCTAAATAAATTTTAAAGTTACAATTAACAGTCATTTATTTTAAAAAATAATGCAATTTACCTTTTAATTTTAATAAGAAGAGGTATTAATAAAAAAATCGAACTTTTTTAAAAAGCTGAAAACTGGCAACGCTTTCAGGAGTAGATTTAAATGTGTAAAACGTAAACATAAGAATCGGCAAACGTTTTTGACGTCTCTGGACGTCTCCTATACAAATACATTGGAACATTCCTTCTTAGCTTTATCTCTTTCATTATTGCAATTGCGTATATTTTAAATCTGCACTTTGTTTTTAGAAAAGAATGGAAGATTGATTTGTTTCGAATATAAGATCACTTGATGATCAATTATAACTGAAATATAGTATATAAATTATTATGTATAAGAAAATACGTAAATTTTTAATTTCCTATTGGAAGTTATTGTAATCGGTCCGATTTTGCGAATCGCTAATTAGGACATATCTCCACGTTTCAAGGTCACTAGAATCCGAATCCATCGTTTTTAGCGTGATATCTGTGTGTGCGTTCGTTAGTTCGTTTGTGAATTTTTTTCGTCTCGCATATCTGGAGAACAAAAGACGATATCAACTCCGTATTAATTTCATTAGATGCGTAATTAGAAAATGAAGACCGGATAAAGTTTTCAGTAAATTCGGATTAGTGATTTGTTCTTTGTGATTAAAAAACGGAATTAACTTTATTAACACAACATAGATTATATAGATTTTTAAACATGCCTTTATTACATAATGGCCCAAGAACCTTCTTTGATGTTAAAACGCCAGTAAATTATAATTAAAAAAAAAAATAAATAAATAAAAGAAAAAGAACTACAGGAAATAAAAAACTTTTTGTGAAATATTTTTTGCCTCCCATATCTTGAGAACAAATGAGGTTATTATTTGTTTGATAAGGATAGAGCCCCCACCTTTAGGTATAGAGGGCGAAACACCCGGTGTGATGCAGGGGGCAAAGCCTTTATTAAGGGCCTAGGAGAGGAGTCCTCTGAATTAAAAAAAATTATAAATGTGCAATAGTCTCTAGTCTTTAAGGGCATCCAGTGGGAAGTTGACAGTGTGGGTAGACCTGTGTCTCCAATTTTTTTAAATTGACGTTGAAACTTTGCATTATTATTTTGGGTAGCGGAATAATGGGTAAAAGTTTTCTTTAAATAAAAAAAAGCTGGTGTTAACACAGTTTTGTAAACGTCTGTAGTGAAAAACATATGAAGCTTTACTAATCGGAGACACATATAATACTGTTGTAACAATGCTCCTATTTCTTTTCTAAATTGGTTTCGATAGCAAAGTTCTCTCTTAACTTAAACAACTGTAATCTGCTTTTATGTAAAATTGAAATAATTTGTTCGCTATTTCAAGTAATTCTTATTAACAAGTAGGTAGACGGCAAATTTGTATTTTAATTGTAATTAGTATTTATTAAAAATACCCCCGGAGCCAGCCCCGGATTTACGATTTTTTAGAACCGGGGCAGAAACTTGAAAATGGTGCCCCCCCTCTCAAACATTTGACATAAATTGTCAAAAAACTCATAAGTACGAAAAGATGTTCGAGCGCGTCCACAAAACACTACAGAATAATGTTATGTATCTACCACAAAACACTATACCTGTATGTTATACATACAGAGCTCGTATTTTGTTCATGTACCATACGATGTGTCGTGTTGGTCGTGCATATGGGTTATTACTATACGTACCACCTATATACTGATTTCTGACATCAATGCATACACAGTTGTTGATTGAAATTTAGTAGTCTGATTTGACCTTCTAGGTCGTGTACACATCAAAATCTACCCGACTATTAATTTCAATAATTAATATTTCATTTTAACGTTCGTCAACACGATGTTTTTTGTGCAATTATATAAATTGCATATTTCAAAGAATATTTTTCAACATTTTTTATTATGGTATCTACTCTTATAATATACTTACTACACGGAGAGAAAAATCCTATAATTTTTGTAGAGAAAATTTCAGAAAAATTACCATGCTCCCCTATAATCCGTGCGCGATCGACGACCAAAATAAAAAATATGTGCTAGCATGGTAAAATTTAATGTGGTGCTAACACAACTTTTATCACATTCTTATGCATATATATTATAGTTTAATTCTTGTTGTCGTACTCTTTCATTTGCGCATCTGACTCGCGACCTTATATTGGTTGCACTGTACCTGTAAAAACATGTATACAAAAATAATTGCCAACAATATATTCTAATACATATACTAAAGATAGGTAAATAACAAAAAGATGAATTAAACGATGACATCGTCCTAAGAGAGTGTAAAAGAAACTGACTACTAGCTCTGCTAGCTGCTTGTAACACAGTCTGATAAATCAAGGTGCTTGGTGCGAATTGTCTGACAAAGTTTCTTCCACAGTCCACACCTATGGTTCGCATGTAACTCGCTGAGTGAGGTACATTTCATTACAGCGTTCCCAACACAACCAACCTTCATGGTAATTTTTTAATAAAAACAATTAAAAATTATTTTTTTGTCGGTAATGGAACTTTTTACTGTGCTGTTTTACAAATTTTACGGAGATAATATTACGAAAAGAACATTCCATCCTTTAAATTTTTTATGATTAATTATAATCTTTATATTTTTACCTTACAGAATTGAATATGTTCGCCTTTTACACGTCGATTGTAGTGCTGAGCACAGTAATTTTTATAGGAATTTTCTCTCCATGTATAATTTAAAAATAAAAAAAATGCTGTTTAGAATGTTTTTTCCAATGGCTCTGTGTTAAAAATTTGATTTTTAATCGTCAATTACTTTAAGAAATGATCTATGAAGGCCTTAAAATTTTTGAGAGAAGATAACTATGTAATTGAACTTGTCAATTCTCTAAAATTAAAATTTTTATTTATTATTAGGTTTGACGCACGAACGTCCATAAGTCATTTATAAAACTCCAATTTTTCACGTTGCAGCAATGATAAAAATTTAGGGTTTTGTAAAGGATCAATATAGGTACAAGCTGATTTTTTATTTTAATAAATCTACTCCGAAAGCACTACAAGTTGTGCAAATTTCAAATTTGTATCACCAGCCCCATCAGAGATATAGGGGCGAAAAATGTCAGTTTTCGGAAGTTTGTAAAAATTAAAGGATACAAGTTTCACAATTGAAATAGTGTGTATTTGTTTCATAATGGGTATTTATATCCGTATAGCTATTTTCATAACAGCGAGGTTTAAAACATTCCTTCTATAAGAAAAAAATGTTCAAAAAATGAATTTTGCTAAATTTTGATATCTAACTTTAGGTAAAGTTTTCTTATGGAAGGGATGAAAATAGGTTAAATATGGACATGGCTTAAAATAAAGAGACATTTTTTACCTTTGAAATTTTGATTTTTATTTCAACCTTTTAGGATGAACGGTTTATGAAATATGTGCATTAGCATAAATGGCTGCAAACACAAAAATCAGCGCAAATTCGAAAACAAAAATGGCTACCACGCTTAAACGGTTCAAGATAATTTTTTTAAAGAACTGTTCTCAATACTTTAAATATAATAGAAACAGCTGGAAGAATATTAATTTTTTCTAAAATGGCCGACCAAACAACTTTTTTAGGCCATTTGATATAGACCAGGGGTGGTCAAACTTAATACTGGTATGATCGACATTAATTTTTCTTAATTATGCGCGATCGACTTCGAAAAATGCGAGTTAAATTAAGGTACCATCACAGTGAAGAATTTTGAATAAATCAATTTTTTTTGGTCTTATCTTAAAGCACATACAGTTATGTATGTTCTCTCCAAATTTCAAATTGAAATTCGAATTATTACGATAGCTACGACCACGGATCAATGGGTTCAGTCTAAATACAAAATTCTGTGGATCGATAGGCGGGATGTTATACCACTTTACATTCAGTCTTTTCACAACCAGTGAACGTACAAGATCAATTTTTATCATCACAGTATCACAGTTTTGTTGAAACAATGATTCGAAACAATTTCGAGACAAAATTTAAACGCATTTGTCTCGAAATGCCCTTTTCAAAAACGGTACCCACTCTCAGAGGGAAAGTTTCCAAGCTATAAGTCTGAAATTTTGACAGAATATTCTTTATTCAATTCTCCATGTACCTATGGAATTTTTTTCTTTTTAAAATCTTCTTATTTTTTCACACGGAAAATTGTTGAAAAAAGGCCTACATTTTGTATTTTTTATTCAAAACATCGCCATTTCTTCAGATTTCAAAAAAAAAACCTCATAGGTTCATAACGGCTTACCTGTAGAGATTGATAATCTATTTAATTGTTTTATTTATTTATTTTTTTTTCAAATGAAAACTGCGTCCGCATCGTGGGCACGAATAGCCGCTCTTTTCTAAAGACAATGTTTTCAAAAAATTATAATAATTATAAAAAATAAATAAAAATGAATAAAAAAATTATTTTTGCGTTGTTACTGTATTTTCGGAGAGGCATTATATTAGACTATTTTTGGATTATTACATAATAATGTGACTCCCGATCCCCACCTATCGGCGGTTTTTGTTAAAATTCTTCAGGTAAAAGTTCTGCCTTGGTATTAGTCATGTCAATTGCAGAATGTGTTTAATTTTAAATTCATGTTTCACCATCTGCTAAATTTTTAGTACACATTTTAAATTAAAAGATTTTAAATTAACCCAGTAAATTACCTATAATGTCGACTGACGAACTGTTCGTGATCGACCATTTGCCCACCCCTGATATAGACCGACCTAATATAATTTTGGCGCCCCCTGAAATTGACGCCCGAAGCAGGGGCCTCGGTTTGCCCCCCCCCCCCTAGATCCGGGATTGTGTGATCCGACACACTAATGATAAATTTTGTCGAAGGCACTGGACCAGACATTCCATTTTAAGTGCCAAGTCCAAGTCCGTGTTAGAGCACTGTACCAAGCGCTGTACATTAGTTAAGATTTTAAAACTAACTCTAGGGTCCAAATTTCTGACCGCGACTGTACATTGACTGAAAATCAGGTGTCGACTGTACCTCATGATCATATGACTCATACACGATTTTTTTTGGTATAAGAAAGATGACGTCATGGAATATTAATGAGTTAAATAATTGTTTAGTAAGAAAAATGTCACCCATTATGGGCCTCAAGCAAGAAATTATTTTTTATAAGTTTTAATACTTTAACATTTAACCTGCAGCGAGTAATTTTTTAGTTAGCTAACAAAAGTTTTTGGAATTTCAATGAGTTGCAAAAAACATTGCCTCTTATGGTGCACAACATTTTTGAATTTGAGTGTAACATAAAACTATTCTAGAATGATTCATAAATCAAACGAAAATAATTATCTGAAGTTTAATACACACCTCTATATTATGTATACATCCTGTATATTAGGAATATGTTATGTATACACCATGTATATTAAAAATATATTAAGAATAAGACAGAGAATCTCTATATAATTTTAATTTTATGAATACCAGTAAATGAATTGTAGTCATTTATAATTGAACACAAAATCTAATTATAAAATAATTTATCAGCACTGGAAAAAATTTGCTTAACCAGCAAAAATCATTGTATATCATTTTAATATTGATACATAGTTATATTTGAGTAAAGAACACAAGTCATTTCTTGATATTTTAACCAGTATAAAATTTCAAATTTTTCGGTTTTAATTATATATAAAATCGTCGCTTCATATAAAAATTATAACAGCATTGAGTTGCTAAAATTTTATAGATTAGTACCTACATTAATTCACATGTAAAATCAAAATTTCTATATACTAGAAAATTCTGAATATAGATCTACTTTATTAACCTCATATTTACATTAACACACATATAATATCGCATATACAGCATGGTCCAGAATTATGTACCGTAATTGCTGGAGCTGATAGTATGCTCAAAAATAATGGTAGCTTTTCATCTACATTTTTTCCAAAACTCAATAATAAGGGTGATAAAGCAGAGGGGTAAAATGTAGAGGGGTGGAACGAAACTGACTTCTTTTTTTAAAAATTTTTTAGGCGCTATTGATTACTAGATTCATATTCTAGGGGCGCGTATGAACATTAAGATAATTAAATTTATGGTATTAATTATTCGATCACTTATGATTAGGGGATAATTTGGAAGTAGATACTTCTACTTTAAATTACTCGAAAACGGTAATATTTATCGAAATGTAACAAGTATATCTTTTTTTGCGGGAAATAGACTGAGGACTTATATTATCAGGGATTTTATTTAAATAATTGCAAATTAAAAAAGAAAAGACGTGATAACTCACACCCACCACCCAAAACCACCCCTTAGTCATGAGTGGTGGAACAAGTGTTGACATAAATTTAATCCTTCTAACGCAAAATAAGTACCCCTAAAATATCAGTCTGTTATTCAAAAACGTTTGGAAAATATTTAAGAAATAATGGTTTTCGTTTCACCCCTTTACAGAGTTGTATCTCCCTTATTATTGAATTTTGAAAAAAAGGGTACATGAAAAGATACCATTATTTTTGAACGTACTACGAGCTCTACCAATTACGGTACATAATTCTGGACTTCTAACAGAAGTTACATATATGGAATTCTAACAGAAGTTACATATAACTATGGCAACACCAAAATTTTATTAAAATCTAATCGGTTTCATATATTAAAAAATTCGTTGTAATATAATTGATAATAAAAATAAATTGAGCTGGGATTAGAGTCACCAAACCAAATTTTATTCCAATTGTATTTTAAACTAATACTATGAATATTACCATTCTAAATTCAAAAGGTATTAAAAATAAGTAACGGTGGATTATACAGAATGTCCCAAAACTCCGGGGACGTAGAGCTAGCACGTATTCTAGAGGTCAAAAAACAACGATTGGACCCAACTTACCTATGTACCAAAATCCACCGTTTACGCGTGAGAGGAGTTCAAAGTTCATTTAAAAAATAAAATTTTTGTACGATGTTTAGAAATGCGTGAACCAATTTTAATGGAATTTGGTACCTGCGCATTTCCGAGAATGCCACTACTTTCAGTAACCAAAGAAATCCAAACAAAATTGGAGAAGGGTTAAAACTACCCGCACCCTAGATAAATTTGTTCAAAATTTTTTTTAGGGATGATGATATGGCTCTAAGATTTTTTTAAGAGGAAGGTTTATTCATTTTCTTCATTTTTTGGCTCTTGTAAAAACTTCGTATTTCGCATAGTTTTGGAAGGAAAAAATTTTTATTCAAACACTGATAACCGATATTGTTACGAGGTAGTTTAGTTTTATTACAGAATTTAGTTAGCCATAGAAAATGCGCAGGTACCAAATTTCATTAAAATTGGTTCAGGCATTTTGGAATAGCGTACAAAAATGTAATCTTTTAGGTAAACTGTCATCAATTTCGCGTTTGCTCAATTCATTTTGACGAAAGTTGCTTTTAGTTGTTCATATAATTTAACATGACCATTATTAACCCTCAATCTCACATGTACAAACACATACAATCACATAAGTAAAAAAGGACATACATAATTGTTTGTACTTATATCAAAAAAGGATAGAAAGTGCGTTTCGCTACTGCCTATGGTATACCTTATTTCAAATACAATTGATCACGAGTTTTCATTAAAAAATTAAATAATTCCTATATTCGAAACAAATAAATCTTCTATTCTTTTCTAAAAACAAACTGCAAATTTAAAATTTACGTAAATGCAATAATAAAAGAGATAAAGCCAAGAAAACGGAAACTATTTAAATTCAAAGTGACGAAGCATGGTTAAATTTAACTGAAGTGAACCATAATAATCTTTTATTTATACTGTGATGTTACTATGACTATTCAAATAAATAATATTTTATACATTGACTGACAGACAACGCACAACCTAAACTGTTGTGTTTAGATGGACGAAATTTAGCACAGAAGATATGGTGTTTAGGCTTTAATTTATAAATAAAAGTCAGTTGTGTAAACGTTTCTGGAAATTCATTCCCTAAGGGGTTAAAACAGGAAATGCAAGTTTGTTGGAAAGTTCGTCATTTTTGAAATTTGAAACGTGGAAATTGGTATTTAAGCTTTTGAAAAATACTGAACGTGAGCAATTGGTACCTAATAAAAAGACGTTGCCGATAGGAAATCCTATCGGGTATATGGCTAGTCTATCAATAAATAATCATCCCAATATCAAAATCAATTATGTATTACACCAAACGATGCATACAACCGTAGTAGTTGCGCACCTAAACAATAGACAAAAAAAACTTTATTTTTTCATATCGTTCAATACTTAAAATTGATATCGGGTACCTTCTATAAAACCCTAGGTTAAAATATAATTTGAATTTTCATAATGATAAACTATATCGACCAAGTTTTCAATTCTGATGATCGCCCCGTCACGGTTTTTAGTATAAAACTTTATTTGCATCATCAAATTGTTACAATTCTATGAAAGAAATAAAAATTAAAAATATTATAGGTTAATAAATAAAAAATTTAGTAACTTTTACTCACTTGATATCAAAATATCGTTAGAAGTAATTTGATATTGTCAATTTCCTGTAGACTGAAACGTTTTCGGTTGATAGCGATGATACTGAGACGTACTTCCCAGTTGTTAGAATGTACTTAATCTTCGTCGAAACTGAGGATTATTTCAGGAATCTATGTCGGTTGTACGAAAATTTCAATAAAAAGAAAACATTTTGCGGATGAACGGTAATTTATTTAAGGTTGTTATGGCATGAGGTTTAGTTTTTTAAATGTGGTAATATTGAGTCCTATATTAAAGCATTGATTTTTAAAAGCATTGCCAACTGTAGGCGACGAAATTTCAAAGCGAAAATTTATTAATTATTAATATATACAAATATAGTTTTAACATTAAAATATTTTAAAATGTCATTAAATATTTTTGTAATCATTTTAAATAAAAGAAATATTTTATTTATGCAGTTATTTAAATAATATAATTATCTTTGGGTAAAATATTGCAACATTGGAATTAGGAAAATAATAATGAATATGGTATAAAAGCGCTGGCATCTAATAGCAGTAAATAAAACGTTGTTTATATTCCTAACTTAATCACTATAAAAATATATGAAAACTCAATCAAAAATATTTTATTTTTTTACCTAATTTCCTTCCAATTCTATATATTTAGAATTCTATATATTTAGAATATCTTCCTTCTTTAAAAAAATCATTTCCTTTACTCTCAAAAAACTCTTCTACGGCAACCATAACCGCAAAACCATCATCTTCAACTTTCTTCCCCCGGATATGTTCCTTTAATTTCGAGAATAAGTAAGTAAGTAAGTCCAGAGAATATAGTGGGTGGTCCAATATTTCGAATTCAGCGCTGCGAATTGCTTGAAGCACAACTTTTGACCGATGAGCAGGAGCGTTTTTGATAACTACGTATTTACACAAAATAATTCATAACTTTAAAATAATACGATTAAATCGATTGAAACTTTGCATAAATATTATGGCAAGGACGCTCTTCAAAATTAATATCAAATTACCTCCAAAAATATTATATGAATATGCGATTCTAAGAATTTTTGATTCACCCTCGTAGTTTTATTAAACGTTTAAAAATGAAACAATTTTCTTACATTTTAAGGTTATTTTGTTACAGATTCAGTTACAAAAAAATCATGTAAGCTTACATGAGATTGTATTATATAATATAGTAAGTACAAGTAAGGTTATCCTGACATGGACCTGATAATATTCTGAGTAAGATAACCCGATCGAAAATTTATGTTTTTTTACGTAAAGTTATCCTGATATGATCCTCATAAGGTTCTGATCATGATAACCTGTTAAAAAATATTTTTCTTACAAGTAAGTTTATCCTGACATGGACCTGATAATGTTCTGATTAGGATAACACGATAGGAAATTTATGTTTTTACGTAAGGTTATCCTTATATGATCTTGATGAGGTTCTGATCAGGATAACCTGTTGAAAAATATTTTTCTTACAAGTGAGGTTATCCTGACATGAACCTGATAATTTCCTCATCAGGTCAACCCGATGAAAAATATTTTTTCAAAGAAGGTTGTCCTGACCTCATCCCCATAAGGACCTTATAAGGTTTTCCCTATTAGGGATTACCTTATCTAAACCTGATAAGGACCCGATGATACTTTCTGCAAATAAGGAAAAATTTCTAGTCGGGATGTTCCATGATAACTAACTCGAGTAACCAAACGGGCTACCAAAGACCACCAACTAATATAGAGAAAACAATATTATAAATTAAATAGGTCGGAATGAGAACGACATAGTAATCAAACTGAAGCTACCAGTGACAACACCGACAACACAAAACACAGTGACAACAACAGATCTATGTGACTGTTTAGATCTGACTCATTTGACTGATTAAATCCAAATGGTTCTGACTGATTTGACTGATTAAATCCAAGGCTGCGTTCAGAAATAAAAGGTGAAGGTAGAGTGTGTTTTGATAGGATAATTGTCGAAATATCCTTACGATGTCACACCGTATGTGTTAATATTTGAACGATCTCGAGAATTACAAATATAACATAAGCTCTTTTTGTCACTATCAGTTTTTTATTTCTACGTAATTGTCGTTTTTGTATTTAAAATCCTAATAAACTAAAATAAACTAAAATATAATACAATAATAATAAACCGTTAAACCGTTTGAAATACATATATAATTATGTTATACGTATGTTGAAATGTCAAGTATAGCATTACTGCGCATGAGTTAACATTTTACCCTAAGTCACTCCAGTTCAGACCGCGGCGATTAAAAGTCACTCTGGGTTAAAATTATAGTTATTTTTGAACGAGTGTTGGTAATGTCTTTAATTTGACCTAAGTGATTTGAACGTTCTGGGTAATCAAATATCACCCGGGTGCCACCGGGTAAGCATTTCTGAACGCAGCCCAACAGTTTAGGCTGTGCGTTGTCTGTCAATCAGTGTATAAAATATTATTTATTTGAATAGTCTTCTACTTAATAAATTTCTAACACTGACTGACGGCCTGACTGACAGACAACGCACAGCCTAAACCGCTGGGTTTAGAAGAATGAAGTTGTGCATAGGAGTTGCTTATGTAACGTAGATGAGCACTAAGAAAGGATTTGTGAAAATTCGACCCCTAAGTATATTTAATATGGGATGAAAATTTGTATGTAAATTCGTTATTTTTGAAGTTAGAGATATTGTATAAAAATATGGTACTATGGCTATTAAAATAAATAAAATTTAATAAATATTTAACACTGACTGACATCCTGAAATGTTGCCGATGGTAAATCCATCGGGTGGGTATACGGCTAGTAGTAACATATTTTTATATATCTAACTTCAAATATGACGAATTTCCATCAACATTTGCATTCCCTATTTAACCCACTTAGGGGGCGAATTTTCAAAAATTCTTTCTTAGCGGTCACCTACGTTACATAGGGAACTCCTGTGCAAAATTTCATTCTTCTAAACCAAACGGTTTAGGCTGTGCGTTGTCTGTCAGTCAGTCAGTGTTAGAAATTTATTAAGCATATTACTGCCCTTAATACAATATATTAATGGCAAACACGATGATATAATTTAAGGGAACCCTTTTTTTGCACTTTCAAAATTTATTTTCAAAAAAGTCAGCGGCCATTTGAGCTCCATTCTAGTTTTCTTCTTATTCGCACAGCAGTAAAGCAGAAATCATACACCGAAATTGTTACCAGCTTCCTAACTACAATATAATGGAAATAATAAGAAAAGCTTATGTGTATAAAAAAATGATAGTATTTTTCGGATATTGCTGTTACAGTAGTACCTTTCACAACAAAAATTGATTGTAATTATATTAATAAATTGTGAACTTTTGCAAGTACAACAAAAACTGAATATTTAATTTATTTAATATGTACAAATTACCATATATGCGTTTAAAGTGTAAAAATATATTTATTGTATTATATGAATTATTTCTAATTTGTCTAAAAATAGTCATATAAGGTCAAATTTATCAACATAAAAAATTAAATGTGATAAAATTCTGTTTAACATATCATCTACATCATAAGTGGATCAAATCAATTTATACTTTTATATAATAAAAAATTTTTACATAAGCACATAAATACATATAACGAATCAATTGACAGTTAAAGTGGACTAATGAATTACTAGGGACAATTCAATTAACACAAATAGTTTTCGTTATTATTTTAAACGTTTTTCTTGGAAGTAATGTTTAAGCACAGTGCCATTTTAAATTGATACAAATTCTTTTTGAAATTTTTTTTTTTTATTATTTTAAAAAATAATATTTAAAACATAATTAAAATTAAAAACACTCCATTCTTATTCAACAATTGTCGTTTCTACTCTCATCTTTTTCGTGTGTGTAATAGCCTTTGAGTGGCAAAAATAAAAGTAAAGTTTTTAAATGGCTATGGGAGTAAATTATACGAAAATATAGAAATTAATTTTCATGCTATTCATGAATTTTTGACAGCCTTTGTACTTTCTATTAAACTTTCTGTTAGTTTTTACCATAGAACACTAGAAGCAAACTAAAATAAAAAAAAGTGTGGATCGCTTGGAGTCATTTGTTAATCTGTCACAGCTTAAGGCATTTAGTCGTTCGGTGTCGGTCACCGAATGCACGACAATTGTTATGTATTATTAAGACCATTGTTATTTAAACTGCAGGTTGCTCTGTCCGCTAATACGTGTTATGTAGTTGTGTCGCACACATGCAAACATCAAACCCACACGACTACAAACAGTGTGCACCAACACAACATAGTGAGGAGAAGTGGAAGGGATTTTTTATCTACGCTGGTATCACGAGTATAGAGATAGCAGTGTTTCCTCTGTTCTCTGTGGTTTTTATTATGTGTTTTACACTCTAATAACACAACAAAACAATAATATTCTTGTAACCGTTTCCCACAAAAAATTGTGATTTTCTTCAGTAGTTTCTTTTGTGATTCTCTTCAGTATTATTTCAATTAATAATTTTTTACTGAAATAAAAAATTATTAATTATGTAGGTACCTAAAATAAAAAATAAAATTATGTACTTAAAAGAATAAAATATATCAAGAACCTGAAAGACAAAGGAAAATTACATACCTAAAAAAGAAAAAAATACTGACTTACTAAGTCTTTAACCATTTCAAAGAGTTCAAACTTTTAAGCGCATCCGCTTAAACCTATCTACAATTCAGCGAAATCTCATGATTTTTTAAAGTTTCCGTTGGATATGTTTCCTTGTAAGAAACAAATTCCAAAATTTTTATATCTTGAATCAAAAATTTGTTTGCTGTTAAGTTCTGTTTTATGACGGTCAATTATTCCGAACCTATTTTTTGGACAGTAGGTATAACCAAAAATTTAATTTTCCTGTATGCCTGAGCAGTATAATTCTTTAAACGGCAGTAGTACCTATCACTTAAATTATGATATTTTTGTTCATGTTGTTTATAATTATTAATTTTTTATAAGAAATCTTTATGTAACGTGTATTGAAGTCGCTAAGGTGAAAACAACAAATTATAATTTATAGGTAAACCTTAATTTAAAATTAATATTTATAACGTAAATGCTTTTTTGTGTTTAGTGGTAATTAATCGATATAAATCCTTTTTATATACGAAAACAAATTATCTCATTTATCGCACTTAACATTGATATTAACAATGTAACCTTTAAATACCCCTGTCGCAGCATATGCATAATATAGCGAATTTCCAAGTATTGGGCACTGGCGGATCTCATCTAAGACCTGTACCTGTTTAAAATAGTTTAGCTTTCTAAGAGTAAAAGAATTTTTAAAATCGGCTGGATAATTAGTTTTGGTATTTTTGGGACCCAAGAACCTGAACGGACTTTGCGCAGCATAGTTGTAGCCATCTAAAATAATTTAGTTCTCTAGCAGTGAGAAAATTTTCAGAATCGGTTCGATAGCTTATTTATGGCGTTTTCGGATCTGCAAGATCCCGGTGGACCTCATTAAAAAATCAGCTCGACCGTATATTCTAGGCGGAGTTTATTTACTATATATATATTACATAAAGTCCGCCTAGAATATACGATCGAGCTGATTTTTTAATGAGGTCTACCGAGATCTTGCAGATCCGAAAACGTTGCACTTCCAACGTTCACAGTTTTGGTGAACGAGCTGCTGCTTGGGCCGTAACGAACGCAATGAAATCACAAGTAAAATTAGGAATGGGCCATTCAAAGAAGAAAAAGAAGGTGATATTTGGTGCTGGTATTCGCGATATAAGAAATATATTGAAGAAAAACAAACCAAAAACTGTTAAAGATACGATCAACTTGGCCTTAAAAGCTGCTAGGAAAATTTTTCAGAAGAAAAACAAAAAGCAATTTACATTACCGAGAATTATTCCCATCCCCAGGACTGGTGGAATTTTATCATCCACTTTTTGCCGGGCTATCAGCCGTCGGATCACTTGCTGGTGGCGCCGCTGGAGTTGCGAAAGCAATAAATACCTATAAAAGAGCTAAGAAGCAGTTGGATGAAAGCGAACGACATAAAAAAATGATGGAAGCAATCGCTCTTGGAACGAAAAAGTCTGGTGCCGGCCTATATTTAAAACCGTATAGAAAAGGTTTGGGACTTTACATCGATTCAAAAAACCTCTGAGCAAGCTGCCCCATGACAGGCCGTTATCTGCTCACGATATCTATTAGTTTGGAAAGGAACATTTACCAAATTTCCGCGGTGTGTCCATGAGAGATGAATTACCAAAACGACCGTGGCAAAAAGAGTGCGGTGTTGTTAATTTGGATAGTTCATCTGGACGTGGAAGTCATTGGGTGGCGTACGTGAAAGGCAACAAGAATGTGGAATACTTCGACAGTTATGGGAATTTAGCGCCACCTGTCGAAGTTGCAAGATATTTCTGTGGAAATAACAATAGATATAATGTTTATCAAAAGTATGACGATTTTAATTGTGGTCACCTTTGTTTAGAATTTTTATCTAATAAAAATCTATTGATGTAAATAAATATTGTAGTAGAGTAATACTTTGTTTCATTTATGTTATAAACACCATGTCGTTCACACTAACCTTAAGCGGGGATACTTCAACACTCAGTGCCGATTATTTTCCACCCATAGAATTAGTGAGTGATTACGTGTGCGGGCTGGTGAATTTTGAAACTTATAATTCGGTGCCAAATGTCGATGAAACAAATAATTTGTTTCATTTTAGTACCGTTCCTAACGATGAACTACGTTGTATCGAGATACCTGTTGGCAATTATGATTTGGAAGATTTGGAAGCTTATATAGATAATATGTTAACACCGAGTGGAGCAAGTGCTAATTCACAAATTATATTACATGCAAATAACAATACGTTGAAAAGTTTCATAAAGTGTACGGAAATAATACATTTTGATAAGGAGCGAAGGATCGGTTCACTGTTGGGCTTTAATAAACGAAAATTCGAAGCGGGTCACACTCATTATTCAGATAAGCCGGCGAATATTATGAAAGTAAATCTGGTGCAAATTGAGACAAATATTACGGCAAATAGTTATTTGAACAACGTTAGGGCACATAATATTTATTCATTTTCAATTCAGGTTGAGCCGGGGTATAAAATAAGTGAGACACCCACTACAATCATTTATATGCCTGTAAACGTTCAACGGATAACATCTCTTGTGCTACGCGTTGTTGATCAAGACGGTAATCCAGTTAATTTTCGAGGTGAAACAATAACCATAAAATTACATTTAAAACCGGCATAAGTAACGTTAGTATTTAACGACGACAAACCGATGCAGTCAAACAGTCTACAACTTACCGCCAACCAGTGCGGATCGACGACATCAAAGTCGCCATTAACGTTAGCGAACGCAAAGTTTCTGCAACAGTACATACAGCGATACGAATTGGTTTTGAAGAAACGAAAAAACGAATAATATTTTGCAAATAAGCACCGGTGGAGCTGAATTCGATGAAAGTATTATAAAATTGGATGAACATGGTTATTCACCATTCTTGAATAATTTTAATAACAACGACCAGATATCCATCTGTATTCAAAATCAGGACGTGATTTTATTACCCCATAAAAGCTACCTATACATGGAAGGATAGCTGCTGAAAAGTGATGGAACGGTATCGACTACGGCCGAACTAAGCAGTAATTCAATGGCGTACCTGTTTGACGAGATGCGTTACGAATTGAACGACGTGGAAATTGATCAATGCAAATACGTGCGATCGACTACCACTTTAATGAATTTTTTGTCTTTAAATGGAAATCAAAGTCAACAACTGTAGAATGCAGGCTGGTGTCCAGGTGAAACTGTTAAAGTGTCCGACAAAGGTTACTTTAATTTCTGTCTACCACTGGATCGAGTGTTTGGCTTCGCACACCATTACAAGAGAGTCATTCTCAATGCAAAACACCAACTAATTTTGATTCGTGCACGGACAGATCATGATGCAGTATTGTCAACAACTGATGACGTTGTATTTCATATACAAAAAATTCAATGGATAGTCCCACATGTGACGGCATCTGACGAAGCGAAACTGAAATTGTTAAAATATGTGGAAAAGAGTCAAGATATACCAATAGGTTTTCGTGCTTGGGATATGCACATTCACCTTACGCTTCCAATAATGAAACACAACATTTGGACGGTGAAAACAACATCACAAGTGGAGAAACCACGATATGTAGTATTTGCATTACAAACTGATCGGCGTAATAAGAAAGATAAAAACGCCTCTGTTTTTGATCATTGTGAACTTTTTGATGTTAAAGTATATTTGAATTCGGAAAAGTACCCATACATGGAATTGAATCTGGATTTTGTTAATGACAAGTTTGCGCTGGCGTATCATATGTTTTCGAAATTTCAAGAAGCCTATTACAATTCTAACAAGAATGAACCCGATCATTTTCATTGATTGTTCTCATCAAAACGAAACTTTGAAAGATGGGGCTGTGGACATACGAATTGAATTTAAAACGTCAAATAAAGTATTACCTAACACAGCAGCATTCTGTCTTCTGTTACATGGTCGAGTAATTCAATACAACTCGCTGACAAACATCGTTACAAGGGTTATATAAAACATAGTACTGGACTACAGATCGATTTATTTACGAAGTAGTTTTCACACACGATTGATCAACATCGGTGACAATGGCTGAAGTGGCGAATGTTGATTTCCAGGGCTTCCCGAACACAACAAAGGGAAGTTTTTACATAAAAGGATTGGCTGTGTTGAAATTTGATTCTTGGAAAGAAAATTACAGCGAAGACTACACGCTACAACACTACGTTTTTAAATCACCAATTCCGTTTCATCAGTTAAGCCAAAAAGACCAAAGAACCGCACGATGGCTTCGCACCAAATATCGTGGGTTTTCATGGATGGACGGACATATTGATTATAAACAATTGCAGTATATTTTACTGGATGTGATATGTACAGCTCGAATCATCTAGATAAAGGGAAAGGAAAAGGTTAGACATCTCAAACAACTTGTTCCGACGGCAACCATTATGAACTTGGAAGAAAAATTCTTCTGTCTTAAATTGGAGTTATTAATGACAACATACAACAGTCTTCGATGCGGGAGTCACACAAACGGATGTTGTGCCTTGCAAAATGTTATTTCTTTATATAAACATTATTGTAATAACATAGAATTTTATGTATTCTTGTAAATAAATATTATTTTAAGAGAAATATTGTTGTTTTATTTTTAGGGAAAGGGTAAACATAAATAAAAAGAAAAGTATACATTTTTCAAAATTTATTAATCATTGTTTTCAATATAATAATCTGAATTATTATGATAATCTAACACAAGTTGAACTTTATCGGTGTTTTATTTCTTATGTGGGAATAAAATGTTAATAAAATGTTATAAATAAAAGAAATGTATACATTTTTTTTTTAAAATTATTGATCTTCATTTTCAACATATAATGCTCGATCGTTATAAAAATCTAACGTATTTATAAGTTTAAATTCAATAGCATGTGTTTTGCCAATTTCACCATTGTTAACAACTCCTATAATTTCCATTGAAAATTTAATTGCGTTGAACATTCGGTCTTCCATGTTGTCGAACCTATTGGGGAGCGTCAAAAATCCAGCCTCCAATTCTAGTATCGTCTTCCATTTTGCTTCGTCAAATTTGGATTTTATCCGACTGACACCATATATTCGATAAAATTTTCCAACCTCAAATCGTCCACTTTTAACCACGGTTCTACTTTGCCTAGCTCATTCAACTCTCGTACTATTTCTTCAAATTGTGTAACGTAAATTCCATTACTACTATTCCGACAGAATATTTCTACAACAACGAAATATGTATTTACAGCAATGATCATTGACAAAAGTACAATATTTAAAATAAAACAGAATAAAAATTAAAGTAACAGTTACAACAAAATTTAACAACAAAATCATCATAGCATTGGAAAATACAAAAATTAAAAATAGAAAAATAAAACAAAAAAATATTATAATTTTATACTTACAAAAGTTGAATTCCTTGTTGTTTACTTTAGGTTTTAACCACTGGAACGATTGAATGCACTTATGTTTTACTCTGATTGTCGCGATCCTTATATAGCAGCAAAAACGTAATTTTGATTTGCGTCAATCAGAAAAAACCTCAGTCAGCATTGCATCAGAATTGCAATTTCTTTGGAATATTTAAGGCCAAAGGTTATAATACACGCATACAACAAGCGATTTCAATTTACGTCAATCTTCCTCATGAACACTAGATGTTCACAAAATATAATTTTGATTTACGTCAGCCGAAAAAATTATAGTACAATTTTATTATAAGTATATTATAAGGAATAATTCAAAATTTTAATAAATATTTCAAATACGAATTAACTTTACACCGCAAACTGATAAAAACAGCTAAATATAAAACTAAAGGTCATACGGTTATCTTTTATCACAACTGGCTCATTAAAATCTAATATATTTTCTACTATAATAATTTCATAAATGACAAATTTAAAATTAGCCAATTCCTTTGCAAAATATATATTGAAACTTTAACATACTAAAGACGGCCCCATCTGTAGAACAACGGGTAAAACGTCGGCCTCATATACACAGTGAAGCGAGTTCAAATCCAACGACCAACGGAAAAAAGAAAAATGACATCTCAACACAGGGACTCACCATCAAGTCCCCGCAAAGTCTGCACGGATGACGTCACAAACAATGGCGGATGACTCCGACCGGGACTCACCGTCGAAGGTCCTGCAAAGTCTGCACGGATGACGTCACAAACCATGACGGATGACTCCGACCGGGACTCACCGTCGAAGGTCCTGCAAAGTCTGCACGGATGACGTCACAAACCATGACGGATGACTCCGACCGGGACTCACCGTCGAAGGTCCTGCAAAGTCTGCACGGATGACGTCACAAACCATGACGGATGACTCCGACCGAGACTCACCATCGAAGGTCCCGCAAAGTCTGCACGGATGACGTCACCGAAGCAGCCTCGCCTACTCGCTCTGAATACATGCAATTTTTTTCACACACATACAACTGCCCCTGCATTATAGGCAATTACATTACCTGGCCAAGTGACCCCATATTTACTAAAACATGCACACGACTGCACAACCAAATCAAATCGTACCTTTATTCGCATACACTCTAGCACAAATTTCAAGCTCAGTAAAAAACAAACTAAATTTGTCGGAAATTACAAATTTCGAAGCACTTAAAATAGCTTTAAGGAGACTTTACGCAGACACACAACTAATGGAAGACCTAGACACTATAAAAGAAAAACCTTACGAAGACATTACTGAATACTATACTAGGTTAGACAAACTAACAAGTAGGTGTCTGTTCGCAGCCAAAACAAACAACTATAACCCTGATCTTTTAAACGGCAAAATAGCTTTCATAAAAGACACTGCTTTGAGACGATTCATATTTCATTCACATTTTGATATTTCGAGAGTACTGCGTATTCATAGATCCCTAACCAATCTTAACGAAGCATTTAGTATAACCATTACAGAAGAAAGAGCTCAAAACATTCACATTACGTACAAAAAACATTCGTCAACTGATTCAAAATTTTGTAGAAACTGTAAACTAAAACTCATAACACTAAAAATTGTCGATCAAAAACTAATCAACCTTCGACGAGTAATTATAATAGTAAATTTTGTAATTATTGTAAAAATAAGGGACACGAAATATCAGAATGTCGGAAAAGAAATATAATTATGAAGAACGACTAGCTCAAAATCCTCCCAATCCAAAGGTCAATCATTTAAACTTCCAAATGTCCGAGTTGAGTGTCGTGACATCGTACAACTACATCAAGTCGACACAAGTTAATATCCAAATGTTAGATTAAAGAAAATTAAATTTAAATCTAATAATTCAAAGAATAAAGAATTTACGTTTTTGGTTGACACAGGCGCCACCGTCTCCTTAATTACAAATACGAACGTTACAAAAGAAACACTTTTCAATCCTAGACATGAAATGATGTTGAATGGTATAGGAGCGACAGATAATACAATCACTACATTAGGAAAAGTCTAACTTACACTAAACATACAAAATTTCGAATATAAATTTAATTTTTACTTTGTAAATGCTTCTAAAATAATCCTACAATACGATGGAATTATCGGGCACGATTTCCTCTCAAAATTTAACGCCAGTATTGACTATTCATCCAATTCCTTATCGTTATCACACACACCAACTATAATAACCATAAAACCACGTTGTGAACAAACCATACCCATTAATGTCATTACAAATGGTATCGGAATCATTGACAAAACAAAACTAAATCTACATCAATCAATAATAATTTCTGATAAATTACTAATTGACAAAGACACAAAAACCTACCCTATTATAAACACTTCTTATGACGGAATACAAAATCCTATTACTCAAATAAACCTAATCGAAATGACTGTCATCCCCAATGAACAAATTCTAAATATGACACAAACAGGACTTAGTAACAAATCAAACAAGGACCGTCCAAACCTTTTATACGAAAACATTCGGACAGACCATATGAATAAAGAAGAACGCGAATCATTAATTCAAATTTGTAAAAATTACCAAGACATATTTCATTTGCCAGGAGACTTATTAACGAGTTCAACAGATCGAAATGTCCGAAAATGATAAACAGAAAACTGCATTCACGGTCCTCTCAGGACATTATGAATTCAATAGAATGCCTTTTGGTTTAAAAAGCTCTCCTGGTACATTCCAGCGCTTAATGGACGCAGTCCTAAGCGGGTTACAAGGAATAGTCTGTTTTGTTTACCTAGATGACAAAACCCACTATTCCCTAAACCCACATAATGAAAAATTATGTAAAGTATTTGACAAGTTATGCGAACACAACTTAAAATTGCAACCCGATAAGTGTGAATTTTTCAGAAAAGAAGTCGCCTATCTGGATCATATTATTACTAGCGAAGGGGTAAGACCAAATCCCGACAAAATAACATCAATCATAAAAATTAATCAACCAAAGAACCCTAAAGACGTAAAATCGTTTATTATAGGAAGTTTATCCCCTATAGGGGATAGGATTAGTCGGTTATTATAGGAAGTTTATCACCAACTTTACAAAAATTTCTAAACCTTTAACAAATCTTCTTAAAAAGGACATTGCATTTAAGTGGACGGAAACTTGCCAAAAATATTTTGAAGAACTAAAAATCATCCTAACAACACAACCTATCCTCCAGTACCCGAAATTCGACCAATCATTTATATTAACTACGGACGCTTCCAACGAGGCAACAGCTGGCGTATTACTTCGTAATCCCGACAAAATAACATCAATCACAAAAATTAATCAACCAAAGAACCATAAAGACGTAAAATCGTTTCTAGGATTAGTCGGTTATTATAGGAAGTTTATCCCCAACTTTGCAAAAATTTCTAAACCTTTAACAACACTTCTTAAAAAGGACATTGCATTTAAGTGGACGGAAACTTGGCAAAAATCTTTTGAAAAACTAAAAACCATCCTAACAACACAACCTATCCTCCAGTACCCGAAATTCGACCAATCATTTATATTAAACACGGACGCTTCTAACGAGGCAATAGCTGGCGTATTATTTCAAGGAGAAATCGGAAAGACCTCCCCATTTCATACTATTCAAAGACGTTAAACTCAGCCGAACGTAACTACTGGACGACTGAAAAAGAACTATTGGCAATTGTCGAGTCAGTTAAACAATTCCGACCATACTTGTACGGACAACAATTTACTATTGTTACTGACCATAGTCCTTTGACTTGGCTATTTTCCTGCAAAGATCCATCTTCACGACTAGTTCGCTGGAGATTAAAACTTATGGAATATAATTATAAAATTATTTACAAGCCAGGAAAAGTCAATTCCAACGGCGATGCGCTTAGTAGACCCATTCATAACATTGGCGATATTAATTTGGAAAACTTTGAAAAATTTCACCAACAAACGTTAGAAACACCTTAACCAACCCGAGAAATATCTACCTTGGAAAATATATTGAACTTAATAATTCCCTATTCATGTGACTTCTCCAGCAATAATCATTATTCATACTGTGTAATACGAAATCGTCCTACGCTTGAATCATTTAAAAATCACAGACCTGGGGAACTAGCAGTACTAAATTCCCTACAGGAAAAAAAATAATATTGATTTTTGTTAAATAATATTTTAACGACATAATAGAATATACAACACTGTTCGAATGTCTTAAAAATCTTAAAGGAGTAATGGAAGTTCAAAACCTGGATAACGTCACAATCGCAAACATCCCTTTTTACAATCCATCAATCAAAAAAGAAACCTTCAACTCAGTGATTCACTACGTATTCCCAAATAAAAAATTCAAAATCGTACAACATATAAAAATACAAACCCATTCCAAAGAAGCAATTGAAACTGTCCTAAAAGAAAATCACGATCATCCCCTAGCTGGACACCCCGGTTTCAACAGAATGTACGACGCAATCCGTGAAAACTATTCATGGAAAACTATCAAACAAGACATACAAAACTATATACAGAACTGTCCAACTTGTCAAACCCTAATAATAATAATAATAATAATAATAATAATAATAAACGCCCTGTGGGTGGGGGCTTCACTTTGCAGAATTTGCCCACAGTAAGTCCTGCTTGTCGTAAAAGGCGACTAAAAGGACAACCCATTAGGATGGTGCGATCAAGAAAAAGGCCTCGGAAAACTGCCGCTGCCGGTGGAGCGACCGGGCGCATCAGGGTCACCACTGAATGTGACAGCTCAGATCACGGTGACGACAGGTTGGGTTCTAGGCAGCCACCTGTCAGCTGTAACAACACCTTCAGCCAAAACGCTACTGCCCTACTTACGGAGCCCTCAACACCTTTGGCTCAGCCGACTTTAAGTGTTTCCTCAGAGCATCCTTTGGGGACCACTAAAGCTGGTAAGAAGCGTGTGCGTATGCAATGGACAGATGAACTGAATGAATTCATCGTACGCACATACTTCAAAGTTACTAGACTTGAAACGGACAAAACTGGTTACCGTACAAAATTACATCAAGAGTTCGCGCGCAGCTACCCTCACCTAAGTCGCGTTACTGAACAGAGACTGGCAGACCAAAAACGTGTCATTTAATAATAATAATAATAATAATAATAATAATAATAATAATAATAATAATAATAATAAACGCCCTGTGGGTGGGGGCTTCACTTTGCAGAATTTGCCCACAGTAAGTCCTGCTTGTCGTAAAAGGCGACTAAAAGGACAACCCATTAGGATGGAGAGTAGTAGAAAAAAAAAGCCTCGGAAAAATGCCGCTGCCGGTGGAGCGACCGGGCGCATCAGGGTCACCACTGAATGTGACAGTTTAGATCGCGGTGACGACAGGCTGGGTTCTAGGCAGCCACCTGTCAGCTGTAATAACACCTTCAGCCAAAATACTACTGCCCTACTTACAGAGTCACCAACACCTTTGGCTCAGCCGACTTTAAGTGTTTCCTCGGAGCACCCTTTGGGGACCACTAAAGCTGGTAAGAAGCGTGTGCGTATGCAATGGACAGATGAACTGAATGAATTCATCGTACGCACATACTTCCAAGTTACTAAACTTGAAACGGACAAAACTGGTTACCGTACGAAATTACATCAAGAGTTCGCGCGCACCTATCCTCACCTAAATCGCGTCACTGAACAGAGACTGGCAGACCAAAAGCATGTCATTTTCACCAATAACCTAATACCTTCTTCCCTCATAAACACTATTAAAACACAAGTCGCACATCAATTTGCTCAAAATGAAGAAGGTCAGGCCAACGACGGCCCACCAGAAATGGGGAGCCCCACACAAAACGACACTCAACAACTTGTCGAGAATGAGCCTAACTACCATGAAACAGCAGTAAATGACACCCAACTGCAAGAGATCGAACTGGAATTTAACACAGCGCTTACTGAATTCGAAGGGACGGACCCCACACATCGGTACTTGCTGCCTAAACAACACACCTCACGTAGATTGGCTGAGATCGTTGAGATATTAAATAACATAATACTGCCTCAACACTTGCAAACTTGTGACAATTTTATCGAGTTACACACAGCTATCTACTGTGGAGCCGTTGCAGCAATACGTTGTAACGGGTCCAATGTAACACCACCTGTAGCGCACAACTCGAAGGAACACAAAACCCCTGCCTGGGAAACACGATTGAATAAACGCATCAGCACCATCCGATGCAACCTCGGCAGGATCACCCAATACCAACAGGGTACGAGGTCCAAACGGCTCAACAAATATATACACGACATATTACACAAACACACAGTACACACACAATATGAGGAACGCAATAAAACACTCACAGAGATCAGAGATACGCTTCACCAAAAATTAACAGCACTAGCGAAGCGCTTACGAAGATATAAGACCAGTACTGAACGCAGACGACAAAACCAAGCATTCAGCAGAAACGAGAGACGGTTTTATCAGTCTCTAACGAACAGGGTAACTGACAGTAATGGTCTACCGGAGAAGAACGCACTCCATAGTTTCTGGGCAAATATATGGTCCAACACCACTGACCATAATGACAAAGCCAGCTGGATCGATACAGAGTACAGGAATAACGAACATCTTCCGGAGATGCCCTATACGGACATTACTACAGAGGACGTCTCCAGAGCTTTACAGAGATCGCATAACTGGAAGGCACCTGGCATCGACAACATACAAAACTACTGGCTCAAACACTTTACATCAACATACAAGTACCTCGCTGAACAATTCACACTATTTATAAGAACACCAAACCTGACACCGAAGTTCCTAACGCAGGGTATCACATACATGAAATCTAAAAACAGTGATACAAAAAATCCTGCGAATTATAGGCCTATCACCTGCTTGCCTACAGTGTATAAGATTTTGACGTCCTGTCTGGCAGAAAAGATCAATGAGCATTGTCAGATTAACACCATACTGACAGAAGAACAAAAGGGATGTCAAAAGAGGTCACAAGGCTGCAAAGAGCAGCTTCTGATTGACTCCGTAGTACTGGAACAAGCGAAAGGGAGACAACGTAACCTGTACACAGCGTTTATTGATTACAAAAAGGCATTTGATTCGGTCCCGCACTCCTGGTTACGGAGAGTATTGGAGCTGTACAAAATACACCCAAGTATCGTGAACTTTCTTGGAACGATCATGTCCGATTGGCGAACGACCTTACATTTGAGTATTGGTAATGAAAAAACAGCAAGCGACCTTATTCAAGTAAGACGCGGCATATTCCAAGGCGACTCATTGAGTCCATTATGGTTTTGTCTCGCAATGAATCCACTTTCTCGCCTGTTAAATGAAACCAAATACGGTTACAATGTAGGTACGCAAACGAATTCGCGCCATACCATCTCACATCTGATGTATATGGATGATATTAAGATCTATGCAGCTACTAAACATCAATTACAGCAGCTGCTGGGACTTTCCAACGAGGTTTCGCGAGATCTCTGTATGGAGTTCGGAATCGATAAATGTCGAACACAATGTCGTTCTGGAGGAAAACGACATGCGGTCGCATTCGAACTCGAACCAGAGTCTGTTATGCAGCCCATGGACGAGGGAGAGTCGTACCGGTATCTCGGATTCAATCAGGACGAACGTATAGATCACAGCGCTGTAAAACAACACCTGATGCAGCAATACCTAACGCGTGTACGGAGATTACTGAACACCCACCTTGATGGAAAAAAAACCATCAAAGCAATTAACACCTACGCAGTTCCGGTGCTAACGTACTCATTTGGAGTAATCAAATGGACGCCTACGGACTTGACAAACATCGAGATCAAGACCCGCGTCCTTATGACCAAATACCGAATTCATCATCCCAAAGCAGCGATAGAACGATTAACGCTGCCAAGAGCCGAAGGGGGTCGCGGTCTTATAGACATAAGGAACACGCATAATAAACAGGTTCATAACTTGCGAGAATACTTTTACACCAAAACACACACATCACACTTACACAATGCAATAATCCAAGCCGACAAGGCATACACACCATTAAACCTCTCACACACAGAAATGCCAGATAGTTTTTGCCCCTTAGTCACGAAGGAGGACAAAATCCAGCAATGGATCCGCAAGCCTCTACATGGAAGACATCCACATGATCTTAACCAGAGTAACGTCGACAAAGCAGCGTCGCACGCCTGGTTGAGTCAAGGAAGTCTTTTCCCGGAGACTGAAGGATTTATGCTGGCTATACAAGATCAAGTAATTCATACAAAGAATTACTCAAAATACATACTTCGTGACTCGTCAATAACATCTGACTCATGCCGGAGATGCCATTCCAAACCCGAAACGATCCAACACATCACAGCTGCCTGTACTCAGCTCGCTCAGTCCGAATATAAACACCGTCACGACCAGGTTGGCAAAATTATATACCAGAAACTAGCGGTTAAGCACCACCTTATAACCGATAAAACCCCTTACTACAAGCTCACACCAAAAGTAGTAGCGGAGAATGACTCCTGTAGACTTTACTGGGATCGGTCGATTATTACAGATAAGACCATAAATCATAATCGACCAGATATCACCTTCGTAATGAAACAAACTAAGACCACCTATCTGATCGACATTGCGGTTCCGAATACACATAACTTACAAAAAACACACGCAGTTAAATTGGAGAAATACACTGACCTCGCAGCCGAAATAAAACAACAATGGCGAATGGAACATGTCCACATTGTTCCAATAGTACTCAGTGCCACCGTGGTCATTCCACACACACTACACAATAGCTTGAGCCTCTTGTGTCTCCCAAAGTACACATATGTCACTATGCAAAAGGCAGTGATCATAAACACATGTCGTATAGTACGGAAGTTCCTCAGTAATACGAATCCGACTGCGATATGTGAAAACACAAGATCTGCTTGTACTCCATCTGAGCCATCTACAGTGAGTGAACAACACACTGACACTCATCTTACAGACACACAACACACATACATAAACACACAATACGCTAACACTGAAACACAAACACCTAACACACATACAGATCCAGATTCGTCTGATGGAGAGGGAGGATCGACCAACTGCCGCACTGTCACTGTTACCGCTCTGGTGCACAATCCTCCCCAACTCAATAACACACAAGGTCCGTCAACCTCTGTACCATCTAAACGCGCAATTCCAGGAACACCCGATCTTAATGAGCAATTTGGTGAACCAGAACACATTTACACCAAGAAACGAAAAATAGAACGACATATCCACACACATACACGAACACACACACAAACACAAACAGTCCTTTCCCTTCCCTCTGTCCCTAATCCTACCTATTCCCTGAGGACACGAAAACGAACTAGGCATTCACAGCCGTCTGCCATTGAGCCAACATCTACGCTCCCACAAAAGTCTCGTCGTACGAACCAGTATACACCAAAATAGACGCATAACACCTCGTTTCAAACAACAACAACAACAATATAAGGAGTGATGTGACAAACCCGTCCGTGAATGTACTACGGTACTTTTACGGATTGGTTTGGCACATTACCCTTCCACAGAGCCTAATACCTTGCATAATGCCGGTATAGGTGAATGTTACCCAGTACTGTCCTACTGAGTAGTGAGCGCCAGGTTGGCGTAAAAGTCTATAATAATAATAATAATAATAATAATAATAATAATAATAATAATAATGCCGGGCATAAATCCAACCCCTCGTCCTCGTCGTGCTCGGCGGTAACTGCTAGCTGGCTAGCAGGCTAACGGGGCTCTGGTTAGTTAATAAATTAGGACAACACAGAATCATTTTAAACACGTTTTCGATTGTTATTGTTTTTTCTTCCCCTCTGTGTTTTTTTTTCTGCCACTGGAGGTCCATGGGGCCTCCAACGGTGTTGTTGTAATCCCCACTGTACCACTGGGCGGCTCTAGGCCCCCGGGAATACAGTGGGTACGCTGTGATATATTTACTGTGATTTTTCAGCCTGTGATAATGTGTTGTTATTTTATTGTTATTTTTCTATTTTGTTGAATTTTTGTTTAGTTTCCTTCTAATGGAGATTCTTTGAATCTCCATTAGCGTTGTTATAATCACCATCGCACCACTGGGTGGCTCCAGGCCCCCCACTAGTGCGATGGGTTACTGTGATAATTCTTGTTTCGCTATTTTTTTGATGTTCCTTGTCTGTGATATTTTGTTATGCCGCTGTAGGCCTGTTGTTATGGCTCTACAGCGGTATTGTTTTAACTCCTTATTGCGTCACTGGTCGGCCAGTGGCTACCCAGTGACGCAATAAGTTTTTCTGTGATACCTTGTTGTGATACTGCTCTGTGATATTTATTTCCTTTTTTTTGAGTTTGTCTAGTCAGGTTCCTCCACCCCGAGGCCATTTACACCTCGGGGGGAGTTTCATTGTTGGTTTTCAGTTCTTGGTGCCCGGACGTTCTGACTAGTACTTAGCGTACCGCCACCAAGGACTGTCCTCTCTTTGTGAAACCCTGGGATGGCAGGGCTCATCGGTGAATTTTATTATGTGTATGTTTGTCCATTGTCTAGTGCATTTATGTGTCCCTGTCTTTACGTGTTGTTTTTATTTATATCGTGTTTGGCGGCGCATGCCCTCAGTTGGCGATGCTGCCGGGTGCTGCTGACCGCGCCATCCACCGGCAGCAGTATCCCAATCTTAATCAAAAAAAAAAAAAAAAAAAAATAATAATAATAATAATAATAATAATATCCAACCCTCAGGGGCTTGTTGTAACACCTGGTTGCTTAGGTGGTCGGTTGCTACAACAACACGGGAAGTAGCGCTCCCGGGGTTCCCGAGCTAAGACCAGGTACTTTCTGGTACCTGGTGCGTGGAGTCAACCAGCGCTAAATGGTGGTCTCTGTTAACGGGCTAACTACCCCTAACAGGTTATCTACTAGTTCCAGACGGAAAAAGAACTAGGAAGGCTGGTCGTGCTGCGGGTCTCTCGGATGGGCCCGCTAATAAAGGCGGAACCAGTCAAAATTCATCTTCTCGTCTCGAGCGCCTGGAGTGGACGGACAGCTTGAGGAGAGATTTGCTCACGTGCCGCGTACAAAGTGAGCCGAATAAGAGAGGGTACATGGCAAGGATGCACGCCATATGGTGCCAGATGCATCCCGAACACTCTAATTTAACGCCACAAAATCTGCGTGACCATGTAGCCCGAATCATTAAATTAAACATACCTACCGGACATGACGATAATCGAGAAGCTCGCGAAGAAGCTAGGGTTGCTGAAACTACAGTGGTGGAAGTTGAACAGGATTCTGCGGTCAATGGTGAGAGCTTGGCCAATATTAACATCACAGAGCAGGATCAACCGGTAACTCATGGTGACAGCATGGTTACTGAGGCACAGACGGACTTGTTAAATCAAGCCAACACAGATACTGTGCTAGAGTCTTACACCAGAACGAGTTCAACTCCCACACAGAATGATGCCGATCTAAATAAATCCCTTTCTGTCTCAGACAATTTAAGAAAACAATTTCGCGATCTTCTCGAGACTGATTTAGACTTTGACAAACGACCACGTCCCAAACACCGACGGACGTATGTAAAGGGCGAACAACTGACCCTACTAAACGAAATTTTGGACGATCATCTATCCCCATCCAGTGATCTCACCGACGTCGACAACGCAGTATATGCAGCGATGCGTGTCCTGAACCCATGTACTAAGCAGCAAAAGACTGCAGAGGAGAAGGCACGGATTCGTATTAAACAAATTGACACCAAAGTGAGGGCACTACGACAGATGGTATCGCGTATCCAATGTGTGATAGAATATATTCAGACCAACAGGCGTTTTACGCGAAAGGTACGGGCTTTTGCCAGAGAACTAAGGTACCGCTATCACACAATAAATTTGGGCAATCTGTTGACCATCAAACAGACACATTTGGATAAGATACGCGCATTGGCCCTGGCCAAGAAGAAAGTAGCCCGGCGTGAACGGTGTATTCGGGAAAATAAGATCTTTAACTCGAACCCTTCACGCCTGTTCGCATCTAAAAGCCCTGTCGTGGAGCAACCACCGACGGTCGACGCAATAGAGAATTATTGGCGGGGGATATATGAGACGACTAAAGAGACTGACTTGGACTGTATTCCCATCAGCCAGTTTAGATGGTACTGCAAACAACAGCTTGGCAAAGTGCCATCTCATACCATTATAACATCTGTTGATAAAGAGGAAGTCGAACTTGCTTTCAAAGGCAAGAAGAACTATTCGGCTCCGGGCATTGATGGAATAACGAATTTTTGGTGGAAGAAGCTCACTAGTACCCACCGCCATCTTGCCCGTATATTTTCAAATTGGTTATTTAACTGTGAGCCAATACCATCGTGGCTCGCTGAGGGAAGAACGGTCCTAATACCGAAAAAAGGAGACCTATCACAACCACAGAACTACAGACCGATAACGTGCCTGAACGCTGTGTATAAAGCGTTCACTTCCATCCTATATGAACGCATCTTGAAGGCGATTGAACCAGTGTGGAGTTCAATCTATGAACAACGAGGTTCAAAAAGAGGAATGTCGGGTTGCAAAGACAACTTGCTGGTCGACAGATGTATCTGTCAGGACGCTAGACAGCACAAACGCAACCTGAGCATGGCCTGGGTGGACTATCGGAAAGCATTTGACACAACGTCGCATGAGCTCATTATCTATTTGCTCCATTGTCTGCGAGTCCACCCTGACATTATTAAATGTATTGAACACCTGTTGCCGCTCTGGAAAACAAGGTTCACAATAACATCCGGTGAACACGTTGTGTCAACGGAGTTGGTGACATACAAACGAGGCGTATACCAAGGAGACAGCCTCAGCCCACTTTTGTTTTGCATCTCGTTGTTGCCCCTGTCAATCAGCCTGAGAAAGGAACCCGGGTACTTGTGTGGCCCGGCAGGAAATCGCGAGCATAAAGTCACACATTTATTTTATATGGATGACTTAAAACTGTATGCCTCGTCGGAGAGTGATCTCAACTGCGCTCTAAAATTAACACACAAATACACGCACGCGATCGGTATGGAGTTCGGACTGGACAAATGCGCGGTGGTGCACTGTAAACATGGTGTAGTTCCGAACTTTGATTCACACGCCCAATTAGTGGATGGAAGCATCATAGAACATCTTGATGAAGGAGCGACCTATACGTACCTTGGTGTTGGCGAAAGTCACATCCAGGACGTGAAGAACATGAAGGCCGCCTTAAGTAGTAGATATAAGCGCCTTCTCCGACAGATTTGGAGTTCCGAATTGTCGGCGAAGAACAAGACCAGCGCTACAAATATGTTAGCCATACCCATCCTTTTATATACTTTTGGCTCAATTAAGTGGAATGTGAATGAATTGGAGGAACTAGACCGAGACACGCGGAAAATAATGAATATCAACCGTAGTTTGCACCCACGCGCATCGACACAACGACTTTACCTCCCACGAGACCAGGGGGGGAGGGGGCTCCTGTCAGTCGAACGTTTACATGATCGTATAGTCTTGGGTACAGCTTGTCGTGTACTTAACAGTTCAGACCCGCTATTGCAACTCGTCAGGGAACACGAGCTTGCTGGCGTAGGCGCATTTTTATTCACAGCAGCGCAACGTGCCGCCGATATCTTGGGCTTAGCCTTCGATCCGCGTAATCGCGACGGTGATGATAACATTCTTTCACTATCACAGTCGCGCCAAAAGTCGGCAATCAAGAGAGCCGAGCAACAACATCTGCTCAATAAACATCGCGACAAAGTTCACCAGGGTATGTTCTACCGTCATCTTGACAACCTTGGCCTTTCGAGCGAACTCACTTGGGCTTTCTTGAGAGCTAATGGACTTAAATCGGAAACGGAGGGCTTTATCATGGCAGCTCAAGATGGAGTGTGGAACACTTTAACACACCAAAAATATGTGATGGGTAATAAAGGGGTTTCGAGTACCTCGTGTCGGGCATGCAAAGCATACCCGGAAACCTTAATGCACCTGACTTCAGGTTGTTCTTATTATGCTAAATCCACCTATATCCATCGCCATAATGCAGCGTTGCGTGTGCTCTACTTTTATCTTCGTCATCATTACGAAGTTGACAAAACACCAGTCTTGCCCTACGATCCTGCGGAAGTAGAATCCTTTGTTGCCAACCAAAAGTGCAAGATCTTTTGGAATATGCCGGTTGCAACTACCAGGCAATTGAACGCCAATAAGCCTGATGTTGTGCTCCAAGATTTAACATCTCAGACTATGTATGTTATCGAGTTCTCTGCTCCGGCGGAAACTAACATAGTCGAAAAGGAGGAGCAAAAAAGGATTAAATATCAAGATCTAATACATGAACTGCGATAACTGTACCCGGGCTATACTATCCACTTGGTCGTACTTATAATCGGATGTCTGGGGGGTATGCATAACTCCTTTGTGCGCAATCTTAACATCATTCCGGCTTGTAGATCTCACGCCAACATGTTAGCGGCGTCAATGCAAAAAGCAGTTATTATCGGGACGCTCCGCACGCTTCGGTCGCATGAGACGACTTTTTCCGGGAGTTCATGAACACCTTTGAACCCCATGCCCCGTTTAGAGCGGGTCCTCGAACATCCATTGGACCTGCCCTCGAATCTCCCACTGTTATGGTTTCGCAGCGAGGTTCGGGGATTTATTAGGTAGGGAAGACCAGGAAGGGGATGCTGTATGACGGACATTACGTACCTGACCTAGAAGTACCTGACCTGGTACGCTGCACGGACACTTTTTCCTCCGCCTGGGGGTTTTTGAAGTGCAGTCGCGTCGTTTACGTTAAACTTTTCATAATAATATCCATAGTCATATAGCGTGAAATTGCTCCGCACCATTGACCACTGTTCTTGTTCAGTGGTGCGAAGACCGTTATTATGCTAAAGTGAAGACAGGCCACCTTATTTGTATGACCCGTTGTGCCGTCATAGCCTGTCCTCATCGAGCGTTTCACAAGATCCTGGGATGGCAGGATCTGATTGTTCTATTTTTTTTTTATTGTATGTGTTTGTCCGTTGTCTAATGCATTTATGTGTCCCTGTCTGTTCTGTGTCTGTTTTTATATTATATACCACGGTTTGTATGGCGGCGCATGCCCTTAGTTGGCGATGCCGCCGGACGCTGTTGACCGCGCCATTCACCGGCAGCAGTACCCCAACTTTAAGTAAAAAAAAAAATAATAATAATAATAATAATAATAAACAATGGCGAATGGAACATGTCCACATCGTTCCAATAGTGCTCAGTGCCACCGGGGTCATTCCACACACACTACATAATAGTTTGAGCCTCTTGGGTCTCCCAAAATACACATATGTCACTATGCAAAAGGCAGTGATCATAAACACGTGTCGTATAGTACAGAAGTTCCTCAGTAATACGAATCCGACTGCGATATGTGAAAGCACAAGACCTGCTTCTACACCATCTGAGTCATCTACAGTGAGCGAACAATACACTGACACTCATCTTACAGACACACAACACACAAACATAAACACACAATACACTAACACTGAAAGACAAACACTTAACACACATACAGATCCAGATTCGTCTGATGGAGAGGGGGGATCGAACAACTGCCGCACTGTCACTGTTACCGCTCTGGTGCACAATCCTCCCCAATTCAATAACACACAAGGTCCGTCAACCTCTGTACCATCTAAACGCGCAGTTCCAGGAACACCCGATCTTAATGAGCAATTTGATGAACCAGAAAACATCTAGACCAAGAAACGTAAAATAGAACGACACATCCACACACATACACGAACACACACACAAACACAAACAGTCCTTTCCCTTCCCTCTGTCCCTAATCCTACCTATTCTCTGAGGACACGAAAACGAACTAGGCATTCACAGCCGTCTGTCATTGAGCCAACATCTGCGCTCCCACAAAAGTCTCGTCGTACGAACCAGTATACACCAGAATAGACGCATAACACCTCGTTTCGGGCAACAACAACAACAGTGTGAGGAGTGATGTGACAGGCCCGTCCGTGAATGTACTGCGGTGCTTTTGCGGATTGGTTTGGCACATTACCCTGCCACAGAGCCTAATACCTTGCATAATGCCGGTATAGGTGAATGTTACCCAGTACTGTCCTACTGAGTAGTGAGCGCCAGGTTAGCCTAAAAGTCTATAATAATAATAATAATTTATTTCCGTAAATTGTTATACAATATGAAAATCGTCACAAAACCAAAATAAAAATTAAAAATTTACAATAACACTCGATCACTTAGAAATGACTGAAGATCATAATAATGTTTGTTTAAAAGAAATTTTTTAAATTTAGCTTTAAATTTTACTATTGTTAGCGTTGTTATGTCTTTTGGTAAGTTATTATATATTTTAATTGTCATATTTAGAGGGCTATTTAAACTCAAGTTTGATCTAGACTGGTTTATAAAGACTGGTTTATAACATAGTGATCTTTTATTTATGTGTCATATGTGTGATTTTTAATATTCTGTTCAAACAGATCAGGATAAGTTTTAAGAAAAGTAGCTGATTCCAAAATATAAATATCATATATAGTTAAAATATTTAATTCCTTGAAAATGGGACGGCAAGATATACGTGAGGAAGCGCCTATTATACATCTTATTATTCTTTTTTGTAACATGAATAAACGTTTTACATGTGGAGAATTCTCCCAAATGATAATACCATATCTTATTACTATAAATATATTTTGTTTTATTAATATTTAATTTTAGTCCATTACCATCGAACCAATGTATTAGATTTATGTTCGAGTCATTTATAAAATCTAGAAGAAGATTTGGATCGTGGGCTCCATGCGTAAGAGCAGTATCGTCTGCAAATAGAGTGGCGGTCGGTGATCTGCTAGTTAAATCATTAATATAAAATATAAAAAGCAAAGGACCAAGAACTGACCCCTGAGGAACGCCACGATAATGTTTACCCTTGTCTGAAATAATCTGAATATCATGATGAAAATTAATTTTAACTAATTGCCATTTATCACTTAGATAAGATTTGAATAGCATTTGGGAGATTCCTCTTATTCCATAATAATTCAATTTAATCAGCAAGATGTCATGTTCAACGCAATCAAAAGCTTTACTCAAGTCATAAAAGACGCAATATTTATGTTGCCACTATTCAAGGAAGAAATTATTTTAATAACATATTTAAATTTTTAAAATATATTAGTATTTTAATTAATATATATATATACACACATATATATATGTATATATATATATATATATATATATATATATATATATATATATATATATATATATATATATATATATTAATTTATATATAAAAAATATAATTTATTATTAATATTAATTAATATAATTTATATCTAAATATTATATTAATTTATATTGGCGACGCAAAGATTACGCGAGCGCTCCTGGTTGTTTAAATTAGAAGCTGTATCAAGTAAAAATTTTTGTTAATTGTCGATAGAAAAATGTACTACATAAATTAGGCGCGGATTACTAGATTTTATATCACCCATTAACCGCATATGTATATTTTTACTTGATGCTAGTTCTGATTTTACCACCAGAGGCGCGAGTGAGAATCTTTGCGTTGCCAATATAAAAAATATAATTTATAAAAATTTTATATATTAATATTAATTAACATATAAAAATTTCTTCTTCCTTTGTTTCAATCACATCTCCATTCACGGAATCATCAAAACACTCACTTGCAGCACAGTTACGTTTTTTAAATACGGTATTTAAAAAATTTATCAAAATATTATTACTTTTGATTTCACTTGGAATTTCTTTTTGAATTAAAATTTCTATAATATCACTTTTTTTAAGCTTATTAAATTCATTAGCAATAACTGACGAACTTACTTCAGTCGCCATATTTGTATGTTGTAAAAACCAGTTTCAAACCAAACAAATCACCAATGATCATAACGACCACAGCTGAATCTTTTAACGATCAAATCGCAATGGACATAATGGGACCTTACCCAGAAACATCCAGTGGAAATAAATTCATTCTTACCACACAAGATGACTTGACAAAGTTCATTCAAACCTACCCTATGAACATCCATGACGCTGAAATTGTAGTTATTCATTTAATAAAATATTGTTCAATATTCGGTTTCCCTACATACATACTGACTGACCAAGGTACGGAATTTACCTCAAAATTATTTAAAGAAATGACCAAACTACTAGAAATCAAACACAAACTCATCACCCCCTATCATCCCCAAACAAACGGTAGCTTAGAGCGAACTCACCTGACACTACGAGATTATATACGATGTTACATTGATAAAAGTACAAACAACTGGAGCGAACTTATATGTTTAGCAACCCACTCATACAATACACACAAACATAAATCTACCCAAGAAATCTCTTATACACTCGTATTCGGAGAGAAACCAAAAATCCCATCCCAGTTGGAAAAACCAAGATACAAACCTACCTACCACAATCTTGTCGAAGATGTAACTAACAAACTAAAAGCGATAAGAGACGTTGCTAAAGAAAAACTTATAAATTCGAAAAACACCCCAAAAGAATATCATGACAAGACACACAACCGAACATATACATTCCAGGAAAACCAACTGGTGTTACTGCGCGATAACTTATCAAAAGCTAACAACAAAAAACTTCATCCCGAATATAAAGGCCCTTACAAAATTATTCAGGTACACAATAACAACACTGCTACCCTAGAATTAACAAAGGATAAAAAACGGACCTATCACTTGAATCAAATGAGACGTTTTGTTTCAGATCACGGGAACAACAGCAATGACGAACAAACTAATCATCCCGCTAACCCTCACGATCCTGGTCGTGGCTCTAGTAACCGCGCCATATAAAATCGAGAAAATAAATTCATCAGCTGGTCTATTTTACAAGCATTTAGGTTTAACAAAAGTATCAAATCAAAAATATTCTCTTCTTCTTTATTATAATTTAACATTATTAGATAATCAATTAGAATTAGTTAATCACCATTACTTGAAAGCACTAACACTTTGCCATTTAGTAGATGAAGAAAACTATAGCGTATTTTATTGTAACAACCAAGAAAAAACTATAAAAAATATTTTAGACAAAATCAAACTCAAACTAATTACCCTCGAAAGACATACTCGACAAAAACGAGGACTAATTAATGAAATCTCTTACGGACTTAAATGGCTTTTGGCACACCAGACGCCGACGACGCAACCTTTTACACCGACTCAATAAATTCACTAATAAATGACAAAAAACAAACAGAACTACTTATGCAACAACAAATCCGTGTGATTTCTTCAACAATCGAAAACTTTAATAGCTTACTAACTAATCTAAAGATTAACGAAAACATATTAAATACAAACTTAAAATTATTCAATAATTTCTCTAAAACTACGACAAACTTACTTAAAAAAAAAAAAAAACAAAGTGAAATTCAAATTGTTGAACATATCACACTATTATCAAACATTGCTAACGAACTCCTACTCCAAATCGAGAAATATTTGCTAGATTTAACTTTAATACGACACGGGATAATCGACTATAATATAGTCGACCCACAAACGCTATTCAACGAACTGAAACTGATGTCTTATAATTTTTCTTTACTAATTCCATTATCAGTTGACACTATTGAACATTATTACAAACTCATGGATGTTAAAGCTTTCCTCAAAAACACAATTCTTGTTGTAAAATTACAAATTCCTATTTCTTCATTACCAGACTACGATCTTTATCAAATCTATCCACTACCAACTCCACACCCAAACAATTCTTACATATTCTCATATATCCAATCAGAAAATCCCTACATCCTATTATCCAAGCCAAGAATACAATATACAATGTTGAAGACTCTGGATAAATACAAAGAAGTCATCAATCAAAAATGGTTATGCAAGTCCGTCTCAAGTTTCCGCAAAACCGGGCAGCAACAGTATGAACTTCAGCTATTCTCCAAAATTACAAGCAAGATTCCTATATCATGCCAAATAAAGACAATGCATGCAGAAGTCGAAATCTGGCAAAACATAAATCCATCCCAATGGCTCTTCGTCACATCAAAACCAACAGCATTAAACATCCTTCGTTACGACGCAACGGATCACGAAGATGTTATCGACAAAATAGGGATCTTAACACTGGATTCCAGTTGTAAAGCTTACACTAATCCAAACACCCTGGAATCGGAAACCAACTTGTACAACAAAACAATAACAATAAAAATTCCAATAACGGACATCACCCAAGACGACTGTTGCATCAAACCCCAAATTAACGTAACACTGCAAGCTCTGGAACTCCAGCCAATCAAGTTCACTCATCTAGACTTAAATGAACTAAAATTCGCACAACACAAATTATAAAAATTTGACGACATACTGTAAGAACAACTATCCAAACCATTTATCATAAGGCACTCATCCTGGTTCACAACCGTTATCTCAATAACCATAAGAGTAGTAGCACATGCCGTCATCTACAATTTGTTAAAATGGTGTCGTCTAGTCAATCTTCTAACAAAATTCTTATGCTGTACAAAAGCACCTCGCCCTGGACAACATTCACCCTGTATCAAGATATTCAATCAATGTTACAACAATCAAGAAGATCAGACCAAAGTCCAGACCTACGACGTACGCTATTCTCCCGAAGATGGTACTTTATCAGCTCCACCACTTCCAAATCCAGTGCCGGATTAGCCTATAAGCAAACTAAGCAATTGCTTAGGGCATCACGTGTTGGGGGGCACCAGAAGCAGCACAAAAAAATATTTGCTAGCACATGAAAGGTAAGGCTGTTTGAAAATCCGCGCGTTTGGTTTTTATTGTATGTAATACCTACTCCACGTACTCTTTTATCCTTCATAGTCTTCATGAATTCTAAGGATCTATCTCAGGGGTCGGCAACCTTTTCTGAATGGCGGGTCATTTAAAAAAAAAATAATTAGCAGGCCGCATAGTTAGATATTTTCCTTTGTAGTATATAGCTTAAATTGATTTTTCTTTAGCAAATTTTCGAATCGAAAATTCAGCTATTAGAGCCACTGTCTTGACGCGACTTGAGCCCGGTGCTTTGATAGAAATAATTTGTTTTGAAGTTTCTAGAAGCCGAATTTAAATCCGTGCGATAACTCTCGAAGAAAGCACCCGGTTTTTACGAAAGTTGGCGAAAATGCTGGAAGTTCAAAAAGTAAGACACGTCCGATGTCCGGAACGGATTTTTAAGCATTTTTGTGGAAAAAAATTTTTGTGGAAAAAAATTTTTGCCAGTTTCCTCAAGTTTTTGTCATATTTTCTTACACAGTTGGAAAGAGAAAAAATCACATAAAAAAGATTTTTGAACAATAATTCTATGTCAAGTAGTTTCCGAGAAAAACTAATTTTTGTAAACGGAAATTCGCTATATTATGTAGAATACTGCTAAAGGGGTATTTTCTTTTTTTTTTAAATATAAATATTATTAATAAATAATCAACATGAAAAAAATTTTAGTAACAGTGTTTTATTTACATGTTATAAATAACATCGGAGGACAAGAAAAGTACAGAGTATACTCAACTCTGCATAAGCAGAGCAAATTGTTCAAAACATTATATTGCTTGGTGGGCCGCATAAAAACTTGCAACGGGCCACATGCGGCCCGCGGGCTGCGGGTTGCCGACCCCTGCTCTATCTTGTATAAAATACGTAGTTTTTTTAAAGACCGATACTATATAGTTTACATATGATAGGGGGGCCCACAGACATGGATTGCTTAGGGCATCAAATAGTCTTAATCCGGCACTGTCCAAATCCGCCACTATACTCCGGGCCAGCCTTCATCTTGAATCAGCTCCAGATGATCAATATCTTCAGCTGACCGGATCCGCCCAGTTAGGAAAATTCATCCCCAGATTAACAACGACTTGGATTGAATCTCTCCCTCAGCTTCAATCTTCTAGCGCCGGGAGGTATGTTGGTTCCCACTAAAACTGCCACTCTCAGCGAGAACAGCTAGTGTTAGCCATTCCCACGGTAGAAACAGCCTCATCACAACGGAAATACTGATACAGCTTTAAAAATAAATAAAAGCAAGAAAATTGTAATAAACTTGTTCACTATTTTTTCTGATACTTACGATTAAATTTCTTTTATGTAGTTTACTTCAATTATTGTAAAATTAACCCTTTGCACTCGAACCATTTTTTAGTATGGGTACTCAGCTACTCGACAGTAGTTTTAAAACGCTGCAAACACTATTGTATTAGGAGAACATAATATCCATAATACAATATATCTATTAGTTAATTTTAGTAATATGTATCACAATGTATTATAGCAAGACATCGCGTCGTTGTGTTGTATCATGTTTTCCTAGTATAATAATTTTCAAACAAATGAAGAAGGCTTAGAAACAGAGCGAAGTGGAATCAAAAACGTGTTCACTATCATCGATATAGGGTCTGATATCGCTCCGATAAAATATTATCTCAGTGGTATTGGTATTGGAGCGGTATTGAAGCAAGAGCGAACCATGACTGATATCGGACCGATATCAGAGCGATGATGTGAATACACTCATTATTTATTATGTAAGAATATTTTATCGAACCGGGAGCGGAGTGATATCGTACTGAGAGCGGAGCGATAATGTAAAACGGGCCTTAGGTCCCCTAGCGTGTTGTAAATAATAAATTACGTACCTATTTTTTTTGGCGCCGCTGCGGCGCCTAACGAGTGGAATTAATATTTATTGTGTCGCCGTGGCGGCGCCCACCGAGTGCAAAGGGTTAATTAATTTTAAAGTATTAATAAAATTATTTGTTATAAATCGACTTCGTGATTTCTTAAATCATTACGTTACCGATTTATTTCAGAGAATTAAGTAAGAACATTACATTAAAGTATAAGTTACTTGTGAAGTGCTACATCGTGTCGTGAGTCCCAAGTAGTTATACTAGTAGCCTAGTACTATCGGGAATATACTGATAGTCTAGTTAATATCGGGAACAGTGTAACAACAAGGACCATTGGACATCCGGAGATATATGTATACTAGTAGCCTAGTTACCGAATCAACATTGGACCGCATACAAGTTTACGGAGTTAAACTCATCAACTGCTCTGGTGACAGGCTGCTCTACATTGGAACCTGTTCATTCATCGGGAATCCAACAACCTATATATATATATATATATATATATATATATATATATATATATATATATATATATATATATATATATATATATATATAGGATATTTTACCTTTCTAACAGTAGAAGTATTTTCAAAACCCGTTGTGTAGCATTCTACGCCGCATATGCATCCGCAGGACAGTTGTGGATCTCAGATAAAACAACCTGTACCTATCTAAAATAGTTTACCTCTGTAATAGTGAAAAAATTTTCAAAATCGGGCAGTTATTTTATTTTTGACACTTTTGTGTCCCACTGACGCTTATATAACGTAGTCTATATCTATCTAAAATAGTTTAGCTTTCTAACAGTGAAAATTTTTTCAAAATCGATCGGTTAAGTTATTTTGGTCGACACACAACATATAAGTTATATCAATCTAAAATCGGATCAGTTAACATTTTTATTGTTTTATAATATGGATGACTACATATACATAAATATCTTGACTTTTATATCAAACTGTATTCTTGTTATAGTATAAGTGAATTAAATTGGACCGATAATGCAAATTGGGGTGTTAATAAAATATATTAGTTAGTTTACAACATAAAGAGGAAGTTACTTTCTGATGGTAAGCATTACATTACGTACTTCATAAATTAGTGAACGATTATAGACGTCATCTTTTTCTGATAACGTTAAAATTAATTTGTTAATTGATTAACGATTAATTGGATGGCTGGTGAGTTTACTCGCTATTCGTTGGCGAGTGCGAAAGTAATGACTTGCCCAATGAGTACTGATTATACACAGTTACTAAATTGACTAACACCTGTTGTTATTAATATGGTACGTTAATTTAACTGAGCAAATATTCTGTGTTTTGCTGTTGTTTTTTTTTCTTATTATAAATTTATTTTTATGACAAATTCTTCTTTAATAGTATTTATTTAGGTATTATACGATTTATAAAATTTATAAAGCTCCGGTTGTTTTGCTTTCATGCGAAAATCTACTTTAATTATGCGTTTCTCACTAATATGATTGTGAGAACACTGAAAAATAATGTAAATGTAGAATACGTAAGATTTATTTAATAAAAAAGTTTTTGAGTGGGTTACAATTAAGGGATAAATTTACTTGGAACTTTTTAACATCTTGTGAAGTATATACCGGGTGTTCATAATGTTGCGGAACAGCTGAAAATCTCAGTTAATATTGACTTTATCGAAAAATGACCCGGACAAAAGTTTCATAGGAGGAAATGAGGAACTAGAAAATGACCTCGAATTTGACCTTGAACATAAACTTGACCAAAATTTGGAGGTCAACTTGGTTTCTTTAAATGGAAACCCCTATTTTTAACCTCGGATTCGGAAAGAGCGGGAAATTTTACGTTGAAAACCATATTCATACTTCATATTCCAGGGTCGTGTGAAGGTCATAAAAACGAAAAAAATATGATTCAAGGTCATTTTCTAGTTCCTCATTTCTTCCCCTGAAACTTCTATCCAGGTTATTTTTCGATAAAGTCAATATTAACGGAGATTTTGCGGTCCTTTTGCGGAGTTGTTCCGGAACTTTTTGAACGCTCTGAATTGAAAATCTTCCGTAAAATCTCAGTTAATATTGACTTTATCGAAAAATAACTCGGATAAAAGTTTCATGGGAAGAAATGGGGAACTAGAAAATGACCTTCACACGACCTTGGGATATGAGGTATGAAAATGGTTTTAAACGTAAAATTTCCCGCTCTTTCCGAATCCGAGGTCAAAAATAGGGGTTTCCATTTAAAAAAACAAAGTTGACCTCCAAATTTTGGTCAAGGTCATGTTCAAGGTCAAATTCGAGGTCATTTTCTAGTTCCTAATTTCTTCCCATGAAACTTTTGTCCGGGTCATTTTTCGATAAAGTCAATATTAACTGAGATTTTCAGCTGTTCCCCTACTTTATTAACACCTGGTATATCCTCTATTTTAGCTTTTGTCTGATTATCGAGTATTTAATTTTTATAGTTTGATTAAATTTTATTTCCAGGAATCCCGAATAGTGGTTTCTATTATTCTTTCAACTGAAGTTGTATTCGATATTGTTATTAATGAAGATCAACTTAAAATTACTACGTTCCAAGTGATATTTTTTACTTACAAATTTCTCTTACATCCTGAACTAGATAATTCTTTTCTTTTTACTAGAACCAAATTAAATTTCATCTCTGTCATCAAATGAGTTCTTTAACTCGTCTTGTTACACATACATAAAATGTGGATTCAAAAAACAGTTCAATAACAATAATTAATACAATTTTTATTTTTATCAAATAAAAGTTTATAGACTGAATTTATTGATCAGTGACTGCAGAAATCGGTAAAAGATGTGTACAGTAAAATATATCTACAAAAATTATTTTAAACCGGTTTTATTTACAATATATATATATATATATATATATATATATATATATATATATATATATATATATATATATATATATATATATATATATATATATCATTAAAAACAAACTGCAATAACTTAAAACTATACAATACCTAGTATAATTAGTAATGGGATTGGAGTGATTTGATATACTTTTACAGTGACCCGAGTTCAAGTTGAGTTACATAGCCACTCAAGACCTCGAGTCCTTTTTTTGAGTTCGCCTTAAATTACTTACTCGAGTCAGTTTCTTAAACTTAAATTAATTTTTTAACTCTAGTTGTAACTCTGGTTATATGAGTCGCTATTCAACTTTAGTTACAACAGTTACTTGGGTCGATTTGTTATTATATTAGTAGGTAATATTAGTAGGTAATATTATATACATAGTTTAGATAAAAGAAAAAGACAAAAATTTTATCAGCTGTCACTTATCAGGCATCACATATTCAAACATAGAAATAAAAACGTCGTGAGCAGGGGGGCCCCCTCACGGGAGTAGAATTTTTCGCTACATCTTCGGTATTTTCAAGATATCCAAATGTGGTTGAAAGGGTACAGACGGATTGCCATTTTGGTGTTTTCAAAACTGATGATAAGTGTCCGGCTGACCGGGGCTTTAAACAAAGGGTTTAAGTTTTTAAGGGCTGTATCTCAGTAAATTTCAATTTTATGTCGATAGCAGTTAGCAGGAAAAAAGCCAACACAGTTCCTACGAGGCCATTCCTACCCATGCTTATCCGCCAAAAGCCTTTGTGTTTTATTTTTAAATATTAAATAAAAAAAGACGTTAAATAGTGAACTGGAAGGCCCTCATGAAGATATCTTTTCTTTCCAAAAAATCAAAAATTCTTAGTTTATAAATAAAAACTGATATTAATAATATTTTTTAAGATACAATATTTATTACATTTATTATAACAGTTGTGAAAACAGATGGGAGAAGTGGGGGCCAAGGTAATGTAGAATCCCTAAGGGCACTAACTGGATACTAACTCATTACATGTACAAAATTTCAGTCCTCTAGGTTTACTCAGAGAGTCTCTAAGCGTGTTAGAAAAAAAGCAAATAAATCAATGAAATATTGGTGTAAAAATCGTGGGCGTAAGGCCTAAAAGTTGAAACCTCCAAAAAGCAGTGGCTGGCTATTAACATAACCTATATTTGGGGTAAAATACTCTATGGGGTAAAATATAGGTTATAATAATAAAAATTATGTCTATTTTGGTATAAAAATGATGGGGGTAAGGGTTAAAAGTTGAGACCCCCAAAAGACACACCCTTGATACCAGTTCAATCCGAATACAAATTTTCAGCCCTCTAAATTTATTTGGGTGACCTGTACGCGTGGTACAAACTTTGAAAACATCGAAAAAGCATAAAATTGTAGCTTAAAAATGGTCGGGGTGGGGGTAAAATATTAAAACGTCCAAAAAGCACACCCTAGGTACGGACTCTATCAACACATCAAATTTCAACCCGCTACGTCAATTCTCGGGGACTGTGGGCGTGTTTCATCCAGCCAAAACACTTTTTTCCCCTCAATTCCCTCCAAATCACTCTAGGAAGTTGAATTTTGGATATGTTGTAGATAATTGACATTACTTCTAACCGGTTTGGGAAAGTTTTATCGTTTTGTTTACTCCCACCAACCCCTTAAAGGTTGGGTCGGATCTAAAATTTGCCCCCACTTGATAGTATTTTTGTACATCGGAATGAGTCCAACTTACCAAATTTCAGCTCCTCTCGTCCTCGTCCATAGGGGGGCCCTACACATGTCGAAAGGTAGCGGGAATATATATATATATATATATATATATATATATATATATATATATATATATATATATATATATATATATATATATTATATCATTCTTCAGAATCGTGTTTTATAGGTCCGAAAACGTATAGCGCCCCGTTCTTATCGTATAGGCTGTATAAGTCTAAATTTTCAGTTGAAAATTTCGTCTAAAAATATTATAAAAGATGTAAGAAGACTTTTTTAGTTGCTGAACTACGACTTCTGTAATATACAACAACCAAAATCTTACTAATCTTAAGAAAAACGTAGATTCTAATTCGAGTAACATTGTAACTTAAATTATAAAAAATTTGATTCGATCGTGTCAAGTTGTTAAACTCTAGTCCCATCACTAGTAGTAGTATGTCAAACAAGAAGAATCAAGTATATCAAATGAACTGTTAAAAGTGAAATGGAAATACAAAATTGGATATTTTAATGGGAAATTATGGTAGTATATTACCTGGATAACACTTTTACAGTAATGGGCATAAACACCCCAATATTTCAATTCAAATGGTATCCAACTACTCTACATATTATATATATGTATAATAATAATAATAATAATAATAATAATAATAATAATTTATTTTCCATAAAAATATCTTACAAGGAAGATGTGGATGCGTCAACATTACAAAAGATTAATATGATTGAAAACTTATAAATAAATAAATCATTAAGATATTAAATAAATGAAACATTAAAATATTAAAGCAGCTTAAAATATCTTAAAACTGACAAATTTAAAACTTATAATTGCTAAATTTAAGAAAAATTATTTACCATAAAATTCATTCAAATTGTAGTGACATCTCGCCAACAAGAATGACCTGAGTTCAGTTTTAAATTTAAATGGTGGCAATGATTTTATTGCGTCAGGTACATTATTATATATACGTATTAAGTTGTTGACAACTGAATTATTCAAAACTTCCAGTCTCGTTTGCCTCAATATTAACTCATTCCTTCCACGCGTTTGATAGTCGTGTTGAAACTGGTATTGTGTAAAAAGTTCAGGAAATCGCTTGACAAATATCGCGCATTCATACACATACAAATCTGTTAAAGTCAGTAGCTCGCCATGCTTGAAGAGCGGTCTGCATGTGTCTCTAGGCTTAACATTGAAAATCGCTCTAATACATCGTTTTTGTATAAGAAATAGTTCAGAAACATACGGAGATGCACCCCAAAATACAATTCCGTATACCAGGTTGGATTGTACATAGCCGTAGTATATTGATTTTAACACTGATGGTGAAAGTAGTTTGTTTAAAGTTTTAAAAAGATAGCAAAATTTAATAATCTTTTTTTTCAGTTCAGTTATATGAATGCGCCAATTTAGTTGCTTGTCTATAAAAACACCCAAAAATTTTACAGCATTTTCAAGGGATAAAGTTGCGTTGTTTACAGTCACTGTACTAAATAGGTCCCCATATTCCCCAAATCTAATTATTTGTGTCTTCTCTATATTTACTTTAAGGCCATTTCCAACAAACCAGTTATTCAGGGCCATAAAATTTGTTTCCAACTTATCCTCTAAAGAACTTTTATTTTTGCCTGTGCATACTATCGATGTGTCATCAGCAAAAAGACCTATATGTGTTTCGATATCTACGACAGACGGAAGATCGTTTATATATAACAAAAAAAGTATGGGACCTAAAATGGAACCTTGAGGTACTCCCTTATAAATATTAAGTTGTCCTGAAGAAATGTTTTTAATGCATCCACTATCGTTTATTTTTAGTTCTACATATTGCGTTCTATTTGTCATATATGAATCAAATAGATTAAGAACACTACCCCGTATTCCGTATTTATATAATTTATACAAAAGGACATCTTTATCAACACAGTCAAATGCTTTTGAGAGGTCAAAGAGAGCAGCCGTAACTAATTCTTTTTTATTCCACGCATTAGTGATATCTGATAAGATTTTAAAAACTGCTAAGCTTGTAGATCGTCCCGGAACATAACCGTGTTGTTCGCTAGCTAATATTCTATTCATCGTTAAGAAACTCATCAATCTATTTTTAATGAGATCTTCAAATATTTTTGAAAAATTAGATAATAAAGAAATCGGTCGGTAATTGGCTATATTTTCACGTTCCCCTTTTTTATATAAAGGTTTGACTATGGCCCTTTTTAAAGGTTCAGGAAATTTTCCAGACACAAACATCATATTAGCAATATAACTTAAAGGTTTGGAAATTACAGGAGCACTGATTTTCACAATTTCTGTCGGAATTTGGTCCCATCCTACAGATTTTGTGTTCTTTAGAAACATACAAGCAAGGAAAATTTCTGTATCATCACATGGATACAAAAACATGCTCCCAGGTGACTGAAGATTGCATATCTTACTATTAAATTCAGTGGTAGATACATTCAATGTCTGAGTTACATTTACAAAATATTTATTAAACTCTTGAGCAATAACGTTTGGATTCGTTACGAGGTTGTCCCCTAGTCTGATTTGTTCTATTGTACTCGGTGTTTCAGTCCGCAGGACACTATTAAATGATTTAACAACATTCCAAGCTTGCCTTGATTTATTAGAAGCATTATTAATCACTAATTCATAATATTCGCGCTTCGCGTTATTTACAACTTTCTTAATAAAATGGCACATTTGTTTATAATGGATCTTTAGTTCTTCTGACGCGATGTTATTTCGATTTAAAAACAGAATTGTTTCATACATTTCCCTTTTTTGAGCGCAAAGGTTTTTAATATAAGGAGTAATCCAACACCTATTAGTACGATTATTACATTTTTTCATGTTTCTTTTAACTAACGGAAATGCGCATTCAAAGCAATGAACGAATGTCTCATGAAACCATTCATAGGCCCTGTTGACATCAGAATAATAAGTTATATTGTTCCACGATTCCTTTCGTATTAAATAATCAAAATAATTATAATTTTCAGTGGTATATTGTCGTGTATAATACTGGTAATATTTTAAGTTATCAGTTGAAAGAAGATTACAAGAGATACTTACTGCGTAATGATCAGATATATTTAATTTTTGTACGTCACTAAAATACTTTCCATAAGGTATGTTTGTAAACACATTATCCAGAAGAGTTTCACTTGTCAAAGTCACTCTTGTTGGCGAGTTGATAGTGGGGAACAAATTAAAAGATTCAAACAAATTACATAGTTTGATTATAGTTGGATTGACTTTTAAAAAATCACAATTAAAATCACCAGTTAAAATAATATTATAATCTAGTTTACAAACCTGGAATAAAACTTGTTCTAGTTTATTTAAAAATACATTAAAATCTCCATCCGGGGAGCGATAAATACATATTACAATTAATTTATTTTCTTTACAAGATACACCACAAACCTCAAAGTCCATTTCGATATTTGCATCAGTAAAAACCAAATTTTTGTATTTTAATCCCGATTTTACGTATATGGCGACACCTCCATGTTTCCTTATACATCTACAAAAGTCGGCCTTTAGGTCGTAATTTTCAATTTTAACATACTTTATTTGATCTTCTTCCATCCAGTGTTCACTCAAACATATTACATCTGGACGCATATCACTTAAAATCACTTCCAATTCACTAATTTTTGATTGTAGAGATTGAATATTTTGATGAATTATATACGTTCGATTTTTGTTGTCATTTTCAATATGATGATTGACTATATTGATATATATATATATATATATATATATATATATATATATATATATATATATATATATATATATATATATATATATGTATATATATATAGGAGCGCACTCACTTAAATTATAGGATTTTTTCTTAGCAAGTGTTTATTTTGGCGCTGAGTTCAGAGGCCAGTGCAGTAGTACTGCACAACATATTTAAAAAAAAAAGTGATGCCGATATCTGTCGAATTTACTGTTCATAGAACTTATTCTACTCTTTTAGAAGTTTATAATTTGTACCATTTCTATAGTAACAATTACAAATAAAATTCTATCAGGAAATTTTCATTTTTTCGAATTATTTATGAAAAATTCGTCTATTTTTTTGAGTTCAATATTAAATTTAATAAATTTACTTAATTATTATTGGAGGTATGTATAATTAACATTTATTAATTTATTTTTATTTGAAAATAATTAATTATTTTATTATCACAGCAAAATTAATTAGAAAATTAGAATTTTTATCTGTTGCAGAAAAATGGAACACACTTGTCAGAAATTAGAATCAGTGATAGTAATATTCATTTACGAAGTATTTGATTAATGTATAATTTTGAATAAAAATAAATTTAGTAATTTTAAATAAATACATGAGTTTATAATTATTGTATGAGTTTTAAACTTGAAAAACTGATCAAAATAAAATACAATTAGGAGAATTGTAGTGGATTATCTTACTAGTAGTAATCTACATTATCGGATAAGGCTAAAGATAATTTAAAGTTATTATAGTGACATTTCTGTTCTTTTCAAGTGTACTACGCATGATGATAACGACAACGATGACATCTATACCCGCTGCCCCCGTTCTTAGTTCCATAGATAGGTAATAGAGAGTTAAAAAAATGTATTGAAGTTGGCCATCTTACAGAAATAAAATTCTGGTGTACTTTGTCTATGGTCAAGACCGAATTAAATTTTACAATATTTTTAGAGTTAAATTTGAACAATATTTGAAGAGTTAAATTTCATTTTCATATCATGCAAACTTTACAAATTTTTCTTAAAAGACTGTCTTTATTTAATTTCAGTACGTTTGATATTTTCTTAACCTTTTCTTTTTTAATTAATATAAATAATGATAAAAAAGGAGGGGTATCGATAAGGCCTTATTTTCGCCCCATCCCCTCCATGAATTCTTATATGTGCATTAGGTTTACATGAAGGTAAATAGTAAGATGGAATAAATATTATGCCGGAATATTCTCATTTATCATTTATTTTTCAGTTGATCTCATTATTATAGGAAGGTTTTACGAAAAGGCAAAATTATGAAATTAGTCAACTTTATTTGGATAATTTTAAAAGTTTCAACATTTTTAAACTTTACACTCCTTGCCTAGTCTTCATTCTTGTCACTCCAATAGCGGTCAACATTTGCATCCATTAAAAATTTTTTGAAGTCGCACGCAACTCTTCGAATAGTATGATCCTGATATCTGTTGTAACTTAAGTACCAGATTACGGAGGCAATACGAGCACAACAATCAACAAGTCTTGCCCCTACTTTGCACTGACAGTACCAGATTAGTACAGTGGTGGGATTGTACACTATACAAAGGGAGTATATTTTGGAAACTGTGTGCCTAGACTGAATTTTTATTCTTAAAATATCACTCGATTCTTTATGTAAAAATATTTTTTCAAGACCTTGGTCATTTATGTAAAAGTGGGAAATTTCAATTTTTGTCATTCCTATACGCCGTCATAACGATGAAGTGATATGTTCCAACAAGTTTGTGTCATGGTGGCACTTCAATAAATTTATTTTATGTATTTATATAATGACCAATTTTTTAATTGTAAAATCATTTTATTTTTGTTTACCTATGAGCGCAAAGTGAAGCAACGTAATTTTTAAATAAATTGTACAGTAACATGAGAACATTAAAATAATATAAAAAAGAAACTGCTTCCTTCATGCGCTCTATATAAAAAAAATTGAAATGCTACTGAAAATGTGTTATTTTGAACGAAAACCGCAGTTAGACCAAAGTTCGGCGTCCCACAGGTAATACCAATTGTAGTTTTTTTCCTTTTATATACATATTTTCTTGTCAGGCATATAGTCTACTTTCAAGAGATATAAAGAAAACATTAAATCGTAGACATATTTTTTTCGTCATTTTTGGGGCGGAAATAAGGCCTTATCAATACCCCTCCTTTACGGAATAAATTTAAAGTAAGAACAGGGTAACAGTAATTTTAAATAACTATTTTCCATTTTCAATTTTAAATATGTTCAGCAAAACCATTTTTCATTTTGTATTTTAAATGCATTTTTGGAAACCATTTTCCATTTTCTATTTTAAATGATTTCTATGAACCATTTTTCCCAGCCCTGTTAACAAGGATATTTAAAACTCTAAAGTTAATTGGTTGATTCATTTTGTGTCTAATAGAATATCCACACCAAAGAAATTGTCTTCCCTCCCTCTTGTTGGCCAACGTATTTTATGAATGGCCCCTAAGATATGGGTTTTTGAATTATTGTTTCACGTAAGCTGGTTTTCCTGCAAAATTTTTTGTTTCACAACTTTTTGGAAATTTTTATCTTACTATGGTAAAGAGCAAAAAAAATTATATGTGGTGGTTTTCAGACCATTATTTCCAGAGGATACTTTAACAGGGATATTTATACATTGTTAGCGATTACGATTTTTCGTATTGTAACGCTTAGATAACAGTTCCGTCTCCTTAAGCACATTCTTATTTTTTTTTTTGATCACCTAAAAGTATTTTAACTATACTTCTTTTGTTTTTATTTTTGAATATTGATTAAAAAAAAAATTATATTTCCTTTTTGTGTTCAAATACTTTTGTTGAATATTGTATTATAAAACTGTACACCTTTGCAATTGCAATTTGGTTGCGTATGTGGATCTTCTACAAGAGTTTTATATATATGCATCTGAGTTGAGGAGAATGGTCAGTCGGTGAATCTATACGTATGTATGCAGCGTTGTAGATTTAGAAACCTGCCGTATACGCAGAAATATACTATAAAGTATCAAGAACGTACATGTTTATAAGATTTACTTTTTAATGCACTTGGATGCAGTTACAGCGTGAGAATGTTGCAATTTGATTATATTATGGGACCTATTTGAACATTTGAAATTCTAGATTATTCGAAAATTAATGTAAGAGGTTTTAGCCTTATTTTAGTTCCAGTTTCGAATTCGAGTGATCTTCCACTGAATATATAGCCAACTTTCTGATATTTGCGAAACTAGTATTGATGTGTTTTGATATTTAGTTTTTCTGCCAACTAAAGTTAAGCAATACAAATTCTAGAATTTTAGTATTACTTCTACTTATGTTAGTGACCGACCGATCCTTCGGTTTCGGTTTCGGTTACAGCCAAAAAATCTAGTTTTGGCCGAAAATCAGCCGAAGCTTCGGTCGCACCGAAACTCAGTGTTCGTGAATTGTCGCGCTTCGTTCGGGCAAGTTTGTGTCTCGTACATACACTAGATTTCAGCATACAATTGAAATTTTATATGTCTAAATAAGTTTCGGTTTCCGCCGAAACTGAGACTAAGGCCGAAGTTTCGGTTTCGGCCAAAACTGAGACTAAGACCGAAGTTTCGGTTTCGGCCGAAACTGAGCTAAAGCCGAAGATTCGGTTTCGGTTTCGGCTGCAAATTTTGTTTCGGTCGGACGCTACTTCTACTTAATGCTAAAGTGAAAATCAACATTAATGAAGAAATTTTTATGAAAATTAAAATTTTTTCAATAATATTGAGCTTTTTTATAAACCCATCGAAATATTTTTTTAAGAACTTAGAAAATTAGGACTATGTTGTTACGAATTCGCAAATTTCAAAAGTATTTTCGAAAGGTAAATTTCTATTAGAGAGACAAACATTATTTTGTTAGTCATTTTGGTCTTTTCTGTTTGATATGATTACGTAATTTAATGTGTATGGTTACATTCTGTATTTCGATACCCAAACCCACTAATAATATATTTATTCATACAGGTATAAAGGTAGATGTGTGTTTTTTTGTAGCTGAAGTGGAATGTCTGTCTAGCTACATAGTTGTAAAGGTAGTAAAGATTAAAACAAGTCCAACCAAAAACAAGAAGAAAACAAAAAACAAACAATCTGTAATGGATTGAGATCGTGAGTTGTTGTTTTATATACTTAAGGGTTATCATTTTCAAATAAGTAATAAATTATGTTCTGTATACCCAAAATGTAGAGATAATTAATTTTTTTTTTATTTTTATTTTGTTTTATCTGTAAATTTTATTTTTATTGGGTGTTCCACTATGATATGGATATTCAATTAGTGGACTGTAAATTTAAATATGTATGATAAGGTAACAATTAATCGAATGAAAGGAAATTTGAAGAATGAAACTGAAATAAATTATCTTTTATTTTAATTTTTATGTATTTTGGATTTTAATTTATAGTATAAAATGACAGCGGTTTTTAGTGATTAATGCAATATTCTCTTAGAACTGATAGGCGATAGCTAATGCGAGGATTCATAGTGCAGGTAATAAATTATCCTGTCAAAAATTGCCGGAAAAACGTTTCACCATTCGTTAGAAGCGGCACATAATTTATCTATGTTTCATAAGTACATTTATAATTTTTTTCTAAATGCGCTCTATAGTTTTTGTGGCACGAACTAAAGAGGTACTCTACAAATATATTTTGTTTTGAAAACAATTAAATTTCATATAAATAACATAGTCGCTCAATTTAAGTTTGTAACATCGCTCGCGCGACGAACAAACAGAGTTTAATTTGATCAACTGCATGTGAGTTATGTAAACATATAACTGAAGAAAAAATTTTTTTCCATACACTAAAACTATAAATCATCCTGTCAAAAAATTGAATTGTTGAAAAAACATATATGAGAGGAGCGTGTCTTGTAAATTTTTATGAGGAGATATTCCTTGTACAAAGATACAGATAAATTAAAACTATTACATAATTCGATTTCACCACTGGGTTGGTCATCGAATAGATGCTTGAATAGCGAAATCTGGCAAAAGTTCTAGAATATTCTTTCAATAATCAGAAAAGACATGAAAAATCCTTAATCAATGGATTGACCAACGAAAAAGTAACCAAGTACCGATATTTAGAATAAGTTCTAGAATATTCTTTTTGGAAATTAGAAAAAATATCGAATATCTGATTTCACCACCAAATTTTTCATCGAAAAGCGATCAATTAACGGAATTTGGCAAAGGTTCGAGAATATTCTATTTTGAAAATAGAAAATATATCCAAAAACAGACTTCACCATTGGTTTGGGCATCAAAAAAGTGTCCAAATAGCAGAATTCGTCAAAAGTTCTAGAATATTTTTTTGGAAAAAAGAAAAATTATTGAAAATTTGGCATCACCATTAGATTGTTCATCAAAAAAGTGACCAAAAAATGAAATTCAGTAAAAGCTCTAGAATATTCTATGTGAAAATCAGATAAGATATCCAAAACTTGATTTCACCATCGGATTAGTTAGTTAAAAAGGATCCATGTAGCGCAATTTAACGAAAGTTCGAGAATGTTCTATCTGGATATCAGCAAGGATATCGAAAAATTTACTTCACCATTTGTTTAGTCATCGAAAAACAAGTTAAATACAGGTGAAAACATTTGACAAAAATTTCTATTCGAAAGTTAATAAAGATGTCGAAAAACCAATATCCCTATTAGAAGAATTATTGAAATAAAAGCTAAATAAAGATATTTAACAAAAGTTTTAAAATGTTCTGTTCGAGAACTAGCAAAGATAAAGAATTATTTATTATAAACTGGTCATAATTGATGAATTTAGGCTCCATTAGTCCTATTGATTTGGTCAACGATAGTATATTTTTAAAAAAATGACAAATCGTTATTTTTCGCAATCGTAAACTTTAATCGTAAATATCTCCTAAACGGTGCGTCACAGCTCAAAAATAACGAAATTTTTGAAGGCTTAAGCGAAGCAAGTTGTGGGTATTCCGAACGTATTGTGACTATCAAAACCTACTTTTCGTTATCGAAAATTATCGATACCGCGTAACTTGTCATAAATTGGTTATAACTAGTTAATTTAGACTCTGTTAGTCCCATTGCTCTGGTCAGTAACCGAACAATTTTATAAAAAACTACTTTTCGTTAACTTTCGCTATCGAAAACTTTAATCGTAAATATCTCCTAAACGGTGCGTCGTAGCTCAAAAATAACGAAATTTTTGAAGGCTTAAGCGAAGCAAATTGTGGGTATTCCGAACGGATTGCGACTGTCAAAACCTACTTTTCGGTATCGAAAATTATCGATACCGCGTAACTTGTCCTAAATTGGTTATAACTAGTTAATTTAGGCTCTGTTAGTCCCATAGATCTGGTCAGTAACAAAACAATTTTTTAAAAAACTACTTTTCGTTAACTTTCGCAATCGAAAACTTTAATCGTAAATATCTCCTAAACGGTGCGTCGTAGCTCAAAAATAACGAAATTTTTGAAGGCTTAAGCGAAGCAAGTTGTGGGTGTTCCGAACATATTGCGACTATTAAAACCTACTTTTCGTTATCGAAAATTATCGATATCGAAAATAACGATATTTCCAAAATGGATGATGTAAGGAAAGGAAATATTCTTTCAAATATATAACATCTACCATAAATTTTCGTTATCAAAATCTTTCGATCGAAAATAGATTGCAAATAGCATTCAATTTTTTAAAACTTATGGTTGTGATTTTTTATATCGTCACTCATGTTTGTTTATTACGTTTTTATGTTCAGTAAACAATCAGAGGATAAAATAATATTTTCCTGCCTTTTTTGCGATAGTTTTAAGAGAAAGTTGGAAAAAGTAGGAAAAATTAAAATTTTCTTCTTTTCAAGCAAAAGGTGGGGGCGGCATTTTTCATGGTGCCTAGGGCGACATTCAGGGTTAATCCGGTCCTGTAACTAACAACTACAACTAAAAACTAAATTACTTATTAGTTAATACTAGTAGTTGAATTTTTCAGTCATTAGTTGCAAAAAAGTATTTTGGTAATTGGTTTTTAATTAGTTGCAACTAACATCTAGGCATCTAGCCAGTATTGACTACTGTTTTGTTGAAAATTAATAAATGTTAAAAGGTGTGCTAAACTTCACTGAAAGTATCATTTTCCTTTGCATTTACATAATAACAATTAAAATTTGTAAATGACTATAGTTTTTAAATTACAGTTTATTTTCATTTTTTAACCCCTCATACTTGTTTTTACGCTCCTGGAAAAGGATTCAATTTTTTGACATAATGATTTATACTACACTACAATTCCTCGCTTTAGCGATAGCATTTTTATTTTTTTTTTTTTGCATAAACTACTGATTGAATAATTAGGCCTTTTATTACACGCAATTTATTATTAAGAGAGTCGTTATGGTTGAGCACACTCGAAACCAAGCAAAAATTCAGTTTAATTTAAAAAAAAAAACTCATGTTGTATAACATAATGAATTTTCCAGCACTTATTATTAAAGGAATAATTTCTTGTCATATAGAATAGGTAGGGTCAATTGAGGTAATTTGGATATAATTAATCTAGTTGAACTGAATTTAAACTGAATTTTGAGTTTACAAATCATATTCCTACTATATGAATACTATATTCAATTGGGCATAATTATTCCTTATTTGGCTCCCCTCTGAATCGAATATTTCCAAATTACTTAAATAAAAACAGATCAACTAGATAACGTATATTTAAGTCCAGTAAACAAAATTTTATTAATTTTTCTTTCACTTACTTTTTGCAAAATCGCACAATCACCGTATGGACATAAATATAAAGAATTACATATATCAGTAAATTTTTCGAGATATGTGTTTGAAAACTTAAGTTTTTACTTTGAATGGTCGTTTCACCTCTTGAAACGGCACTATCGTAGGTATATAGGAAACAACATCTGTTACTTATTTTTTGATACTTCACGACGTATCAAAGAATAGAAACTGGCAGTAATTACCTCTATGACGCTTTTTGTGAGTAATAAAACAATGGAATGTAAAAAATCCAGTTTATAAAAATCCAAATAATTTTTTAATGGTTAATTTTGGTACACGCTCTATATTTCGATAATCGATTATCTTATGATTAAACCAATCAATTAAGCTATCGATTTCATAATAAAAGTCATAAGTCAAAACTTGTATTTTATGACCACTTACTTTTTAGTGTATATAAAATAAAATAGGCTTATTCTTATTTATATTTAAGTTTCGATGTAAACAATTATATGTTAGAAGATGTGGGCCCGTTTGTTTTTATATAATAATATAAACTTGTAACTAACTATTAAAGTGGAATATGCCTAGGAGCTGGTTCATTTAAACCATTACAATATGATTATAAATAATGAAAAATAAAAAATTTCTATTCCAAATACTGTTATGTACTATAAATATTGAAACAGCGCGTATGTGGGTTACGTAGATTGTGGCAATACTGTATAACTGAAAATTTGACATTCAGTATTGGTAAGATATAAATCAAAAATTTTCTGGTTCATTAATTTTTAGTGGAAAGCAATTTTTTTTGTTTAGTTATACATATATGATTCCGCTGATAGATAATATATGTAATTAATTTTTTATGATAATTTCAATTATATTTTCTATTTTTCAAGTGAGAAAGTTGCAACATTTAATTTTAACAATTTTTCAATTTACTTTTTTCATTTTCAAAGTAGTGTACGTATGACCGGAAAATAAAATCAGCAAGCATGATTTCCCCTAAGGGGCTACCAGTGGTTTGCGTTTGATACATCACATTCCAAAACGACGTTTCTGAACGTTGATTAAAACCGTCGCCTAAAACTATTGAAAACGTACCAAAAAAGGAAGGGCAATTGAAAAAGACAACATTTTTAAATGAATACACAGGCACACAAAAAAATTTTATTTTCTTATCTAGGTTTTTGACCATGTTTACTAATAAGTTTTTGGACCGCTGAATCTGAATCCGAGGTCTATTCAACCCCAACACATCAGAATTTTGTTGTAACCACAAAAAATCCACAACTTAAGCTATTAAACACATGCAACCCTAACTAAGAATGTAGTTGTAGTCTAAAAATCCAAGCTCTTAAACTCTATAACTCCATAACTCATTTAACCCCATAACGTCATAAATCAAGGTGCATCAACTCCAATACCCACGTATGTCAGAGTTGTACGTTATTTGATAAAAGTAGATAGGCTAGGCCGGCACGACTCCACCGTAGAACCTCAATTATCCGGACTACTTTTTTGACCGTGTTAAGAACCGTGTAGTTTGGGGTCCTACTGTACCTAGTGTATGAATTGACCTTTGACCTGGCACGTACATGTATTAAAAAATTTGTTGTTGACATTTGACCCCAACACTCGCTCATACTGTTGGCCTTGAAATTCCTAAGACCTGAGTCATCACCAGCAACCAAATTAATTTATGTTAACCCATTATGCGCCATCACAATTTACTTATAACAATTTCATTTTGTGTTAACCCATTACCCGCCAGCACTGACGTAGTTTTTGAATGTGAACCTAACGCATGCGCAGACTGAATTTAAGTACACGACGCATGCGCAGACTGAATTTTAGGTTACAATTTGATAGATGGGGTACACTACCGCGTCAAAAGTGTGGGGTTACCCTAACTCGGGGGTGGCCCCAAACTTTTGACACCGTACTGTACTTAAATTTTTGGTACACTACCGTGTCAAAAGTGTGGACCCCCCTGGCCAAAAAGGAATCCGATCACTTTTTGAAGCGTGCTGTACGTGCAAACCTTGACCCCAACACGCGCTTGCCTTAATTACGTCATCTTAAACGAACTATCACGTCAAAAAATGTGGGGAATACCCTAACCCAGGGTGACCCCAAACTCTTGACGCCGTACTGTACTTAAATTTTTGGTACACTGCCGTGTCAAAGGTGCGGGCCCCCCTGACCAAAAAGGTATCCGATCACTTTTTGAAGCGTACTGTACGTGCAAACCTTAACCCCAATACGCGCTTGCCTTAATTGCGTCATTTTAAACGAACTACCAAGTCAAAAATGTGGGGAATACCCTAACCCAAGGGGTGGCCGCTAAATTTTGTGGGGGGCACTGTACCAAGCGCTAGCCGCAATCATGACTTCAGACTCCAGACTCCAGCTCCAGATTTCTGACCGGTTGTATATTAAGAATATGTTATGTATACACTCTGTATATCGCTATTTAATTTTAATTTTATAAATACATACTAGTAAATGATTGTAGTCTTTATGTCAACAAAATCTAACTAAAATAATTTATCACTTTTATCAGCATTGGAAAGATATATTTGCTTTATTAGCAAAAAAGTAATATGTTTGCAAATAAATTCGTATATATTACTGTACAATAAATACCTGGATTATTTCTTAATATGTATACTATAATTTAACTATGTTGTTTAATATAAAAATTATAACAGCATTAAGATTTGCTAAATTTTTTTATAAATTAGTAGTTTTGGGGTAAAAAATTTATAGAATATCATCTTAAAACTTACATCACATATACATAATATAATTATTATATACAAATACATGTATACATAGCTGCAGGTATAAATGCACGTATGCATGAGTGTATTCTTATACAGGGTGTATCATGAAATATGCTTTTCAATTAGAATAAAAAAATTTTATAAGATTTTTTTCAATACTTTTATAGGTTAATGAAAGTAACTTCTTGCTGTAAAAAATAGGGGAATTCAGGGTAACTATTAAATAAAACGCACATAATTTTTTTTTTTTAATTTTTATTTATAGAATAAATGTATACAAAAAATTAAATTGCTTAAATCTATATATTACTTAAAATCTATTTATTTTCCATATAAAAATTTTTTAAAAGAATACAATTTTCTAATGAACAAATTTTATCTGAATGAAGCATACAGCGTCTTGAATAATATTCATCTCGTAGAATGGAAATCTTCGGTACATCAAATATTTCTTCCAAATTCAGAATCCACGGCTGGTTTTCGGTACCATCAAACAAACTTGATATCCATTTCTTCTTTTCACCGCCCTTGACGTATATAACATCATACTTCTTTAATATAGGTTTCAATATGGTATGAAGTTTTTTGTACGGAATAAATCCATACGACCAAGGTATCCCATGCCAATTTCGGCAAAGCCAACGGGCTACTCGTTGATATTTCTTCGGCAACTCGTTGAAATCAAACGGTGCGTCGAATATAAGATGTAATATATCATCTGAATTTTCTGCAGCAATACCAACTTCTTTAAAATAAAATTCGTTGTTAGCTCCTTGATAGCCTTGTATGTCAAGAAACGCCATTTTTTACCGCCGCCGTAGAACTGAAATTATTCACACAATCCACAACTTTATATAGAATAATTAAAAGTGGTGGGGGTAATTAGGTATACTTTTTAACCAGGTTAGTTAGTGGAATGTATTCGAAAATGACATCATGAACTAAAATGGCTATTGCTGTCGTACCAGCCGGAATATCTTTATTACATTTAAATTCTAAACGAACATCAACTGAACCGCTTTTCAGTGACTCATTTTGATGTGAGCAATCGATAAAAACTATCGGAGCTATAGTTTTAAAATTTTCCCAATTTAAGAGCGGTTCATTGGAACGATGATAGTATGAGGATTGAAAGCGGGTATACATATCATAAAGTATTGCATACTGATTAATATCAAATTTAATATTCAAATCATCATAAGGGTACACTTGTGAATTTAGGTAAACTTTGAAATTATTTAAATCACAATGATCAAACTTAGAAACATTTTTATCCTTTTTCTGTAAAGCGAAAATGATATATCGCGGTTTTTCTAGCTGTGTAGTTGTTTTTACAACCCAAGTGTTTTGTTGTGTAGTGGGTAATGCAGGTTGAATATAAGTTTCCCACGCTCTAAAACTAATCTGTATAGGTTCAGCTTTTTCAACATATTTTAGCAGTGATAATTTAATTTCATCTGATACAGTTACATGTGGAACACGCCATTCGAGTTTATTTATTTCAAATTTCAACGAATCCGATTCTGAAACAATTACATCGTTGTCAGTTCGTGCACGAATAAGAATTAATTCATGTTTTGCGTTTAACATAATTTTTCCATAATCCTCAGCGAATCCCAATAATTTTCTAAGCGGAATGCAAAAGTTAAAGTTGGCTTGTGGTAATTTTATTGTACAATCATTATCAATCGACCAACCAGCATTTAGTAATTGTTTACTCTCACCATCGTTTAACGATAAATAATTTTTCAATGTCGATGTTAGACCAACATACCTAACACGTTCAAGTTCAACCCCATTTAATTCATATCTAATTTCATCGAATAGAAAGGCAATACAATTATTAACCAATTTTATATCTGGAACGGCATTTTCATTATTTAAAATTTTCCCCTCAATGTAAATAAAACTTTCACTAGGTAAAATGTACAAGTCCTGGTTTTGAATTAATATTCTAACTTCGTCATTATTCTTAAAGGATCGTAAAAAGGGCGCATATGTATGATATTCAAAGTTCGTAATGCTATCATCAATTTGTGAGCCACCAGGAATATTTAATACGTCGCTGTATACCATTTTCTTTTAACTTTGTGACCCAATGCTTCAAGAAATGCTAAACGTTCAGGTGAAATACGCTGTTGCTTAAATGCTTTACGTTTAATGGTATTCAACTGAATGAGCTCAGGCTGTAAAAACGCTCTATTATATAGCCTAGCGGCGGGTTGCTCCAGATTGTAAATTAACATGGTCTCAAATGCAAACGTACTGTGATTGTTTCACCGCGAAAGTCAACCAAATCACCGTCTTGATCGACAATTTTCAACGAAAGAGATGTTAACTCTCTAACGGTTACTGGTGAATAGATTATATTTCGCGGTACCTCAACTATTTTACCCTGGCGCAACAAGGGGTGAAAATTCGTGAAGTGTGTGAGCTAGCATACCATTCATATAAGCATTACTCGTAATATTAGATTCAATGCGTATTGCATTCACCTTCATAATACTGACAGGCTCATTAGATGAGTGAAGTTTGTTTGGTTCCAATATCCGTTTAGTAAACCCTAAAAGTGAACCAATTGTATTAGGTTTAGTGAAATCAATAGCTTTATTGCTAATTATTTCGCATTTGAGTGTGTTATTATTAGCCCTTAGATGTATGTATGGTTTATCATTTTCGTTGTTATATATTATATTACCATACTTGTTGTAAATAGTTTTGTTTATATATGTAGCTAAATCATCTATTTCAAAGGTGCCGGTAGGAAATGATATTACATCATTATCACCGTAATGTAATAAATTATTTTTAGCAGTTACGTTAGGAATTGAATTGTATACTTGGAAATCTAATAGAGCACACTCATATTGATTTCTAAGTTGAATTGCCGGAAAATAGTGTGCAGTGAGTATAGAAGTATTTCCCGACAAAGTTAATGTGAACGCCATGACTTCGTCTTTCGAAATGACAAACATACGTGAGCGTTGATTTCTTTTATAAATATTTATCACCATCACCGTAATATTTATTATAAAGAAACTCCAAACATAAATGACCACATTTATAGGAATTGTAATCTTGATATTTATTATAATTGTATGTAATATTGTTTCCACTGAGGTAGCGAGCCACTTCAAGCGGTGGTTTTAAATTACCAAAACTATCAAAATAATCTACCTGATTACCATTTTTCCAGTAACAGGTCCAATGAGTACCAGGTCCGGTAGAACTATCTAAATTTAAAATACCGCATTCATTATACCACGGTCCACGTTTGGGTAAATTATCGCGCATAAATACACCACGAAAATGGGGTAAATATTTCGCATATTTACGTAAATCTCTATCTGTTAGTGCCCGCTCGGGCAATTTCATTATAAGTTTTTTGGATACGGTTGCAAGTATAATCCTAATCCTTTTCTATATGGTTTTATATACAAACCCCGGCCATTACGTATAGCAATAGCCTCCATCGTTCGGTTATGGCGTTCACTTTCATTCAACTGTTTTTGTGCCGCTTTAACATCATTAATAGCTTTCGCAATTCCTGATGCACCCCCGGCTAACGCACCGGCTGCCGAAAGTGCCGCAAAAATTGGTAAAAGTGGTAGAACACCACCCGTTTTAGGTATTGGAATAATACGTGGTGTTTTAATTTTTTTACCCCTAGCTGCAACTTTAGCTGCTTTAAGAGCAAGCTTTACAGCATTATTAATTGGTTCACGTTTTAATTTTTTAATGGTACCGCGTACACTTCTTCGCACTTGACCGAGTGTAGCCTTTTTGTTCACACCCATACCAAGTTTTACTTTAGCTTTCATTGCGTTTGTTACGGCCCACGCAGCAGCTTTTTCACCAAATTTTGCGTCTGAAGATTTAACTTGATCCCAGGCTGCGTTTGCTAAAATTAAATCCGCCTTATGTCGATCAGAGAGATTTTTACTTTGCGAGTAAGCGATATCGTGTGCCTTACAAGCTTCGTCTAATTTATTGATCCCCGGATCACCTCTTGCTAATCTTTCTTGTAATTTTGTACCCGGTCCACAATACTGATAGCCAGGTATGTGAAGTTCAAATGGCAATTTGTTAATTAATGAATTAACAAGTCCACGACCACTTCGTTGTTGCTGCCGGTTGTGACGTAACATTAGAACTGAATGCTAATAAAATTTGATTCGAGCTATTTATAGATTCATGAAAAATTGAAATGAATCAATTTCATGAACAGCTAATTTACAATTTTGATCACTTTCAATCAAATAAATCCTCTTTTTACAACAATTAGAAATTATAATACATAGATGCATAATATCATCCTTTTCAATATGATTAAAAGTTATTGACAACAATGGTTCATCAGAATCGTTAAACCATTTAATTTCATTGTTGTCGGTAACTTGTGGATCACTGCAACAATTAAATTCATTGTTGACGAGTATACATTCAAGACCTAAGGTGCGCCAATCCACGCTGTAGTGATTCATGATGACTACTGCGCGTAAGTATATAAGGGGCTGAGCGCTTATATAATAAATCAGTAGCGTTAAAAATGCGTTTCGTAAAACAAGATGTTGAACTGCCAATCAAAAATATGGATTTTGTATCAATCACACTAGCTGAAAAAAAGCATGGCCCCTTATTACCGAATAGTATAAGATGTATAATCTCTGGTCCTTCGGGGTGTGGCAAAACTAGCATTTTATTAAATTTATTAGAACATCCGAATGGATTAAGTTTTGAAAATATTTATCTCTATTCAAAATCACTCTGTCAACCAAAGTATGAGTATCTGAAACGCGTTCTCAAACCGATAAGGGGTTTAGGATATTTTACTTTTTCTAATAATGATGATGTTATAGCACCAGAAGATGTAAAAAATAATTCAGTTTTTATATTTGACGATGTTGCAACGGATAAACAAAATAATATTAGAGCATATTTCAGTATGGGGCGTCATAAAGATGTTTCAGTTTTCTATCTTTGTCAGACGTACAGTTTCATACCAAAACAATTACTTAGGGATAATGCTAATTTAATAGTTTTATTTAAACAAGATTTGACTAATATCAAACACGTTTTCCAAGAACATGTAGGTAGTGACATGTCATTCGATCAGTTCAAAGAAATTTGCAATGAATGTTGGTGTGAAAGGTTCAACTTTTTGGTTATAGATAAAGACAGTGAGTTGAATAGCGGAAGGTATCGTAAAAATTTCGATATCTTTATTCAAATTAAAAACTGATCAATAACATATAAATTATTTCTATATGAAATACCATTGTGTGGTCGAACTGAAATAGACTAACTCATTTTACCATTTACATATAGTTCATTGCTAGATGATACGATACTTACTCAGCATCAATATTCAAATACTTGCCCCTGAATATAGGCATTTACACTGCGTTGCCAAGTGGCCCCATACCTACTGATGCAGTGCGGTTCGACCGAAATAGTGTGCGGTTCGACCGAAAATGTGTGCGGTTCGACCGAAAATGTGTGCGGTTCGACCGAAATAGTGTGCGGTTCGACCGAAATAGTGTGCGGTTCGACCGAAAATGTGTGCGGTTCGACCGAAAATGTGTGCGGTTCGACCGAAATAGTGTGCGGTTCGACCGAAATAGTGTGCGGTTCGACCGAAAAAGTGTGCGGTTCGACCGAAATAGTGTGCGGTTCGACCGAAAATGTGTGCGGTTCGACCGAAATAGTGTGCGGTTCGACCGAAATCTCTGTTCAGTTCATCAATTCGGTTCGAAAAAGCTATAAAATGGCTGTGTACACGTTCACACTGCACATTTGCTAGTAAACTGTAATAGCATAAGCACGCACACACTATGGATAGCGAACGGGAGCTAAAACGAAAAATCATCAATGCTACAAAATCTATACGCGCCAAATACCGTGCGCTCAAAGATAGTCAGTTTAAACGAGAGAAAAATTTACAAGAATCATTTAAGCCAATAACGGAGCCACTTAAGGAACTAGCTGCTGAAATAAGAAACGAACCAATAAAAAGTTTCTTGCTTAAAGATGAAAAACCTAAAATTAAAAAAGCACGTTTTTCAACCGATTCTGATGTCGATATAAAATCACATTTTCTTAGTAATGATAATAATAATGATGATACTGAGATATTTAGGTCAACGTTTATGGAACAAAGTAGTCAACCTACAACAAGTCAACCTACAGCAACACCTTATGTGATGGAACAAAGTAGTCAACCTACAGCAAAACCCTATGTTGGTGCACTAGCTGAAAAATATCTCACGTTAGCAACCACACGTAGAGCTAAAAGAACCCTTGATCGTACCTATGGACCGCGTATAGATGAGCGAACAAATAAATGGATGATTGGTAATTCTGAATTGGATATAATTGATGATAATTTTATTATTAACAACATCGTTTACCCCGGCACTGAAGGTCTCTTTGAGTTAATGTTTAAAAAATATCCAAATCATCATGTATACACAGAGTCGGATTTAGATACTTATAAGACCATTTTAAAAAGTACTAATGCGCATAAAAGAAGTTATAATATTAATGCACCAGTTAATTCAAATCAAAGTTATAAGTATAGAATAATTATAAAAAAACTTTTTCCATCGTCACCAAGGTACACGTCAACACCCAAACGACAACCAACCGGTTCCGGTTTAATGCATTATGATGCTAATCAAACGATTGATTATCGTTATTGGAATGATATAGACGAACTTATCGATAGGCTAATATTATTGGTTGCATCACAGCAAGCTGGACACACCAATCATCAAAATGAGATACAAGCCATTTTAGAGGAATTGCGCGAGGCTGATGTAATAGAATAAATACAGGTGATCAACCTGATTAGATAGTCATTTCAAACATGAGCGTTGACAAATTCGGTCGATTCAGCAGTGGCGGAAAGGCCGCTTCCATTAATTTAACAACGAATGGTGATTATGATATGAAAGGTAAACGTCTGACAAACGTTCGCACACCTAAACATAAAGCTGATGCTGTTAACTTGGCTTTTCTTAATGAAGCGCTTGCTAAAATTTCAGACGGTATGACAACACTTGAAAATTCACATAAACAATTTGAATCAATTGTGACCGCAAAACTTAGTCATTTGGAGAACATGGATAATGAGTTGAAAATGGTAATGGAAACTATTGCAAATGCGGTATTTAAAGAGGAATTTCACGTTAAATTTAAGCAATTAGAAAATAAAATACAATTTATTTCGAACCTATATAAGCAACTCACTGTAAATACCATGCCAACAGTTGAAGATGAGTAAAGTTAAAGAACAAGTTGTAAGCGAATTACACAAACCGGCTCGTAAAAATTTCAAAAGGCGTCGTGTTATAACTAAGGGTATCGATGATTTATGGCAGGCTGATCTTGTTGAAATGGGTGCTTATGCGAAAGAAAATCATGGATATAGGTACCTGTTGACAGCTATTGACACATTTTCGAAGTATGCCTGGACTGTACCGGTAAAAGATAAATCTGGAGCGCTTGTTACTGCTGCCATGGAATCAATATTCAAACAGAGCAAGCGCACACCGAAGCACCTTCAAACAGACGACGGCCGAGAATTTTTTAATAGTAACTTTAAGGCGTTAATGGAAAAACATAATATTAATCATTACTCTACGTATAGTACGTTAAAAGCTTCAATCGTTGAACGTTTTAATCGTACCATTAAGAATAAACTTTGGCGTGCTTTTTCTCTAAACGGTAATTATAAATGGTTGCAATTAATTAACGATTTAGTTGATGAATATAATGGAACAAAGCATCGTACAATCAAAATGGCTCCACGAGATGTCACTACTGATAATGAGGCATATTTATTATCTAATGTATACAGTAATATAAAAATTGCTGGTGCAGCCAAGTATAAAGTTAACGACTTTGTTCGAATTAGCAAATTTAAATCAATCTTTGAAAAAGGCTACACACCGAATTGGTCTACGGAAATTTTTAAAATCGTCAAAGTTAAACATACAAATCCGGTCACATATCTACTTGAAGATATCAATCAACGGCCTATCCGAGGCAGCTTTTACGAGTATGAACTACAGAAAGTTAAATATCCTGATGTGTACCTCGTGGAACGAATTCTGAAGAGACGTGATGGGAAAGTATTGGTCAAGTGGCTTGGTTTCCCATCGGATAACAACAGCTGGATTCAAGAATCTGATATTGTTTAAATAATATATTTTTTGATAATCTGTAAGATAAAAAGGTTTTTTTCTTTCAAATAAATAACACATATATGTAAATAATTATTGTTCTTTATTTTTTTAAAATATAAGTATGAATACAAAATATTTTCACAATAAATGTATATGTAATACTTTTTACAATAAATGTTTGTATATGAAATATTTTTTTTTTTTTACAATAAATGTATATGAAATATTTTTTACAATAAATAAATATTAAAAATTGTATGATTTGTTTATATATTCAATAACACCCGAACGTAATTGTTTCATGTTTTCAGGTAACTGATCCCATACTTGACAAATTCGTTGTGCATATTCGGGTATCATATATGCATACAGATGTTGCACCCAAATATCATATTTCAATAGTTGTTTTGTTAAGTATAATAACATATCGAAATTTCTGACTTTTGTATACAAATAAGGATGAGTCAGAAATATGTCTTCAACGTGTGAAATCCGTGTTGCAAATGTCAATGGTTCACCAACAGGCGGTTGAAAGTTTTCCTCCATTTTCACACCATTCTTGCACATTTCACAGCGAATTTTCAAACCAGGTGGTCCATCAATGTGATCTTGTTGCCATGGTCGATTATAATGTTCAAAACATGGTTCACATTCTTGAAACATGGCTCGATAATCGGCTGGTAACCAAATCCAGGCGCGTTGTATGATTTTCGCACCATAACTTTTCAACACATTCAAACTGATCCACTTGTAGATTTGAAGAAATGTTTCCAAAGTCAGTTCGTTCAGCAGCATTGGTTCACGTTCGAAAAATTCACCAATTGAAACATCCATTTTATCCCACTCCATTGATTCCGGTTCAGACAATTTCAAATTTTGCATTTTTACAATAGCATCAATTGTTTTTTCGTAGGTATCAACCCGTTTACGTAGTTTATCCAGTTCACTTGAAAATATTTGTAGCCGTTTCCAGTAAGCCGATGATGACGATGCCATTTCCACTTGCGTACTAATTTAATGAGTAATGTCCCCATGCTAAAGTATCCGTTTCCCCCTCCACAATATATCGTTTCGTATCGTACGGGCTGAGCGCCACCTTGTTCTGAGTTACACTATACACGTTATGTTTTTTCGATTGTATCAGGTTTTGTTGTCGGTTTATGATTGTATTGTGTTTTAGACAGTCCACGTAATCGTTGAAAGTTATCGTTTTCTTAACCACAGAGTTCTTTACACCTTTCGCTTTCTTCGTGTGATCCTCGCCGTCCACTTGACAACTATACATTTTCGATCTTAAGCCCACAAATTTTGTAAAGATTCGACCATTTAGCTCATCCTTCATTAACCCGAGTATTTTCTTATTGACTCTTGGCATGTTATATTGATTATCCGCGTTGTAATCCGACGTATCGAAGTATTGAATATCTCGTTTCATTATTTCGTAAATATCTGGGCATTTTATCTCGTAAATCAATGAATCCGTGTCTGTGTAGAGTAATTTGCTGTTGTTCCCGAACGTTGGCTGTATGTAGTTGTAATGAAAATCGTAGACACATGTTTTCGAAATATCCAGAATTGCTTGCCCGACGTATATTGGTTTGTTCATAAACACTTCCGTTTTCCGTAGTTCGACTGCGATAAGATTCTCGTCAAATATGGTGCGGCTGTGGAAATTCGGTTTTGCTATCATAACTTCCGCACCATATCGTCCATACCATTTCGTTAACAGTTTCACAATCGAGTGTTTCCGTACATTTTCCATCGTTTTCCCGAAGACCGCGTTGTTGAGTAGCTTGTAGAGATTTTTCTCGAATTCGTTTCCCGCCGTTTGTCTTAGAGCTGTGTTTAAATCTATGTAGGATTTAAGCCATGGTGATTGATCGAATTGTAGCACTCTATGTATTTTTTTTAATTTCATCCCGTGTTGTAGACATTGTTTCAGGTTCCGATAGTGTATCACGTATTTCTGTTTGTTGTATAGCGTTGCCAGTAACATTTCCTGTTTAGTACCGGGTGCACACATTCTCTCTGGACATAATGGTAAATCGTTGTGTTTATCGTGCAGTTCTCTCGGGTATTCCAAATCCACTTCAAGTATGTATCCTGTAGGTGACTCGTCGCTTATTTCTCGAACATCTATCTCGGTATTATCCATCCATTTGAAATTTCCCGTTGGTAAGTATTGTGACATTGCCCATCCATATAAGTTGTTCACGTCATAGTACATCAGGTATTTTGATTCCTCATCCGGATCGTAGGTGTTCATATATTTATTGTTTGCTGTCGCGTATCGGTTACTACACTGGCTCAATCCACCTCGAATGCCACGTTCAATGAATAATAATTGGTCCACATCAGATATCAGTTCTAACTCTACTTTTGTATATTTTAAGGCTGCATCCCACGTAAGTCCCGGCGTCGTGTAATAATGAGCTGGATCCAATCCGTGTGTGCGCATGCACGTATCCCGAAAATTCTCGAAAACATCCGCGAGTAGTAGTATGTCCGTTTTCATATATAAATCCGAGTATTCTCCAAGCGTCTGTATTTTGAATGTATCCCAAACTTTTTGTGCGTGTGTATAGTCATCCATGGCGATATCGTTGTCGTTGAGTCGATTGTAGAATTTCTCCCGTGATGGTAAACATGTTTCTTCCAATTTATCCCAGCCTGATATGTAGTCGTACGGAAAAACACCTTTGCGCGTAAGTAATTTGTAGTCGGTATCCGGAAATTGTGATTTAACTATGTTGAACTCGTTGAGATATGAAGATAATTTATCCAAACTTGATGCCATAAATCGGAAAGAGTCGATGAATCTAAATGTAATTTCACTGCCCGTAACATGTTTAGTGAATGCAATATATCGTTCCTTGTTGATTGGTAGTAAGTCGACACGTCCCTCGAATGCTGTTGCTATATCCTTTATTACGAAATGTGCATCATAACCACTCAAGTTGTGGAATACAACAGGAATCATATGAAAATCCTTATAATTCAAGTTGCATCCCTTGTGCGCAGGTCCATTGTATTCGCCGGTGAAGTGGTTATGATCACGAACCACAATATCCTCAGGTTTGAATGGTTTCTCGCAGATGTGGCACCCGGTACTTCGTTGTTTAAGTTGCTGTTGTTCCTCTGGTGTTAACTCGTTCATTGGTATTATGTTGTCATATATGGGTTCCAAGATATTTTCACGTAACGTTGCCAGTTCTTCCGCGAACCATTTTTCGCAATTTGGCCCGCGGTATGATCTATAGTAACTTAACTGGTTGTTGTAGGAGCAGTGAAAGTAGTAACCGATACTGTATGCCCGATGTTGTTGATATGTTGTCGTGTTTTTCCGATTTTCGTTATCCGTCACAGGTTGTAGGAATGATTCCACGTCGGCGTAAATTATAAATGGAACACGTTTCTTGTTGCTATAGTTCTTGAACGATATGTATTTGCTTTTCCCTTCTGGCATTATCACCCGACAGTTGTTCATGTTCACGCAGTCTTCTGTATGTTTTATCAGTTTATCTTCTGTACGAAAGTAATTCAGGCATCGATCACAAATGTAATGGCGGTGGTCACGTTTTGATAATTGTCTTGATACAAGTCGCGATAAGTCCTTAATCCAGCAGAAATGGTAGCGTAAATCTTGATCGTTGTCCTGTTCGTTGTCCTCATCCTCGTAATACTCGTTCTGGATCATTAAAAGGTTTATGTGGTTTTGTTTCTTCTCTCTCGTTAGCGCAGCAGGTACGGTTTCAAAATGTCCATTTTGTTTTTTTAGTATAAACACGTTGACTGATATTGTTGGGTTCTGTTTCTCGAATTTGCTCAGTTGTTGGATTGTCATTGGAAACTGTATCCCGTCCAAGTTTAGTATCGTTGAGTAGTGTGGGTACGATGATGTTCTTTCAGCATGTTTATTTGTTGGATAAAGTGCTGATACCACTGCCCACGCGAAACAGGCGTCATCGTTAAAGTTTTCAATGTTGATACATGCTTGTTTTCGTTTTATTTCCTGCGGCAATTCGATGTAGCTTGATCCACGGAAAGGTGTGTATTTGTTCACGTTCACGGCTAGGTTGATTATGCTTGATAAAGCCTATCCGCTCCCCGACTCGGTAAACTCGCTCAATTTTCTCAAAATTGGTTCCCGTACATGTTCCATGTAGCACTGTTTTAGGTTTGTTCCACGATCTATTATGATATTCGGCGTATTGAAGTGTTTCATGTCGTATTTGTCTTCGTCACCATCAGTTTTCACAAATAACCCGCAAAATGTTGTGTTGACTTTTATCGTTAAGTATTTTTTTAATATATTTTGTATTCGCCGAGTGAACATCGATGTAGCGTCGTCTAAAAAGGCCTTTGGCTCTATGTGTGTTATGTTGGTAACCACTCCCGTTCGTATTCGACTTGCAAATGCGGATTCCACGTCAGCCCATTGAATTCTATCAGATCTTTTACGTTGATTTCGATTCATGCCGGCACCTGAAACAATCAACATAAAAAAATTATTTATCAAATTTATAATAAATCATTAAAAAAAAAAAAAATTTTTATTTAAAAAACTTACCATGTTGATATATCAAAATTATAAAAAATAATTAAAAAATAAATTTATATTTGAAAAAACTTACCATGTTTTCGTAGCGCCTTCATTCTGATTCGAAATCCTTTCATTTTTCCCGCACATGATTCAAAATGTTTGCGTTGTCCCAAGTTCTCCGCTCCACGAATTGCCTTGTTGATTAGTCTTATGTTGGTATTTGTATGTTTCATCTATTTTTCCAATTCATCTGCATCCCGGGTATCCATTTCCAGTAATGATAGCGCGTTTCGTACATTTTCCACCATTCTAGTTGCCACGTCGTTTAATGAAGCCATCGTTGTATTTTAATTTAAAAAAAAAAACCTCGATACAAATTCTTGCAACAATAACAATATTAACTGCTTGAAGTTTGCTGAAGAAGTGATTTGAGGGGGCACGCAGACCTCAATTTATACGATTTTGACTGCTCGAAAAATTCTGGAGGGGAATCACAAAAAATGCTGGCTCAGAATTTTTACAACGCAAATAACCGAAGGTCAAATGTCAAATTCCGAGAAATTTATTTCGCATTTGAAACCTAATAAAAGAATTGCTGACTAATTTTAAACAAACATTTTTTAAAATTAAAACTTATATAAACAAATTGAAAAAACCCCTGATTATTATCAGGCCATAAATTAAAAATTCCGAGAAAACTATTTCATATTTGAAATCAAACAAAGAAATTGCTGTGTTGTCAAAATCCTAAATAAACATTTTTTAAATTAAAACTTATATAAATAAACAAATTAAAAAAATATCTGAATATGAGTCAACAAAATCTTAAATAAACATAGCTAAATTAATGATTTATGATGACATTAATGTAAACAAATTCCTGGAACTGACAAGTTGTGACTTGCTTTTAAATAAAATTCCCCTCTGGCTATGATGCAAACATATCATGAAATTACATCATCCTAAGTTAGCTAAAAAAATCTTAAATAAACAAACTCAAACCGTATAAAGTGACGAGTTTTTATTAAATAAACATCTTATAAAGTGCTGACTCATATACAAAAAAAAACCTCAAGTACAGCTGACACCCAAATTTCCGGCAGTACAGTAGCGGTCAGAAATCTGGAGCTGGAGTCTGGAGTCTGAAGTCATGATTGCGGCTAGCGCTTGGTACAGTGCCCCCCACAAAATTTAGCGGCCACCCCTTGGGTTAGGGTATTCCCCACATTTTTGACTTGGTAGTTCGTTTAAAATGACGCAATTAAGGCAAGCGCGTATTGGGGTTAAGGTTTGCACGTACAGTACGCTTCAAAAAGTGATCGGATACCTTTTTGGTCAGGGGGGCCCGCACCTTTGACACGGCAGTGTACCAAAAATTTAAGTACAGTACGGCGTCAAGAGTTTGGGGTCACCCTGGGTTAGGGTATTCCCCACATTTTTTGACGTGATAGTTCGTTTAAGATGACGTAATTAAGGCAAGCGCGTGTTGGGGTCAAGGTTTGCACGTACAGCACGCTTCAAAAAGTGATCGGATTCCTTTTTGGCCAGGGGGGGTCCCCACTTTTGACACGGTAGTGTACCAAAAATTTAAGTACAGTACGGTGTCAAAAGTTGGGGGCCACCCCCGAGTTAGGGTAACCCCACATTTTTGACGCGGTAGTGTACCCCATCTATCAAATTGTAACCTAAAATTCAGTCTGCGCATGCGTCGTGTACTTAAATTCAGTCTGCGCATGCGTTAGGTTCACATTCAAAAACTACGTCAGTGCTGGCGGGTAATGGGTTAACACAAAATGAAATTGTTATAAGTAAATTGTGATGGCGCATAATGGGTTAACATAAATTAATTTGGTTGCTGGTGATGACTCAGGTCTTAGGAATTTCAAGGCCAACAGTATGAGCGAGTGTTGGGGTCAAATGTCAACAACAAATTTTTTAATACATGTACGTGCCAGGTCAAAGGTCAATTCATACACTAGGTACAGTAGGACCCCAAACTACACGGTTCTTAACACGGTCAAAAAAGTAGTCCGGATAATTGAGGTTCTACGGTGGAGTCGTGCCGGCCTAGCCTATCTACTGATAAAAGCAAAACTATGGTCAATAGACCTTTTCTCGCCTAATTTTTTGGTCTCAAGTATCCGAAACATACTGTTGTGTCCTAAGACACCTTCACCTTAAAAGCCTATATTTTACCTTTATTCAACTAATGTTAGTTTTTCAAATCATTGTACCGTCGGCATTGGTGTTACCCAATATACACCGTGGGAAGGGTATACATTCGGGTTTTGTACATCATGTAGTCGTTAAAAGGGCTATTTAGTGTTTGGCAAAGCTGCAGATGCAAAGACGTATGTACATATTATTTCAATTAGGTTTTCAAATTACAATAACTTTATTTTTAGGGTTATATGTGTTTAATTGAGACTATGGAAAAATCTTGATATGACGAGACCTCGGAGTCGGATTCAGTTACGGCAAAAACATATAGTAAACTTGGCCAGACGCGCAGATTAGAAAACAATTTTTTTTGTGTGGCTACCATATCAATACTTTTCAAAAAGTAATAAACTTGTAAAAATGATCCTGAAATAATAATATAGGTGGAGCTCGTAGTACTTACAAAATGATGGTACCTTTTCATGTACACATTTTTTCAAAACTCAATAATAAGGGAGATACAACTCTGTAAAGGGGTAAAACGAAAACCGTTATTTCTTAAATATTTTCCAAATGCTTTTGAATAAGGGATTGATATTTTAGGAGTACTTATTTTGCGTTAGAAGGATTAAATTTATTATTCATACCTTTGGAATTTAAAAATGAAATTTTGTCATTTATCAAAGTTACTATAATTTTTATTATCCTGTTTCAATATATTAGGTAGTAGATATGTATTGTGAGAGATAGCTATATTGCAAGTATGTCTGCTGTGTTATTATACTGGTAAAAGATGACGTATGTCTTTTCAAAAATACTTAATTCCTTGCACATGTAAAAGAATAAAATCTATCAAAGGAATAAAACTTACGAACATTTTTTCACGTGCAAATCGACGTGTAAATTAAAATCTTTAATTCGTTTTTTTGTTCATTTATCATTAGTGTTATATTATTAATTTTTATTAGTTTTATATTTTAAATTTAGATAAGTATGTTTATAATATTAGGTGTACAACTAGGTTCTACCCGTTTTCTGCAAAAAAGCATGTGGTCTTTTAAAAACAGCTTGTTGAGTGACGTTTAACTTTTCTGTAAGTTGTTATTGCGTTTACGCAGAACCTTTGTTCAGTAATTCTTGCAATTCCTCGTCACTGATTATTGGAGGCTCCAGAGCGTGATTTATCATTTAAATTCCAATGGAGAAATCTCCATTTTTAAATTTTCGAAACGTACCAATAGCACTGTCACCATAAATTGCTCAGATTATTCTTTGAATTTCAGCAGCATTTTTTCCTTGATGAAATTTGTATAGAAGGCACTATTTACATCCATTTTCAACAATAAAAATAAATAAATAAATAAATATATATAAATATATATATATATATATATATATATATATATATATATATATATATATATATATATATATATATATATATATATATATATATATATATATATATATATTGAAGATTAAAAGATTAATATATTAAGAGCGTGATGAATTTATAGAATAAAAACAGCTGTGTATGTATATATGAATAATAATTATAATTAACCTATAACCGGCTGTGAGATAACGCTATCTTTTGAAAACGGGTAGAACTTAGTTGTACACCTAATATTTGTATTTATTTTTTTCAGTGTAGAATATATTTTTTATTTTTTTGACATTTTTGTAGTTTTTAGGTTAGCTTTTCTGTATATTTTTATTTCTATTTTTTTTTTTTGATTAAAATTGGGACACTACTGCCGATGGATGGCGCGGTCAGCAGTGTCCGGCGACATCGCCAACTAAGGGCATGCGCCGCCAAACACGATATAAATAAAAATAACACATAAAGACAGGGACACATAAATGCACTAGACAACCGACAAACATACACATGATAAAATTCACCGATGAGCCCTCCCATCCCAGGGCTTCATAACGAGCGGACAGTCCTTGGAGGCGGTACGCTAAGTACTAGCCAGAACGTCCGGTCACCAAGGACTGAAAACCAACGATGAAACTCCGAGGTGTAAAGGGCCTTGAAGTGGAGAATACTGAGTAAAAATATCACAGATAACAACATCACAATAATATCACAAGGAAAAAAAATATAAGAGGAAAATCTTATTACGTCACTGGGGAGCCACAGGCCGACCAGTGTCGCAATAAGTAGTTAAAAACAAAACCGCTGAAGGGCTACAACAGCAGCCCACAGCGGCACAATAAAATATCACAGATAAGAATAAAAAAAAATGATGTACCACCTCGGGTGGAAAAGGTCCTCAGTGGTACATCGTTAAAACAAAACGATTCCGCGTTAAAACAAAACGTTACACGATTCCGCTCCCCATAGTCTCGACAGTTCCGAAATGGCTTCGTCAACACCTAGGAACTCACATGTGTAGGGACAGTGACATCTGATTACTGAGCAACATGTACTGTTCTGCCAGATAACTGATTACTGGGTACATGTGCCGTTCTGTCAGATGTCGGGATCAACCTACACGGGAGACCGGTACGATGACTAGGCCACGTTCGTCCGAGTCGAGGCTACAGAGAACGGGACAATGCCACAGAGTATCACAGAGCCAACATCTGACCTGTGTTCGTACCACTTCGACGGGGCGGAAGCCGCCATATCAACGCCCACGAACGCATCCGTACGAGGGACAACGACGTCTCCTTTCGGGCGAGCTCGCTCAAGCTGTTCGGGCAGACGTCGACTCGCACGCGTGGCCGATGAGAACGAGTGCGTCGAGAGCCGCATTCCTACCCATCGAAATGACAAGAACAAGGCCAGGGAAATATCACAGACCGAGCAGCTAGACAATACCACGGCAGGCATGAAAACCTCAAGTGGCATAACAAGTATCACAGATATAAGAGTATCACAGATCAGTCAAACAAAATCACAGATGCAATATCACATATTTCAACTCGTCTGAACGGTCTCGCCGGACTCTGAAAATCACGCCCATGAGAGTAGATAGCACTGACGACGCATTGAATTCCAGTGAAGGTACAATTAAACCAAAAACAAGCTGACGCAGGCATAACACTCACTCGGGGGATACGACATCGTCCCCTCCACACGATCATCCTTGTCGAAACACGGTACCAGAGCCTCGTCAGCCTGCTAGCCGAAGCTAACAGTTGCCCGCCGGGCACGAACGGGGACGTGAAGGTTGGATTTTATTCTAAATACGAGTAGGCGAATAGTAATTTTAAAAAATTTAAAAAAACGCCGTGGGCAGCGGGGCCCCATCACGGTAGTCGAATTTTCCCCTTCATCTTCGGTATTGAATGTCTACAAGCGAAATGTGATTGAAAGTCTACAACCGAATTGTCATTTTGTTGGTTTCAAAATTGGTGATGAGTGTTCGGCTGATCGAGGCTTAGAAAAAGGTTTTAAGTAATTAAGGGCTGTATCTCAGTAAATTTCTATTTTGTGCCGAAAACAGGTAGCAGAAAAAAAACCAACACAATTCGTACGAGGACATTCCTGCCCATGTTTATCCGCTAATTGCCTTTATGTTTTAGTTTTAAATATTAAAAAAGGGCCTTAAATAGTAAACTGGAAGGCCTTTATAAAGATATTTTTTCTTTCAAAAAAAAAAAAAAAATAATAATAAAAAATAAAAAAAATAAAAAATAAAAAATTATTTTATAAATAATAAAAATCCAAAATTTCCTACTTAATGGCTGACGAGCACCAACCAGGAGATTTTGTAACTAACTTAGTATTTTACTAAAAGAGTGAAAAATTGACGATTTCAATTACTTTCTATACTAATGTAGTATTTTCAGTTGTGGAGTATATTTTACTAAAGAAGTATTGAAAATATTCTCTTGAGAGTAAACAATCGCTGGTGTGCACCACTCTGGAGTATAATACTAAAGTAGTAAGTAAGAGAGTAAACAAAGCCAAAATATACTCCTACCCACTAGCAGGAGTATGTAAAAGAGTATCTTTAAAAAACATTGGTGACGTGCATTTTTGTGTCTTCTTTTCGGTTTATTTTCGTAATTGAACATTTTTTGGGTTTTTTTAATTACATGTGGTAATATGATAATAAAATGATATTAAATATTACAGTCAGTTTCCAATTATTTGGGGGCAAATTAACCAGGCTGAATGTGAAAACCCACGCGCTGCATGCGTACCTATATATTTTTTCTTCTAAATAATTATTAAACACAATTCAAGTAGAGAAAAAGAAAACTGATTAAAAAGTAAAGCAGTCAGAGGCATCAGATATTTTTATTTAACTTGGTACAATTATTACTTATTCATTTTTCTTTTCCTCTATTTCATCTTGTTTCCACCGTTTAGTCTGATTTTTACGCAGTCTGGTTTTTTGATTTTTTTAATTAACTTTTTTAAATAAATTTTTTTTCAGTTTAATTTTGAATTAACCATGATTTTGATTTGTCCGTCCTTGTTCTCCCATTACTGCACTGAGTAATCGGTGTTGACTGTATTTTGGCAATATGAATGGTGTTTTTAATGAAGATAATACGTTTGAGTCTATAGTACGAACTGCTCAAGTTAGAAAAAACAGGCGTGTAAGAAATCAAGCTTTTTATTTGAGAATGGGGGGGGGGGGAAGCGCACCATATAGAAAAAATGAAAGAGATAAAATTTTTTTATTAATTTTCAAAACTTTCAGAAAAAAAAGAAACTAAGAAACCAAAAATTTTTTCTCTAAAGATTTTTTGTTTATAGTGGATGCCACCCAAATCATTATTTCCATCTTTTTCTGATAAAATTTTTATGTTGCATCACACATTTCTAATAACTAAAAGAGTATTTGGAGAAAACTAAAGTAGTTGAAACTAAAGAAGTATTCTGTGAATGAACTCTCCAAGCAAAACTAATGTAGTAAAATACTAAAATAGTATAATACTTCTTTAGTTCTAACTAAAGTAGTTTACAAAACTAAAGTAGTAAATTTCTCTGATTTGGTGCTCGTCAGCCTATATGTATGTATACATATAGAATTACCTATATGTAATATAATATGTATGTATGCAACTACCTATATGTATTTGCTTTTGTTAAAAAAGTAAATTCATTTTTTTTAAATTTTTTAAAATTACTATTCGCCTACTGTGTGTTAGAATAAAAGTAATTCATTTAAAACATATTTACAATACCACTGAATTCCGATGTAAAAATGGGAGAAGTGGGGGGAGAAGTAATGTTTAATCCCTAAAAGGCACTAGCTGGATACTAACTCAATACACGTACAAAATTTCAGCTCTGTATGTTTTCTTAGAAAGCTTCTAGACGTGTTAGAAAAAAAGCAAAAAAATCAAGGAAATATTGACGTAAAAATCGTGGGGGTAAGGGTTAAAAGTTGAAACCTCCAAAAAGCAGTGGCTGGCTATTAACTTAACTTGTACACAAAATTTCAGCCCTCTAGGTTTATTTGGGGAGATTTTGACCCGAACGAAACTGTTAAAAAACAAGAAAAATGATATTCTTTTTGGTATAAAAATGGTGAGGGTAAGGGTTAAAAGTTGAGACCCCCAAAAGGCACCCCCTTAATACTAACTCAATCCTAATACAAAATTTCAGCCCTCTAGGTTTATTTGGGTGACCTGTGCGAGTGGTACAAACTTCGAAAACGTCAAAAAAGCATGAAATTGTAGCTTAAAAATGAGGGGGGTGGGGGTAAAATATTAAAACCTCCAAAAAGCATAACCTAGGTATGAACTCTATCAACGCACCAAATTTCAATCCTCTACGTTAATTCTGGGGGGCTGGGGGCGTGTTAGATCCAGCGAAATCGTTTTTTCCCCTCCCTACTCCCTCCAAATCACACTAGGAAGCTGAATTTTGGATATGTTGTAGATAATTGATCGAAACATTATTTAAAACCAGTTTGGAAAAGTTTTATTGTTTTGTTACCGCCCACCACCCCCTTAAAGGTCGGGTCAAAAAAAAAATTTGCCCAAAATTTGACCCCACTTTGATAGTATGAGGTGCCTCGAAAATGAGCCCCATTTACCAAATTTCATCTCTTAACTTCCATAGGGAGGCCCTACACAAATTAAAAGGTGGAGGGAATATATATATACTTATATATATATATATATATATATATATATATATATATATATATATATATATATATATATATATATATATATGTCAGACATTTTTTTTCTACATATTCGTGTTCTACGGGTCCGAAAACGGATAGCGCTCCTACTCTCGCCTCTCGCAGCTCTTATCGTATAGACTGTATAAGTCTAATTTTTCGGAGAAAATTCGACTAAAAAGTGAATTTACTTTTATAACAAATGAAATACATACATATTAAGTAATTTAAAAATGTTATTAAAGTCACTGTTTATTTATAAATTAGGAATTTTGGATTTTTGTTATTTATAAAATAGAAATTTTGGATTTTTTTGGAAAGAAAATATATCTTCATAAAGGCCTTCCAATTTACTATTTAAGTTCCTTTTTTAATATTTAAAAATAAAACACAAAGGCAATTGGCGGATAAGCATGGGTAGGTATGCCCTCGTACGAATTGTGTTGGCTTTTTCCCTGCTAACTGCTATCGGCACAAAATTGAAATTTACTGGGCATTCAGGCCCTTAAAATCTTAAAACCATTTTTTAAAGCCCCGATCAACCGGACACTCATCATCAGTTTTGAAACCACCAAAATGACAAATCGCTTGTGGTACAATTACCTATTAATTATTATACCTATTATACCTATTAATAATATATATATATATATATATATATATATATATATATATATATATATATATATATATATATATATATATATATATATATATATACGAATACTTCAGAATTATCAATACACGATCAGTAATAATGTCAGTATTTCTAAATACTGACAGTATTACTGATCGTGTACAGGTAGCCTTAGTGAACAATTTGTTAAATGCATAAAAAAAGATTGGTTGCCGGATGTCATTGAAAATTCATTTTCTTCATTCCCATTTCTTTTTTTTCTTCAAATCTTGGAGCTGTAAGTGATGAGCAAGGAGAGCGGTTTCACCAGGATATAAAAAGGCTTGAAGGACGGTTTCAAGGTCGTTGGGATGCAGCTATGTTAGGAGATTACTGTTGGCGTTTAAAGCGAGAAGATGCTTCCAAACCTAAAAGAGAAAGTTAAATATTTCATTTTTTTTTGTGTACAATCTGTACTTTTCACTATATATTTTATATTTTAATGTGTGCAAATATTTTAATAAGTTTTGTTGTGGCTTTTACTCGAATTATAGTTTAAATAAATTATAATAATTTTTCATTACTAAATAAAATAATGTGTATACTGAAGTTTTACGTTTTAATTTGTTTACTAACAGTTATATGTGTTAATTATCGTAACTAAAAATTAGTACGTGATAGAAAAAAAGTACGCATATATTCTTATTGGGCAATGTGTATGAATGAATAAACAGGAAAAATTTAATTTTTCATTTTTTTGTAACGCAGAAAAATTAGTCCTGACTTCGTTCAAATGTTTGTTTTGTTTTCATTTTGGTATTGTATATAATTTTCTGCAACGGAGTACATTTATGTATAATATTATATAGCTCTGGCCTGCAGTTTCGCCTGCGTAAAATTATTAGAATTATAGTTCTGATTTTTTTTTAGTCAGACGACTCTATAGTAATGAATAATCATTATTTATTACCTTTCGACCAATGAAATCATTATTTACTGAGTTGCAGTTGCAAAAAAGGAAAAAGTCGCAGAAAAAGTATAGTACGCATGTAACGACTATTATTTACTCGGATGAATTACATCCACATAAGAGATGACAATTGTTCCAAAGTTGAAACAGGCTTGCGCCATTCCTGTTTAAGTTAGTTGAAAATTATGATGGTAACTTCGTGCCAAGCCTGGTAGGCAGCCTTGACAATTATAGTCCAAAAATTATATTCAACACTTGTTTTATTAACAATTATTTTGTTGTATAGTCTAAGAAAGGCTCTAACATTTTAGAAGTCAAATATAATTTGAATAAAATAACCTATAGGTAAATTTTTAATTATTTTACTTTGAAGTTTCGGAAAAATTTCAATTTATTTTCATAATAAAATAATTAATTATTCAAATTCGATTTCTCAAATAATAGTTTCTTCATTAAATAAAATAATTATTTGTATGTATGTACTCAGATAATATGGGCAACAATTTTAATAAACTTAAAATAATTATTTAATAGAAAGATAATATTCCCGGCTGTATAGTCATCCTCATCACGATGGTAGATACATCGGTGTCTTTCTTTTCATCACGATATTAAATTATCAAAAAATATAATTACAGATAAGAATTTTAATAATTTTTTATAACGTTGTAATGGAAATTAGGCCAAAAGCTTATGTGTGTAATTTATTTATTTATTCTCTTCTTAGGTTTTACAGATATTACATACTACAGTATCTACACATATATACATCACACATGTACCGGATGAATTTTCAAATACTGGACATTTATAAATAGTACTACATGTAACTACTATAACGTTTTAGAACGTAGCACTGAAGAATCCTCAAGAGTTAAAATAATAAATCTTAATGATAAAAAATTTCGCAATGGTCTGTTATACATATTTGTAATTTCGTACAGTGGCAACTTTCTAGGGGTTCGAAGAAGTATCTCGCAACTTTTATAATTTCGTCTATCTGCTCGATTGCCACATTCCCATAATTCTACATCTTTGGATATATTAACATTAAATTTTAAATGTACATGTATCAATTAATAGAATACATTAACTTATTTTCTTGATATTATCAAGAAAATACCCCCCAAAAAGACTTTCTGAGACTACCATAAGCTTGCTGAAATTGTAGTCTTTGGCAAGTGGAATAGGAACGTTTTTGAAAAGCTGATTTCTCATTTGGAAAAAAAGTTTTAATTCAAAAAAAGACGTTTTTTATAGATTTTGATTTAACCTGGTTTTGTACCACCTACAAACACGTTTATGGGTTTAAAATTTTCTTAAGGTACCATCACACATGGTCATAAGGACCTATCACATGGTCACATGTGATTGGCCGAAAAATAGTCAATTTTCGCGATTTTTTTTCGGATGGATAGGATGGGGAAGTGGGGATGAATTTTTTTTTACGATTAATTCCACTATTTAACAATACAAAAATATTTTTTTTATTCATTTTTATTTATTTTTTATAATTATTATAATTTTTTGAAAAAAGTGTCTTTGAAAAAGGGCGGAAATCGGTACACACAATTGCGGGCGCAGTTTTCATCAAAAAAAAATCAAATAGATTATCAATCTGTAGGGAAGCCGCTATGTACCTATGGGAACTTTTTTTCGAAATCTTCCTATTTTTCCACACAAAAAACTATAAAAAATGTTGTACTTTTTATTCAAACCGCCGCCATTTTTTTAAATATCAAGAAAAATATTAAGATCAAGAAAAACAATTATTTTTATTATGCTTTCAGGAAGTAGGTTGAAAAGTATTATTTATGATTCTCTAATCCAATTTCAATGCCTAAAGTGAAAAACCTAGTAAGTCATTTTTTTTTTTAATTTTAAGCTTTTACGAGCTTCATAATAATTCTAGGATCAACCCACAAAATTTCGATTTTACCGTATCAATTGTTAAGACCAAGTTCATTTCCAAGCCCGATTCCTTGTTGGGGCAAAAGAAAATTCTAGCTTGAAACGACCTACTGATAAATATTTCATAAATTGCATGAAATACAGTATATTCACGTATAATACGTGTATACTTGTATCGAATGTTTTGGAATTCATAGATTCTTTATTGGATGGTTCAAGTATAAAATCTCATAAGTGTACTTTTGAAGTAGAAATTTATTTAGGCACGTTAAACAATTTTTAGTTGGGGGAAATCTTATGGGTTCGTGTCACCTATGTACATGCAAATGTTAAGAGCAAATCTATAGCTATGAGTATTACGTGTGCACATATATGAATATATACGACTGTATGACGTGTGTGTTGGATGTTTCTAGGATGGGTAAAGTCTTGTGAGTTCGCATCACCGACATGCTGTAACAGCAGTATATCTAAAACGTCTACTATATATCTTATATATCTACATATATATCACCTTTCAGGTATTAGTTTTGGCACGTGAAAATTTAATTTGCTTGGATTTAAAGCAAAAGTATATTTAGTAAATCAGTGTTCACTCTGTATGTACATATAGTAACAATTTATTTTTAAAATAAACATAAGAGCTATTGTGAGTATGAGAGAATAACATATATAATTACTATTGTATTATTATATTCAATATTTACATATGTAGATGTACAGTAAAATCTATCCACAGGATAGTATTGGAGATTTACTGGTAATCGTGACGTGAGAAGGAAAAAAAAATTATCGTTAATAAAAAAAAAATTCTTAAGCTATTGCAATAAACGCACTTACTGTTTTCAATTAACTAGGTCAGATACCTCCGTAAAGCTAGCCGTTCCTAAAACAAAAATTTTAAAAATCCCAAAAATTACTAGATGAGAAATAGATGTATTTCTAGCGTTAGATGGGCCAGTAAAATATTAGGTGTTCTGATGATTTTCGAGAAAACATGAAGAACAAAAGGGACGTTTACGTAAGCCTAGCTATGACATAGGTATAAAGAAATGTTTTTGGTAATTTAATGTATACGGAGAATTTGATGTAAAGGTGTTTTTTAAACAGCGCAGCGTGACAAAAATTTAGTAGAATGAAAACTTTTACACAAAAATTTAGTAGAATGAAAACTTTTAGAAAAATGTAAAATATTTTAAATCATGGGAGCGCCGTGTATAAGGTTTTAACGTTTCCATCGTTTGTTGAATTTTAAGTATTTTATTATGTAACAGAGTAGGACAGAACCAAACGGCTCTCTAATGTTCGACTAGAAATATTATAGTGTGAATCACGTTAAGATCACGCTTGTTATGTAATTGGATGGGAAATATTTAATTTCAGACATCCTTATAAGGTTCCCAGCGCTCCCATAAGTCTTTGTAAATTTATATATCAGAGTGATAAGTGGCTACAAATTTATATTTACGATATCAGTTTTTATTTGGTACATGTATATATAAGGGCCGTAAACTTAATTGAAATTTGTAGCTATTTTATTAAATGAATAAGTCTAAACAAAATTCTAGAAAAAAGCTTCCATTTTTTGGTAGATTTTTTCTTTTTTCCTAAATTTACAGAATGTCTTTGCTATTAATCGTCATGCAGGCTTAAACATTTACTTGCCTTGATGAGTGAAATGATAGATTTGGATCTTTAACCAGAGAAAAAACAATGTTTTATGTACCAATCAAATAGAAAGAAAGATACTGTTGGAATTGTTTGTTGCTAATGTTTTGGAATTTTTGAAAGTTTTGTTGTTGGTGGCTAGTTTTATGAAAGTTTGTCGCTTCCATGCTAAGTTGGTGTGAAAGTAACTACTATTATCGACTTTCTAATTATGTTATTATGTTATTATATCAGTAAATAACTCTTTGAGTTACAAAAAAAAATATTATGTCTTGAGTGCTGGAAAATGTAACAATATGAGAATGTTTCTTAAAGATAGTTTTTGGATATGAGATATGTATTATCTAGGCCTATACGTAGGCGTAAATTTTTTTATTTAAATTTCGTCTGTAGACCGGTGACGTCTTATTAATCATTAATTTTTCCTACGGATGGACTTACAAGCGAGAGCAAAAATATTTGGAATTCCTTGGGATTAAAAGTGATCCTTTACTCTCTATTATGAGGGACTATTTTATTCCTAGAATTGCAAAAAATTGCTAATTATTTTTGTTATTTTGTGAGTTGCTGAAGCAAATTTGCCACCTACACAGAAAAAAAAACTAACTGTATATTACAAAAACGTGAATTAATATTACAAAATTTTTACTCCAATAGAACCATTTAGTAATATTACAAAACCACTTTTATTAAAAATCTGAGTACTAAAAGGTTCTATTAATTCAGAATAATTTTTGTAATTATCACAAACACTTATTTTTGTGAATAAAACTCAACGTATGTTTTGTTGAACATTTAATAAAATTTGTTATAATTACTAATAGAATTTGTAATTGGTATGATTTATTTATTAATAAATACTAAATTTTATAGTAAATTTTACTATATTTTTTTGTTGTACTTACAAATAACCCCTGTAAATATTATTAAGGATATTTGTGAAGGAAAGGAACTTATTGGATATACTTTGATAATTAATGTAAAAAACAAAACAGATGTGACTATAAAATATGTACAAAATTCAAACTTCACATCTATTTTACACAGCATTACATTAATTATCAAAGTACATCCAGTTAGTCCCTGTAAAATAAGAAAAATTTTATTTTATATAAATGAATTTATTAATTAATTAATACAAAAAAATAAAAAGTTATGTTAAAATGTATTAACTTACAGGAGGTATGGCAAGTGTTTTAGAAATAATTCTAACATATTTTTATATTCAGAACTAATATTAAGCAAATTTCAATAAAAGATATAACTGTAGTCCAATATTCAATTACATCTTCAAAATCCAGTGAAAAATTTTAAAAAACAAAACGAAAACAAACATGTTTATCTGTAAAAAAGCATATTTTACTAAAATATGAAACATAAAAAATGTCTAACCAAATAATAAAAAACTTACTTTTAATTTGTTAGTAATTTACTTGACTGAGGTTTTTCACATATAGTCGAATAATGGATTACATATTCGATTCAGAATCAAAGTAAAAAGATAAAATAGGAGTACCTAGCATGTTTTCTACCTGTAAAAAAAGAATATTTTACTGACTAAAATATGAAGCTTAAAAACATGTCTAACCAAAAAATAACCCTTACTTGAATTTGAAAAGGAATGCAAATTTGCTAGTGTTTTATAAATTTCTGAACTGAAGGAACTTTTCTTTGGTTATAAAAAAGTTTAACTGCAAATCTGAAATTATTTTTTCCATAATGTTCAAAATTGCTTTTAGTATCTGAAAAAAAAAAAGAGATCAAATTTTAATAGGAATATTATTAATATTTGTGATCAAAAAATAATTTATGAAAATACTTACTAGCCATTGTCAGATTTTCGATAGTAAAACCATTAGCAAGTTTTCTTGTCATATTTCTAACGTACAAACAATCTTTTAAATTGAGATTGTATACTATGTTTTTTCATAAACTCTTGTCAGGTTATAATAAATATTTATGAAGATGGACTCTATCACAGAATGACGCTATGAATACTACACAACATTCTAAAAATCATAGAATTCGTTAATATTACGCTTGCGTCAGTTATTTATTACAAAACTTTTTGTTATAATTACAAAACACAATTTTTAAATGAGAAATACAAAACTTTTTGATAATCACTAAATCAGGGTTTCTTTAAATGCATATATAGGTATTATGAACGTTTACAAAATATCACATAAACGTATCAACTTGTCAACTCTGCGCAAGCGTCATTTAATTATTACAAAAATTTTCGTTTTAATTACAAAAGAGACTTTTACTTTAAGCATGCGCATTTTGATTTTTAAAACAGTGTTATAATTACAAATATTTTTCTTATATTTACTTAAAATATTTAATAGAACTGTAATTAATGCTACAAAAATATACTACTAAATTATTTTTTTTGTTATTACAAAAGTTTTTGTAATATTTACAAAATTTTATATTAACAAATTAATAAAACGCAATTTGTAGGATTAATAAAACTTATATTAATCACTGAAAGCGAGTTTTGTTACAATTACTCAAATTTTAGTTCTAACAACGAAAGCTAAATACTAAAAGCAGTTTTGTAAATAAAATCACTGTTTTTTTTTCTGTGTACGTGTCTACAAGTAGAACACAAAGTACTTATTGCCTCGATATCAACTGTTGTATCAGAATTACATAATAAAATTTTCTTCCCAGAACTCTCACCATAATTTATTGGAGTACTAAAAAGTTAAAAAGGAATAATTCTATTAATCGGAATACATATTGTAACAGTTAATTTTTTTTTTATAAAACAAGTTTTACTGTAAAATTAAAATTATTAACAAATTAAAAAAGAAAAAACTTTTCTATAGCATGACTGTTGTATAACAACAATTTATACTCCTCAACGTTTGTATATACACAATACCTGAAGAGGCTTTATTAAAGTAACACAACTGGAATAAAAAAAAAAACTCAACTTTTTATTATTAATATTTGATCATCATTGTACCTAGGTATATCTATATTGTATAATATGAGTGATGAAGAGTGGTACAAAATATAACATCTCTTTGGTTCTTGGCCTCTTAGATATTTATCCCACATATTTCTCTATGAATTTCGAATGAATTGGATGACTATAGGCACAACATCGAAGACATCAACAAGAACTGTGGATACTTATATCTACATAATAAACATGATACAGCATTATTTTTGATGCTTGTTTTTAATCTTGTTTTTTTTTTTATTCTCTTTTGTTTTATAAAAGGTAAATTTTTACAGTCTTAGTGAGCACGTGTACAGTTCAATCAAAAACTTCATGTTTGTAAAGAAAGTAATAGAAAATATTCCAAGAATTTTAGTGCTGCACAAATGGGATGGCCATTTCCTACGTACTGCATAGCTTACATTTTATAAAAAATTTAAAAATTTGGATGGTATTAAGTCCGTCTGTGATGTCAGTAAAATAAACGGGAAAATCCTTTATGCTTATAATGAGGTTTAAAGTTCGTTTTCAGAAAACTGTCTATAACAGACGCTACCCACAACATTACTTTTTTAACTTTGTATACTCAATACCATATTACAATTTTTATTTCATTATGATGTGGGTGGAGGACAAGGGAAACGGTATGAAGTTTAGAATTTGGTAGATATGCGTCTTTAACCGTCTTCTTGGAACTAGGTCGATATTCATCTGAAATTGTGAAGAGAAACTGTAGAAAACCTTCACGAGCATAGCCGGCTGTGGGTTTCAAACCCCTGACCTACTAGTCCGCAAATGCCAACGCCTAAGTACACTTGATTATTTCAGACGGCCTAAATTTTTTGATACATATTTTCGATGTTTTTTGAATAAATTCGTATATAAAATATCGTCAAAGTTTTTTAGTGAATGAAAATTTAGAGATCTGTTCGCTTATAATTCTATATTTCGAACGACCATTGTAGAAATTGTGCTCAAATAGTTTAAGTGTGGTTTTGTTAGTTCCTTCACGTGCCAAGCTTTTTGAAAATACTGTAAAATAAAACATACTTCGTTTTCAGTTGTGTGTGGCCCACCAGGGGATATCAGATATAACCATGTATTGACCTACGTAAGTTAAGAGCGAACCCTTTTCTTTCAATTTTTATTTGTTCATAAAAAACTTCACTGTTCCTTTTTTACTGTTCGGTAAATTATATCCACGTTCATTCCATAATTACATAAAATTAATTAATATGGGAATAAAATTGAAAGAAAAAAAAACGCCGTGACCAGTGAGGCCCCATCACGGAAGTCGAATTTTTCTCTTCATCTTCGGTACTTTATGTCTACAAGCGAAATCTGATTGAAAGTCTACAAGCGATTTGTCATTTTGGTGGTTTCAGAACTGATAATGAGTGTCCGGCTGATCGAGGCTTTAAAAAAAGGTTTTAAGTTTTTAAGGGCTGAATCTCAGTAAATTTCAATTTTGTGCCAATAGCAGTTAGCAGGGAAAAAGCCAACACAATTCGTACGAGGGCATTTCTATCCATGCTTATCCGCCAATTGCCTTTGTGTTTTATTTTTGAATATTAAAAAAGGAACTTAAATAGTAAACTGGAAGGCTTTTATGAAGATATTTTTTCTTTCCAAAAAAATCCAAAATTTCTACTTTATAAATAATAAAAATCCAAAATTCCTAATTTATAAATAAACAGTGACTTTAATAACATTTTTAAATTAGGGGAGACAGGGGCTAGTATTAACGGGGGTAAGTATTAACAAGCCACAGTTTTATTTCTTTTTGAATGTTACTTTGGAGGTATTAATCATTTAAGCCAATAATAGAAACCCGTCAATTTTAAAGAAAATAGTCAACTTTTGGACATTATAAATTCAATTCCTGCTGACTTTTTTTAATATTTCTATTTCCATCTTTCCAAAGTGTTTATATATTTTCGTTTTTGTAAAAATTATAATAGTAGGAAATTAGACTTTATCATAATATCATAACGCGTTAAAAATAATATTTTAAACGGATAAGTATATGTATTTTAATTCTTTTTATCCTTAAAAAAGTTAAGATTCACCACCACAGACAAGGTATTATTGTATTCTGTGGTATTATTGTAGTCATGTAAGTACAACAGCTTTATTATTCTGATCAACAAGGATCACAGGTATATGTCATTTCAATAATGTTGACATACCCTGTAACATTACGTATTCATGACTCATAGATACGATAATACGCAAATATGCGGGTCTTACGAATAAACGATTAGCATAGCACTATGACACTATGAGTCAGACAATTTATTAATGATCATTGCATATGTACACTTATGTACATAGGTAGTCAACTTTAAAGTCATGTCTCATGTATAATGCAAAATTTACTTTATTTAAAAAAAATATAATACTTTTATGCAAATACATTCACTTTGCTTTTAAAATAAATTTTATAGTTTTTCATAAATTTTATGTTTATCTTAAATACAAGGTTAAACAAGTCATTTAATTGTAACTCTGATGATGATTATTAGTTAGAACAAATATTGATGTCTTTAACCTGAATATGATTGTGTATAGAATTATCATAATCCGAAACTGGCCAAAAGAATTGTGTCCGAAACTGTTACGACAGAGCCAACATCGGGTATATTTTCAAGTACAAGATGAGAATTGGAATATATACCCGACAATAAATTAGTGTAATCTTTTACAGTTATTAACAAGGTATATTTTCAAACTTATTTTAACTGTAATTTATACTCGATCTTCATAAAAAAAAAAATATGCACATATGATTTAAAACAAGACTTACTTTCAGGACATTGATGCCCGGAACATGGTTTTTGGGGCATTTTTCGTGAAAAAATTAGTCTTTTGCCAAAATTTCCTCTTATTCAGCTATTATTCTATGTCAAGTAGTTTCCAAGAAAAACTAACTTTAACTAAACGAAAATTCGCTATGTTATGCAGGATGCTGCGACAAGGGTATTTTTTCATTTAAAATTCATTTTTCCACAAGAATGAGATTTCACACGGAATTGAGACATTTTCCTGGGGTAAAAAGTGGTCTTTATCCTTTTTCATCCCTTTTGTTAACAATTTATCAAAATTTGAAATCAATTGTCCGTTTTTTATTGCCCGCTGTTATAATTTAAATATCAGGGTGACCGAGCCCGATTCAGTGGAAATTTCATTAGTATGGAATTTGCTAAGAGCAGCAGAAGAGCTAGGAGATGGTAACTAGACAGTTGCTGGTTGTTTATTTCTTTATAGGATATAAATAGTATTTTGCACAGTAGTTAAATAAGTAATTTCATAGTAGTCATTATTATAAATATTATTAAGTATTATTGCTGGTATATAAATTAAGAAATAAAAATAATATTGAACTTATACTATAGATACTTTGAGTAAATCAGGAGTACTTTTTATTTTTGTAAATTAAAACATTTTTAAATCAGGAAATTATTTCCTTTTTTGTGAGCAAGACAGAAAATGAGAAAAAGTAATTACTAAATAATTTTTTTATTTTTTAAGCAATATCGAAACAACGAGTTTCTTTAACATTTTATAGTGGGCTTATACGCATTAAAGACAGCAGAACCAATTTCTGGCTTCATTGGCACCTGGATGTGATAAATTTAGAATTTATGGATTGTAAATTGTTTATAAAAATCATCAATATATATAATGAAGTAATAAATATATATATATATATATATATATATATATATATATATATATATATATATATATATATATATATATATATATATATATATATATGTATATAGGTATGCTTATACAAGAATAGCCTGTGGTGTTCAGTTTTTAAAAAAAATGATTGTTTAAAAAAAAGAGAAAAACGATTGTTGAAACAAGTAATTAGACTACTAGTGACTTTTCGTTACTTGTTAGTTTATAAATAATTTATAAAATGTTATTTATGAATAATAATTATAAAAATAATTGAACGTATATGTATATATAATTAAGAGAGCGGGTCATAAAATTTTACTATTTATAACTAAATTAAAAATTAAGGAATTTATAATAAGGAAATTAAATATTTTTTCGACCATTTGAATCGTAAGTTGTCGTCTACATCGCAAATAAGATTACTAATATAGTTATTAGTTTGATTAGCGAGACTTTGCGCCTCGGGTATACCCGACTTTTTAACTCTTCTACTTAAAATTTATTTATGCGTATGCGCAGTTAACTTTCAGCTGGAACACGCATGCGCGCAAATAAATTTTAAGGGGAAGGGGTCAAAAACCGAGTAAACCCGAGGCGCAAACTTTCGCAAATCAAACTATAGTTAAGGTCTAAAAAGTTTACTTTTGGCTTCCTATAGAAACGTAAATAATAGATTACCATCCATTACTATTAGGTCAGATTCACCAAAAATGATATGACATCATTAAACAAATACACCAAATGGAGCAAAATTAGACGAACACAGTGCTTTCTGTTTTTTTTCTTATTGTCATTTTTATATTAGAGTAATTATACTACCTAACTTAAAGTTTTGTTTCATTTTGTTTAATTTGTTATTAATCATACCATTTTAGTTGATTTGCCCTGTATAGGGCTTGGAATACCGGTGTCTTTTTATAATACCGGTATTTATTCGGTATTAAAATTTAAAATACCGGAATTCCGGTATTTCAGTACTTTTTCGGTGTTGAATGAAAACGGTATAGATAAAAAGAAAAATATTAAAAAACACTCTTAATGAAATCGGTTTTAAATAAGTAGGTAATATGTTTTACTGAAAATGATTGATAACAGTAATAATAACAAACTCCATCATTTTTAGATTTTAAAAATCTAACTAAAATTAAATACAAAATATAAAATAGTAAAACAAAGTAAACGGAATAACAACAAAAAATACTAAAATATAAATTTTCCTCGATTCTACTGCACATTTAATTTAAAGAGATATACACACGAACTGCAAGGGTGAAAAATCACAGCTTAAATAGTCCAAAGACGTGGTGGCAATTCTAAAATAATTTTAAAAAAATACATGAATATAAGTTTTTAAATTTTACCCTTTTATCTACACAGAGCAAGGAATTTTTTAAATACCATTAGAATTAACAATATTATTTAACAATACTAAAATATTTTATCCAAACATAGGTAATTTTGTATATTTTTTGACAGAAAAATATTTAAAATATGTATTCCAGAATTGTAAAAACTATATATAAAAACATATGAATGAATATAAATTATTTGGTCATCTGGACATCTGAAAAACATTAAACAAAATTGAAGATATTGTAATAATTATTTATGATCCATCCTTATACTACTATATACAAAATACTCTATAACCATTCAATACCAATAGTAAATCTAACGTAAAAATATTTAAAATAGGTAATTATATAAAGTATCTGATTTTGCTAATACCAAAACCGAAATACTGGTATTTGAAATTTTGATACCGGTTTTATAAAACGTATAAAAATGTCCCGTATTCCGGTTTTTCGGTAGTACCGAAATACCGGTATCCATGCTCTAGCCCTGCAAATGCATTTGTGTATAGAAATAATTAGTTATAGACGCCTACTACTTATTTTTATAAAAATTATATTTTCAGTATATACTATTTTTAAGACTTCTTGCATTTCAGCCCTGGATTCTTAACTATGTTCAAGATCCCCAAAAAGCACACCCTAGTTATGACTCTATCATCGTACAAAATTTTAACCCCCAAGGTTAATTCTGGGAGGCTATGGGCGTGTCAGATCCTCAAAACATTCTTTCCCTCTCTACTCCCTCTTAATATCCCCTAGGAAGCTGAATGTTGGATATGTTGTAGATAATTAAGCGAAACATTATATCCAACTGCTTTAAAAAAAAGTTCTATTATTTTGGCGTCCATACCACCCCCTTGAAAGTTAGCTCGGATATAAGTGCCCAAAATTTTCCCCCACTTTCAGGACATTGATGTGCATCGAAAGCAGCCCCACTTATCAAATTTCAGCTCATTTTATATTGAATCGAAACTCCCCAAATTCAAATGGAAATAATATTTTTTGTCAGAATGTTAATTTATTCATAATGACGCAAGGAATGGATCACTGTATTTAAAAATTTTAATAATCAGAAAAAAAGATCAAGTAGCCGTAGGTAAATCATTTGATATAATAGAATTAAAGCATGAAATTTAATACGCAACAATAATAAAATAATAAAAAAATCAAAATACCAACCAACCAGTTTACTACTTCACTTTACACTTAGTTGAGATGTTTTTTTGGAAAGGTGAAAGAAGAAGAATGAACGATGAATACCAAACAAAAATAAATCTTGAACACATAAGAAGAATAAAGAACCAATAACAATATCAAATAGCCAGAACCGTGCAGTCAACTATAAACCCAGTTAACCAACGGAGCCCGTCTAAGTATGGCATGGTGGTTTGAATTAAATGTGGTAGACTTCTTCACTTTCAGGTAGTGTACCGTAAGAATGAACTGAATTGAGACATAAGGATGAATAGGAACAAAACGAAAAAGGTTATTCATGAACTTGGTTTAATTACACTAGACGTACAGGTGAACATACATATACATCTTCCTTAAAACATAATAAAATAATTATTCTTGGTTTGAAATTGGATGAAAAATATTTAAAAAATCAATTTAAATTTACATCTTTTAATGGTTTTGTTTTTTGTTTCTTAAAACTTTATCTAAAAATAATTTATTTTGGCGTTCTTATGAATAAATTGTTTAATTGAATTTTTTGTTTTTTTTGAAATACATTTGCGGAAAAAAACTACAAACTTTTATTTGTTTTTATTTTTCTTTATTTATTTATTTATTTTTTTTAAGAGAAAATCACGAAGACTAGATACTTGAGTTTAGTTGGAGTACATATGGATTAACAGGGACACTATAGGGGTGAAGAATGTATTGGAACATAGACATAAATAACAATATAAAAAAGTTGGAAATTATATTTAAATTTCAATTTTGGTAACTCTTGCTGATCGTCCCCATTCACCATTTTATTGTCTATTTTGAGCCCATATTTACCATGGAATAGGAATTACATGACTTCTTTTTTTTTTTTTTTGAAAAACCAAAAATATTTTTAAAAACTTTCGATTACTATCATAAAGTGATTATGCTCGAGAAACTTCTTAATATATTGAAGAATAGGTACCTAAAGAAAAAAAATACAAAAAAATGCGAAGTGAAGTTTGAATTCGTGCCTATTTAGTCCGATTTACTGTATACAGTAATATCATTTTCTACGATCATTTTAATCTCTGTGTGTATACTTATAGGTATATCTGTCTATAGAGGTAAGTATGGGAGTATAAGACGCGTGCCTTCTTACTTTTCTTGGCTTTATTGTGTAAATTGATAATTTTTTTCTCATCTTTTTATAGAGAGAATCGTTTTCAAGTCGCACATTTGTCAAGGAATTAAATTCTTTTATTTGACACAATAAAGTTCTTTGAACGATTATTTATATTGGTTAATCTCTTAATTTAATAATAAAAAAATCTAGGTAACTTTTCAAAAGAGACGATTTTCTAAATAAAAATATAATGATCTATATAAATCTTCGTGATGTCCGAATCTGACAAAATTACGTATAATTAACTTTAGTCTTTTCTGTCAAGTATTTTATGTTTTTGTAATTTTAAGAAAGGTTTCAACTGATAGGTAATTAAATTATTATTTACTCGGTAATTATGTACTGAAGTAAATTTTTAATTGGTTCAGTTATTTAGCAATGAAATATTATAGATAAGTAAAAGCTATCGATCATGAGAAAAAATTTATACTGATCAAATTACGTTTACAATAGAAGTGAATTACATTAGAATTTTATGGAGCTTAAACCTTTAAAAAAGTAACACGGCTACTGATAAACAAGGCTGTGGAGAGGAATGGCAAGCTCTGGGATTAACCAAATTTTTCAATAATATACGTGACGACAAAAAAAAAAAATAAAAAACATTTCCCTAACCACTTTTTATCCAAAACTTAAACGACGGGCAGAAAAGAAAGAAAACACTTTCATAACCATTTTTTTCCTTTTTTCCGAACCCCCTTTTCAAACACGGGCCCTGGGAATACAATCCTTGCTATCACTCCTCTCGTAAGTCCTGCTGAACCAAATTTTGCTCGAATATTATTGCGATTTCGAAAAATTCTCAGGGGTCAGAACTCTTCGTGCCTTTAGAAATGTTTTCCTCAAATAGGACCTTAAAAAGGATTGGAGATTAAAGGGTTCCTAAAGTTAGTAATATGGGTATCTACGAAGAGGTTTCATGGTGTGAAAATTAGATACGCTATTAAAATATGAATTTATAATTACTTTAGAGTCGTTGGGTGAGCAGAAGGATGCATTATATAAGTAACTAATTTTGTACAAAATTTCAGACTATTAAATTTAAATGAACGTGTGGTCAATCCGTCACTACCACCAGAAAGGGCTCAAATTAAAAAGCCGAAGAATTTTTGACAAAATTCTCTTCAAATAATACTGAGATTTCCGAAAAAGATTAAAGTAAGGTTAAAATGGTCTCCCAGGGCCTTGGTGCTTCAAGAAAGGCATAAAATAGAAATGCTTCTAAAACTACTGGTATGGGTATAATAAATATCTTGAGCTGCAACAAATTTTCATAAACTGTACGACAAAAATATGCTTTCAGGGTACGTTTTCGATGGTAAACTTGAGATTTTAATGACGTAAAGTATTTGTTGTTTCAAATATTACTCAAATATTATTCAGTAAAAAAGTCAATTTCTACATTAAAAAAATAAGAGTCGGTGTTGGTGAGTTGTTTTACATACATTGTATGATTTTATGTGAAATAAATATTTACATAGATTTTTACTGTATTTAATTTAAATTAGATCGCGGCGCTGCGCTGGCCGTGCCGCTGTGTTTTTCTATTATAAAATGTAATTATATTCTATAAATAAAATAAAATTGAAAAAACATATACACAGGTAATTGACTTCTCCGTCATCATCACATAACATAATGTTATACAAACATGATCTTATAAATAAAAGTAAAAATTTACTTGCGTTATATACGAACATAATATGTATGCATCGTTTGTAACTTATACTTTGAGATATACAGGGTATATGATTAGACTGGATACATTATGAAAATATGAAGAGAGATGCAGTGAACTATTATAGTGCATAAGGTATTAAAAAATAAACAAATAAGCAAGGAGACCAAGGAGATGTCGGATCACACTAACACTAAGAAGAACAATCATCCATAAATTTAGAAGTGGGAGAATCTTAGAGGGTTAGTAATTTTTATGATTTAAGTAATAAGAAACTTTTTCTTAAATAGGTATTTTAAAAATTTTCAGAACCTAATTGCTTTTCTGTCTTTATTTTATCATAAAGAGTTTGTAACCATTGAACGCCATTGTCTCGTGTAATTCGAATAAGATTAATATCTTTTTAACTTGGAAGCTTTTGTGTACAAAGTATTACGTCTTCAGATTCTGAAGTGAAGAACAGCGCTTATTATAAATATTGTTATTGCATATTTTTAAATGTTTTTACGGATATGAGTATAAAGTAATCGTTATTGGGAATTGCTTGAAAAATTTCAATACTAATATTGTTATGAAATAGTATGTTATACACCAAGGGACTAACGTAAAAAATTTTAATCCCGAGTGTGAAGTTTGTTGCCAGAGGGCCTGTAAAGGCCCGAGGGCAACAAATCACACGAGATTCCAAATAATTTAATTTTATAAAAATTAAAAAAAAATACTTAAATGCCATTCAAATTGTATGTAATCAAGTATACTTTGGATAAATCAGTCGAATTTTACAATACAATATAACTGTTTGTCTTTGCCTACAAGTTTAAATTTGTCTATTGTTTTCAATTACCTAGCAACGCTATTTAATTTAAGTTAAATTTCTGTAAATTGTGCTTGCTGACTGGATTAAAAGCGGGAACAAAATAATTTTCTAGTCCCTTGGGACTAAAAGTGGCACTTTACTCCCTGTTACGAGGGACTAAATCATGTCTTTTAGTCCCGGAATTGCAAAAACTATGTTTCTGTCCGCACATTATTTTTTTATATTCCTGACAGATTTAAAACCTAAATTTTTCAAAACGATTTACACAAGCGTACATAGATGAAACTGACACTATGATTTTGATGACACAGTATTCCGAAACAATTTTTTTTTTTTTATAAATATCCTTTTGTTGCTAAAAGTAGAACCGGCGAGAGAAATAACGGGCACCGGAGATAATTTATTTTTCTTTTTTTTTTTTTTTTATTTTTCCCCAGAACTTAAAGATACAATCGACGAAGAAAGAAACACTTTAAATTTGTATTCGGATTTCTATTAAATTATTCGGAAATAAAGAATCGTCGTTAATCGAGATATTGAGTTCGTATTTGTCTAGATTTGATAAGAACCTTGAGTAATCTTAAAGACGATTACATATATTAGATCTAGTGGCAAAGTTGTGCCATGTGATATAAAAAACCAGTTTTTTACATTTTTATGTAAAAAATTGTAAAATATGTAAAAAACTGTAAAAGATTGTAGAAAATTGTGAAAAATGTAAAATACTTAAATCATTTGTCATTTCACTGACAAACAATTTATTTTGACCATAATTACTTATTTATAAGTTCACATGAAAAAACGTGTAAACAAAATGTCCACAGAAAAATGATTTTCTGCTGGTGGAAGGCGATTTACAACTGACTACAAAGCTTAAATTTCCAAATTAACAAATTTAGTTTTGACAGATTAAAAAAACTACTATATGTTTATCTCTCTTTAAATTATAATAACAATAAAATCACTGATAATAGTAATGATAGTGATGATGAAGATGATTGATACCTTTAATAAAATTCCACTGAATATATAAAAATCTTTTTAATATTAAATTCTTAAATAAACTCTTCTATCAAAACTAACCTTTCTTTTTCCTGTTTGTACCCATTTATATTTTTAACTTTCAAATTACTTAAATTAAGTTTTATTTTGCAAATATAGCAAACACTTCAATAGCAAATATGGAATACCATCAGAAACACTTACATCTGTTAAATTTAAAAATTTAGTTATTTATATTTTTTACATTTTTTACAGTTTTTTTTATCAAAACAAGTATGTGTAAATTACAGTTTTTTACATGTAAAAATCTATGTAATTTACCTGAAGTAAATTACACGCACAACTCTGTCTAGTGGGGAGTTAAAATCATGATTTCACATTTTTGTGGAAATGTCTGTACTTGTATGTAAATTAAACAAATAAACTTAGAAAGTTGGAAAATGATCTGTTGTATAACCTATGTCCTATAGTGTTTGATGGTTCTGTAAACCGTAAACCGTGGAGAGTTCAACCGCGACAGTTAAACCGCGACAGTTCGACCGACGACAGTTCAACCTGACGACGGATCAACGGACGACAATTCCACCTAACGACAGATTAGCCGATGACAATTCAACCTCACGACAGTTCAGCCTAACGACAGTTAAACCAAACGACAATTCAACCGTAGAACAGTTAAACCACAGGGCATTTTAACTGCTTAACACTAATATATAAATTAACTAAATCCAACCTGAACTAACCCAATTCAACAAATTATAAGCACATCTAACCTAACCTAACGAAACCCAACCAAAACAAATCATAAGTAAAAGTAACCTAACCTAACCAAACACTACTTAACCAAATAAAACCTGACTTAACCAAGCCCAACCTAAACTAACCGAATTCAATAAATTATAAATAAACCCATCATAATCTAACCTAATACAACCTAACGTAACCAAACCTAATCTGAACTAACCCAATTCAGTAAATTATAAACAAACCCAACCTAATCTAACCAAAGCCAGCCTGAGCTCACCGAATTTAACAAATTATAAACAAACTCATCCTAACCTAATATAAAACAACCTAACACAAACAAACCCAACCTGAACTAACCGAACTCAATAAATTATAAACAAACTCAACCTAACCTAACCAAATCTAGCCTAAACTAACCGAACTCAACAAATTATAAACAAACCCAACTTAACCTAACCAAACACAATCAAATAAAACCTAACTGACCAAACTCAACCTAAACTAACTGAACCCAATAAATTATATATAAACCTAACCAAACCCAACTTGAACTAACCGAAATCAACAAATTATAAACAAACCCAACCTAACCTAACCAAACCCAACCTAAAATAATTGAACTCAACAAATTGTAAACAAATCCGACCTAACCTAATCAAAACCAGCCTAAACTCACCGAATTGAACAAATTATAAACAAACCCAACCTAACGTAACCAAATACAACTTAAAAGATTAATCTAACCATACAACACCTAAACTAATAGAATTCAACGAAAGGTAACCAAATTCAACACAACCCAACCAAATAGTATACCCTTAATTGTGTAAAGAATCGACCTTGAGACTCGAGACTACATAAATACTTATTAAGTCTCAAGTCTCAAGGGAAGCAAATTTCATTGCGAGATAAAATTCAAATAATTTTGTCCTTATTAGTTAAAAGATTGGACAACGGTTAAGTTGTCTTCAGTTTAAATGTCGTTAAGTTGAATTGTCGTCGGTCGATCTGTCGTTAGGTTGATCTGTCGTTAGGTTGATCTGTCTTTAGGTTGATCTGTCGTCTGTTGGACTGTCGGGGTTGAACTGTCGCGGTTGAACTGTCTGCGGTTCACTAGTCGCGGCACCGTGTTTGATATAAACAGAGAAACCCATCTTTACTAACCGGACTCTTTGTAAACCATTACACAACTCTTTGATACTTATGTACCACCCTAAGTTGGGACTTTTTCTAAAGAATATAAAATTTTTTCTAAATTTTGGGCAAAAAAATAAAGTACATTCAGCTAAAAAAGGCGTTCCTACATTGTACAAAAATTGTACAATGAACACAAATTGAATAACTACTGTTTAAAATAAAATTTTAACGTTACTTGCGTATTAAGCTCGATTCAATTTAATGATAAACACTGTTCCTGCATAGACATAGGTAATATTAAATGAATGAAATACGTATATAGGTACACCTAATAATATTGTTTTAAATAAATTTTAAACATTTATGTATTTGCGTAAATTCTTGGAAATTTTTATGGCAAAAGTTGATCGTAAAAAAGAAAACATAAATGCTTATAATTAAAATTTTATTATGAATTTTAATGTTTCGTAAATTAACATTGATATTAATGATTTCAGTTTTTTGAAAATATGTTATCTAAACTAATTTCGTATAATTGTGGCGGTTCAAGTAAAATATTGAAATAAAGACAATGACAATTATAGGCGTATCTCTAGATACGACTATAATATCTTCAGATTAAGAAGAAATCATGTAGATATTTCATCCATTTGCAAAACAGCGAGTATAGAGTGGGAAACGATATATATTTTCCAAGCTTCCTATTGTCAGCATTTAAATACACAATAAGTTATTGACAAATTGGATTCGAAGTGTATGCTTATGACTTCATTGATAACTCTCGTGGATTCACCATTATAAAAACTGGACGTGTAAATTTCATTGTTAAAATGATTTACGTTTGAACTATATTTGTTGAATACTTTTTTTTCAACTAACTAAAATGGTCAAAATTAAAATAATTTTTTACTAAGTGATCGAGTGCGCGATCCGGTAAGTCAAGAGTACAAATCCTGCGGATACATGATTTTTTGTAACTGAATCTGTAACAAAATAACCTTAAAATGTAAGAAAATTGTTTCATTTTTAAACGTTTAATAAAACTATATTCGCCAATAACTGAAAAAACTTTTCGGTTTTGTTTAATAATAAGAACTACTTTTATTATATATATTTCGGCATACATATATATATATATATATATATATATATATATATATATATATATATATATATATATATATATATATATATATGCCGAAATAACATTCTTTTGCTCTACACAAATATTATGTTACTTCTTTGTTGTACAAAACAAGTTAACATTTTTATTCTGTTAAATCGAAATTTATGTTAATATTTTCATTTAACACAAACACGAAATGTTACATCAACGCAGGGTTGTTACTTATTTAACACAAACATTTTAACCACTATTTTTTTTGACGCAGAACACAAATTTTTTTACTGTGTAACAAAAAATACAAAACTAACACACTACCAAGTAAACATCCTGAGGACGGACCTATTGATTTTGCTGAATAGGCGATACGTTTTTTTTTTATCTGTGGAAAAACAGTTTGAAGGGCTGAATAGCCCTTTGGGGTAATACGTGTAATTTAATTTTTCAAACAACAAAAAAACGGTAAGAGATAGAGCAGAAGTTTAAATTGGCAATATTGCTCTTTTTTAAAGAGCTACCTATTAGATATCCAATTTATTCAATTACCTATTCAATTACCTATTAGATATCCAATTACACCAATAAGGGTAGTTGGGAGTGAAAATTTAGGGGTTAATATTGCGGAATGGGGGTAAAAAATGATATATATTAAAATTTTGTTTTAAGATTTCAAATCTATACGTAAAAAAATCTAGTCGACCTGTTTTTGTTTAATTTCGTAATAATATTAAGTCTAGAGGTAGTGAACTGGTGGGTAACTGTGTCGACATAATTGTACTATTTGAGTAAATTCACTATTTTCAGACGCTCATTGGCTTCGTTGCCGTTTTTTAAATGTATCCTTATTTAAATTATAAATAATTTTTGCAAAAGACTAATCACTTAAAAAACGATATGTAATGTAAAAAAGCGGTTTTAAGTTAGAAACATTTGTTTTAATTCTAGTAATAAATCATCGCCTTAATACTTCTATTGTATATAATGCGAAAAAAACAACTTATATATAGATATAATGACATCATCATAGACAACTACGAGATAAAAACTTTTGATTCCATTTTACAACATGCAAATTGTGGTCATTTATTATATTTATAATAATATAAAGTTGTATAATACATAATTATGAGAACATGTGTGTATGGTGCACCTATGCTATGCATTCATTATTACAGTTATATACATATATATATATATATATATATATATATATATATATATATATATATATATATATATATATATATATATATATATATATACAGTTGTATATAGGGGAGACTGGGAGAAAATGGCCAGTGGAGGTAAAGTGACCCTTGGCCTTTACTCACCGGAAACTACTACAATCTTTTGGCGAAGTTGAATACTAGCTTTTAGACAAGCCATTAGTATTCTATTAAAACGTCAATGATCAGTTCCCTAGACTGTACGAATTATAACAAGTTTTCTGAATTTTCAAGTGTTGATGTAAAGTAAGTTTTAAGTTGTATTCTCATTATTTTTTTATTAATTTTTTTATTAATTATGAATACAATTTTTTAATTGGGATAGCTAAAAACTGTCTAATTACCTTAATATAGTTATCGATGAATCAGAAAATTATTTCTTGAAATTAATTGTAGTTTGCCGAAAAGCCGTCTAACGGGGTAAAGTGACCAGGCTTATAATGGGGCAAAGTGGTCAGTGTCTCCGATCGCTGCTCAAATTGAATTCTTAAAATATTTAAACATATTTTATTAACTTCAGAACTTTAGTTCTTTATATTTTTTAAACAAAAGAATTGCCTGAAATCAGTTTTTAGGGTTCCGAGAAAAAATGTGAAAAAGAAACCTCTATGATGAGACTTCAATTTCCGTCCGTCCGTCCGTTGATATATAATAATTAATGATACAAACCTAGTTTGATTTTGTATATAAACATGTTTATACTTCAAGATTTCTTTTTGGGTTAAAATGGGTACCCCTGGCCACTTTACCCAACATAGTAGGGTAAAGTGGTCACTTTGCACATGTTACGAAAAACAAAAATTGCAAAAATACCTTTCAAGATATTGTTGATATATTGATGGTTATTGGTTCTGTACTAAAGCAACTATATGCTTATTATTTATTAATCTGTATTTCTTTTCAAACAAGCTAGCCATTATTTTGTCTTAGAGAGGCCACTTTACCCCGGTCTCCTCTATATATATATATATATATATATATATATATATATATATATATATATATATATATATATACATATATATATATATATACATATATATATATATATACATATATATATATAATATATATATATATATATATATATATATATATATATATATATATATATATACATATATATACATATATATATATATACGTATACATATACATATATATATATATATATATATATATATATATATATATATATATATATATACAAATTACTAATTTCAATATATATATTGATTAAAAATTCACTTAACAAAAACTAGTAATTAAAAGTGTTTGATGTCCAGTGATACAAAATAAACCCATTATTACCTTTAGGCTTTGCGTACATCGAAATGAAAGGAGTGTTTTTTTGGGTGGGTTATTTACTTGACTATTTGTATACTATATTTCTAAATTTGGGGAAAAAAATTGAGTTTATGTATATAGTACCTACTTCACATATTTCTTTCTATGTATATAGATAATCTAGATTAAAAGTTTATTCTATAAACTAGAAGTTTAAAGAAGTCCTATATACAATATATATATATATATATATATATATATATATATATATATATATATATATATATATATATATATATATATATATATATATTGCCTAGTTTCAAAATCTACTAATTCCATTTTATAAAAATCGTAGAAAATCGCAAAAAACCATAACTCTATTCAAAATTAATTTACCCCTTTTTTAATCAAAATTATTTGGATTTAGTAGGTTTTGATAGTAAAATTTATATTAAGCGGGTTTCGAAAAAGAAAAAAGAAATTATAAGGGAAATTTGTAAAAAAAAATTGTATTTTTGTACACAGAATAAAAATACAAAACGTTTCTATTCAGGATGTATTAGAAATAGTTCCGGCTCTTTAAAAAAATCGCCGGGCACGCATAATCAAAGTTCCGTGGTCAATAGCTAATTTTTCACAATTATTAGGATCAAATGTAGAAAATTTAATAGTACGTACCCCAAGATTTCGCTAAGCGACCCCAATTGAGGTTCCGACCCATAGTTTAAGAAGCCCTGATTTAATACACTGTTATTATGGTTCTGAAATCAATTAGATTTACCAATACGAATTTTTGTTTCGTTTCTATCGTGTTTGCCTACAATTAAATAAGCAATGAAATGTTCTGTACCATTTTTTTCGCTGTGAAAATTTGTCCTAAATTTTTTTCCATGGTAAGAGCGAAAAAACTACAATATTCTTGATACACATGATAATTTGATACACATGAGTTAAATTGTCATATTTTTTATTTTTTTTTTCTTATTTTTATTTATTATTTTTTTTTTTTATTAAAATTGGGGTATTCCTACCGATGGATGGTGTGATCAGCAGAACCCGGCGGCATCGCCTACTAAGGGCATGCGCCGCCAAACACAATAGGAATAAAAACGACAAATAAAGACAGGGACACATTAATGCACTAGACAACGGACAAACATACACAAATAAAGATTATACCGACAAAGATACACAAATAAACAAAAATTTATGTACCACCTAGGGTGTAAAAGGCCTTCGGTGGTACATCATTAAAAAACAATAATGAAAACAAATAACAAGGTATAAATAACAAAGTACCACTAAAGGTGTAAAAGGCCCTTAGTGGCATAACCAAGGACTAAAAGTACCCTGCCAGACCAGCTGGAACAGGGTATTGTTAATAAATACGACAAACACAAAAATCTTGAAAACACATAATTTAAAAACAAAGCTAAAAGATAAAAATATAACTGTCGAGGGACAGTCAAGAGACGACTTTGAATAAAATTAAGAGATGTAATGCCCCTAAAGTCTCTGAAGAAGATGCGAATTCCGGAGAAATCCAAGCATCTTTCTTTCAGAGACAGCACCAAAAGCTAAAGCTTCGGCTACATTATTCGGGGGCTGCAAGCTCTGGCGCAGTGGCTCAAAGGTTACACATTCCTCAACTATATGCCTCACGATCAGCGCCGTCCCGCAGGTGGCGCACCTTAGCTGATCCTCACCGGCGAGAAGATGACAATGTGTTAACGCCGTGTGGCCCAAACGTAAACGTGTCGGGGCCACACTTTCTCGTCGGCTCCGATTTACAGGTGCCGGAGTTCTTCGGACCTCAGGTTTCACCCGCTTGAGTTTAGCCGTGAGGTTGTTCCACTCTCGTTGCCTTTTTTATTCGATCGCAGATCTAATGCACACTCTCAGATCCTCTGGACGTATGGCAATGTCCTATGGCTCACCGACTTCGGTTGCATGACGTGCTGCCTGGTCGTCGAATTCATTGCCAGGTATCCCCACATGTCCGGGAATCCAGAAGAAGGTGATCGACTTCTGCCGGAGCATGTAGAGATACGGTATATTTTGCACCAGGGGATCGGTGGTATGAGAGCGGCAGGTCGCTTGCAACGCGCTCAATGAGTTGGAACAAATGAGGAATGAGCTGAGCTGTCCTCGGATGTTTGACAGAATCGCAGGGCTTGCAAAATAGCAAATAATTTTACAGTATACACAGCTGGCCTGGGGTGGAAGTGACCAAGCGAGAGGATCGTCACGAATCCCACACCCGTTGCTGTTTTGGAACCATCTATGTATATGCAGAGAGAGTCAAGTTCGCTAATGATCTCGTAGAAGCGGGGTCGATATTCGAACGAACTGATCCACTCCTTGTTGAGACCAGTCAGGTCGAAACGACACCTTACGTTAGGGATCAGCCAAGGGGGTACTTCCATAGGACGTTTGGGAAGTACCTTGGCGAACTGTAAGTGCAGACTCTCTAATAACTCCTGCGTCGACCATAGAGCCCCTGTAAACGGTATCTGAATAGAGTCGGGTGATTAATATGCGTAGGTGTTGCATATATCCCCGCTGCATAATTGAGCAAGAGACGCTCACGTCTCAGTCGCAGCGGAGGCAGACCCGACTCTACGCAGAGACCCATAAAAGGGCTCGCAGACGCCCGGGCGGAGGAGTAAGCAATGCTGCCTTAATCAATCCTAGTCAGAACTAGCGATTGATATAGGCGAAGCAACGACTCACGGCCCGCACCCCACGATGCACCATCACCCTAGCCAAGCACTTGAGCATGTTGATTGTCCTGCGAAAACTCGCAGCTAAGGCTTGGAGGTGTGGGCACCGAAGTTTTTTGTGGTGAGAAACGAAAACCAAGAGCTTCTGCAGAAGTCACCACTTCGTTGATGCTTTGCTGCAGCCGTCCTTGGATATGTTCAGTGGTATCGGCTGCATAGAAGATTGTGAGGTCATCAACGTACAAGCAACGACGAATTGGGTCTGAAGCTGCTATATGACTGACTGAGATGGAAAACAAGGTGACACTAATGGTGGAGCCTTGAGGAACACCATTCTTCTGGGAGTGGGCTTCAGACCCAGTGTCACCTACCCGGATTCGAAAAGGATGGTCAGTCAGAAAACTTTTTACGAACTGAGGGAGGTTACCTCTTAAACCCCAGTCGTGCCGCTTCTTGAGAATGCGATACCTCCAGGTCATATCATAGGCTCTCTACAATTCAAAAAGCAAAGCCACAAGGTGTTTTCGTTGGAGAAAGGCGTCGTGAATGACATTCTCGAGGCGAACAAGGTGGTCCATAGTCGAATGGTATCGGCGGAACCCACATTGGTGTTTAAGTATAAGGTTGTGTGATTTCAGCCACCAGAGGAGACGTTGTTCACCATTTTTTCCAATACCTTGCTGAAACAGCAAGTCAAAGATATTGGACGGTAGCTAGATAGTTGCGATGGATCTTTACCCTCTTTTAGTAGCGGAATGGTGGTAGCTTCTCGCCACTGTGGAGGGTAAACGCCTTGCCTAAAAAATTCGTTGTATAGATCCAGTAACCTACACTTACCAGGATAAGGCAGATTCCGAATCATGACGTAGGGGACTTCATCAGGTCCGGGGAAACCGCGAACACGTAAACCGCGAACACACCCTCTTTCACCCCTATATCTATTTCTTGTCTATCTCTACCGCAGTCACGGCCTATGCTAGAAGCCAGGGCCAAAGTGAAGTGTTGTTTCGCCGTACCCGAAGGTAACGGCTTCCCTCAGTCATCAGAACCCCCTTTTCCAAGCAACTCCGCTAAGCCACACACGAGCTAGTGTGGGTCCTGAAGATGACTTAAAGTTGGGACAACATAGGAAAAAACGAAAACAAAACAAAACCGAAAACAAAAGAGAAACAAAAGACAAAAGAAAACCTCAAACAAAAAGAAATAAAAATAACGAAAACAAAAAACAATAAAAACGAAAAGAAATAATAAGAATGACTAAAAAAAATGAACTACCAGAGCCTCGTTGGCCTGCTCGCCGAAGCTAACAGTTGCCCGCCGGGCACGTAGTCTAAGACTGAATGTGAGGTTGGATTTATGCCTTACATATTTTTTATTTTTATTTATTTATTTACAACAATATTTTTTTGGGATATATAAATTTCACGAAGAATTTTTTCAACCTTCTCCCAAATTGCGTGGACTAGCTTTATAGAAGGATGGACATAATGAAACCAATATCTTCTATTTCATAGCTTTTCTTTATTAAAATTGCCAAAATATTTTCGATATGTTTAATATCATCTTCAGTGGCTAAACATCAAAAAAAAAAAAATTTTTACAACGTAATAATAAACAATAACATCATTTTTATATATTTACAATTCTTCGTTAACTTATACTATTATTTTTTAGGTTATAAGCTACATATTGGATAGGAGGATTATTTATTTATTTTTGTAAAAACAACAAGAATTTGTGATTTAGTTGATATATAGGAAATTTTATGTTTGGAAGAATATCTATTTGTGTTAACGAAACAAACAAAACCTATTTTTTAATATTAGCGGATTTGAGACAGGACAAACTGAAACAGTATGTATATTAAAATGTTAAAAAATTTTTTTTTTTACAATCTTACTCACCAGAAATTATCTAAATTTCAGATTGTCATTCTTGGATAACAACCAACCATACCAACAATCCATTAGAACAATTTAACTAGTTTTTTTTTGCATTTCACATGGAAATTTGTCAATCGAAAAAATTTTTTATAAAATAATTACTTTAATTTAAAACAATTAAAAAAGTCAAACATATTTAAAATGTAAAATCAAAAAAAATTTTTCAAGAGAATTTTTTTTTTTTAAATTATCACAGTTTGTACAATGTACTCCTCAAGTACATTGTTATTGGTATGGTAGCACAGTGATCAACAAAAAAAAAAAAAAAAAAAAAAAAAAAAAAAATTTACAAATTTAGTTCAGTTGATCACTGTGCTACCATACCAATAACAATGTACTTGAGGAGTACATTGTACAAACTGTGATAATTTAAAAAAAAAAAAATTCTCTTGAAAAATTTTTTTTGATTTTACATTTTAAATATGTTTGACTTTTTTAATTGTTTTAAATTAAAGTAATTATTTTATAAAAAATTTTTTCGATTGACAAATTTCCATGTGAAATGCAAAAAAAACTAGTTAAATTGTTCTAATGGATTGTTGGTATGGTTGGTTGTTATCCAAGAATGACAATCTGAAATTTAGATAATTTCTGGTGAGTAAGATTGTAAAAAAAAATTTTTTTAACATTTTAATATACATACTGTTTCAGTTTGTCCTGTCTCAAATCCGCTAATATTAAAAAATAGGTTTTGTTTGTTTCGTTAACACAAATAGATATTCTTCCAAACATCAAATTTCCTATATATCAACTAAATCACAAATTCTTGTTGTTTTTACAAAAATAAATAAATAATCCTCCTATCCAATATGTAGCTTATAACCTAAAAAATAATAGTATAAGTTAACGAAGAATTGTAAATATATAAAAATGATGTTATTGTTTATTATTACGTTGTAAAAATTTTTTTTTTTTTTGATGTTTAGCCACTGAAGATGATATTAAACATATCGAAAATATTTTGGCAATTTTAATAAAGAAAAGCTATGAAATAGAAGATATTGGTTTCATTATGTCCATCCTTCTATAAAGCTAGTCCACGCAATTTGGGAGAAGGTTGAAAAAATTCTTCGTGAAATTTATTTATTTATTTTTTTAAATTAAAATTGGAGCACTGATGTCGGTGGATGGCGCGGTCAGTAGTGCCCGGCGGCATCACCAGCGGAGGGTATGCACCGCCATAAACGGTAAGGATAAAAACATACACAAAACAGACAGGAACACATAAAAGCAATAGACAACGGACAAAACATACACATAATAAAATACACCGATGGGCCCTGCCATCCCAGGGCATCACACAAAGCGGATAGTCCTTGGTGGCAGTACGCTAAGTGCTAGCCAAAGCGTCCGATCACAAAGCCCTGAAAAACCAAAGATAAAACTCCGAAGTGTAAAGGGCTTCGGAGTGGAAAAAATTGAGTAAAAATATCGCCCAGGTAATATCACAATAAAAAAAATAAAAGTAAAATCTTATTACGCCACTGGAGAGCCACAGGCCGACCAGTGCCGCAATAAGTAGTTAAAAACAATACCGCTGAAGGGCTACAACAGTAAGCCCACAGCGGCACAACAAAATTTCACAGATAAGAATAAAAATTGATGTACCACCTCGGGTGGAAAAGGCCTACAATGGTACATCGTTAAAACAAAGCAGATTAAAAACAATCTTATTAAAAAAAGAAAACAAAAACATCATAGATTTTAAAGAATTTTTTGCTCTGTGACACGATTCTGTTCCCCATAGTCTCGACAATTCCGAATTGGCCCCGTCAACACCTAGAAACTCACACGTGTAGGGACAGTGACATCTGATTACTGAGCAGTATATACTATTCTGTCAGATAACTGATTACTAGGTACATGCGCCGTTCTGTCAGATGTCGGGGTCAACCCACATGGGAGACCGGTACGATGACTACGCCACGTTTGTCCGAGCCGAGGCTACAGAGAACGAGACAGTGCCATAGAATATCACAGAATCAACATCTGACCTATGATCGTATTACTTTGACGCCCACGAACGTATCCGCAGGAGGAACGACAACGTCTTACTGAGCGAGCTCACTCAGCCGTTCGGGCAGACGTCGACTCGTACGAGTGGCTGATGAGAATGAGTGCGTCGGGAGCCGTATTCCTACCCATCGAAACAAGAACAAGGCCAGGGAAATATCACAGGACGAGCAACAATTAAAAAGTACCACCTCAGGCATGAGAACCCAAGGTGGCATAACAACTATCACAGATATCAGATCACAATTTTTACACAAATCACAGACGCAATGTCACCTTTTCGACACATCCGAACGGTATCGTCGGACTCCGAAGATCACGTCCACTGGAGTATGCAGCACTGGCGACGCGGTGAATTCCGGTGAAGGTACTACTAACCAAACTCAAGCTGACGCAGGCATAACACTGACTCGGGGGATACTACATCGTCCCCTCTACACGATCATCCTTGTCGAAACACGGTATCAGAGCCTCGTTGGCCTGCTCGCCGAAGCTAACAGTTGCCCGCCGAGCACTTAGTCTAAGACTGGACGTGAGATTGGATTTATATTACTATTGTTATACTTGTTATTATTATATTTATTATTGTTTTATTATATTCATTATTGTTATTATTATATTTATTATCATTATTATTTTTTTTTGGTTAAAATTGGAGTACTGCTGCCGGTGGATGGCGTGGTCAGCAGTAGTGGTGGAGAACTATCGATAGCACTATCGATAACTATCGATAGTTTTGACTATCGAAAACTATCGATATTTTTTTTTTACTATCGATAGTTTTCGATACTTTTTTTCAGTCAATTCGTTTACTTATAAATACTAAAGATAATAAAAATTTCGTAGAAATTATAGCCAGAGATATAAAAACAACCATTTTAAGGGAATTTCCGGGCAAAAAGGAATAATTCCGCCCCAGCGTAAAACCGGCGACCTTTTTTCTTTTCTTTTTTTTTTGCTCGACGGCTATCTAAATGCCGCCCAACTTGGGTATCAAAAACTATCGATAAACTATCGATAACTATCGATAGTTTCACGACTATCGTAACTATCGATAGTCGGGACTATCGATAGTTCTCCATCACTAGTCAGCAGCACCCAGCGGCATCGCCAGCAGAGGGCATACGCCGCCACACACGGTAAAATAAAAACATACACAAAATATACAGGGACACATAAATGCACTAGACAACGGGGACAAACATACACATATTATTCGGGAGCTGCAACCTCTGGCGCAATGGCTCAAAGGTTAGACATTCCTCAACTATATGCCTCACGGTCAGTGCCGTCCCGCATGCAGCGCACCTAGGCTGATCCTCACCGGCGAGAAGATGGCGATGCATTAACGCCGTGTGACCCAAGCGTAAAAGTGTTAGGGCCACACTCTCTCGCCGGCTCAGATTTATAGGTGCCAGAGTTTTTCGGACCTCAGGTTTCACCTGCCTGAGCTTAGCCTTGAGGTTGTTCCACTCACATTGCCATTTATGTTCGATCGCGGATCTAATGCACACTCTCAGATCCTCTGGGCGTATAGGAACGTCTTGTGGCTCACCGACTTCGGCTGCATGTCGTGCTGCCTGGTCGGCAAGTTCATTGCCAGGTATCCCTACATGTCCGGGAATCCGAAAGAAGGTGATAGACTTTTGGCGGAGCATGTAGAGACACGTCAAGATGTTCTGCACCAGCGGATCGATGGTATGAGAGTGGCAGATCGCTTGCAACGCGCTCAACGAGTCGGAACAAATGAGGAATGCGCTGTCTTCAGATGTTTGACAGAATCTCAGGGCTTGCAAAATAGTAAATAATTCCGCAGTATATACAGTGACCTGGGGAGGAAGTGACCAAGCGTGAGGGTTGTCACGAATGACAATGGCACTTCCCACACCTGTAGCTGTTTGTGTATATGCAGAGAGAGTCAAGTTCGCTTATGATCTCGTAGAAGCGGGATCGGTATTCGAATGAACTGGTCCCCTCCTTGTTGAGACCAGTCAGGTCGACACGACGCCTTACTTAATGGATCAGCCAAGGGGGTACTTCCATAGAATGTTTGGGAAGTACCCTGGCGAACTGTAAGTTGAGACTCTCTAACAACTCCTGCGTTCGAACGGCCACTGGTCGACTTATGGTGGGACGTCGACCATAGAGCCCCTGTAAACGGTATCTGAATAGAGTCGGGTGGTTTACATGTGAAGGTGTTGCCCCGCTGCATAATTGTGAAAGAGACGCTCACGTCTAAGTCGCAGCGGCAGAAGACCCGACTCTACGCAGAGGCTCATAGGGCTCGTTCGAAATGCCCCGTAGCCAGTCGTATGCCTGCATTGTGAACAGGATCTAGGAGAAGGAGCGTAGACGCCCGGGCGGAGGAGTAAGCAATGCTGCCGTAATCAATGGGTCCCTAAGGGTGGTTGTTAGCACCCTGTTGGCCTCAGGGACCTTGGCTGGCGCTGCCGCTGATGTAGGACCAGCTACACCCACAGAGCGCATGAGACTGATTTGCATACGTTGCATCGTAAGCTGCATCTGTCTTGTGGCTTCTTTAATTTCCTTGATTTCACTATTCTTCTCAGCCGCTGTTGGGGCGCGGGCTGCAACAGTGCGTGCATAACCATCCAAGGCCGAGCTACGGGGTATGTTGCCCAGAAGCGCCCGTTTTGCCTCTGGATAGCTTAGCTTCGCGAGGGCCCTCGGCTCTTGGACGGCTAATTCCAGTTTGAAGATGGGGCAATTCCTCGACTTGGCCGAGTGATCGCCGCCACAATTTATGCATTTGATTGGCTCGTCACATGGACGTCCTTTATGTAACATAAATCTGTTGTAATATAAATCCTTTATGTAATATAAATCTGTTGCAAACACACGCAAATCTGTTGCTCCACGTTATATTTTTGACTTGCATGTCCGTATTTCTGGCAATTAAAGCACCTCATTGGTGCCGGAATATACGGACGAACGTCGATTTTTTCGAAGAGGTTTAAGACTACCTCTTCTAGCAGGGTAGTCTTATTGAATGTTAACATGATTAGGGGTGACTTCGGATATTTATTCCCCCTATTAAATTTAAGCCTCTTCGCTTCTATTACCCCTGTGGAGACATCTCCGACACTACCTCTTCAAGGGTGCGATACGCTAGTGAGGGATGCATGACTACGCCCCGGGGGTAGTTTAATACTCCATGGGGAGTCACCTCCACTGCGTATTGCCCGAGATTCTTTAAGCTGCTGATTTTCTCGGATTGTGCCGCTGAGCATGCCTCCACGAGCAACTCTTTGCCCAATAAAATCTCTAACTAATTTTGCTAGCTGGAAGGGACTCATCTTACTGAAGTCTCCTTCCGTTGGTTTTATTACTAAAACTCTCATAAAATTTGCAACTTGCTCTCTTGGAGCGTCAATTGGAATTTGACGCTCACGACGATTCCCTTTTTTAGGGGGAGGGTTACCACTTTTGAACTCTATACTCGCCCCGCTAGTTTGCGGTGTGGGTACATTGGACGCGGTGGCGGGACGTGTCTCGCTACCGAAGCTCACACCAGTTGACGGTGGTGGAGCCAGGTTCGCGTCCGGTTTGGAGGGCCCGGACTCGCCCTGTTTATTTAAGTTTTCATCTCCCATACACGTAACGCAATAAATCCTCCACCCCTCTCCTCAGCCTCCACGGAGCCTCATAAGAGACGTGGGACTCCCACGCCAGGGATACGGGAATGAGGGGCCCTAGGGACAAGCCCATTACCCCAGTGACACGCACGACCCCGGGGCGCTCGAATTTAGTGCGGCCGGCGCATAACCGCAGCCACGGTCTATACTTGAAACCAGGGCTAAAGTGAAATGTTGTTCCGCCGTACCCGCAGATAACATTAACACAGGCAGATCACACAGCTTTCGCAGAAATAGGTGGAAAAAATATAGAATAGGAGTAACCAAATATGCATATGATTAAATTACCAATTCAGTAAGTGCTGAAAAATACACGAATCATTATCGGAAAGTAAAAATTTATATTTTCATGATGGAATAAACATAAAATTAAAAAAACATACAGGGTAGTTGCAACAAATAATAATGCAATATAATCTATCCTATTTTTTTCTTCTTTATATGTCCTGAATACCACACATATTTGGGAAAAAGGCAAAAACACGTATCCCCTAATTTTTGATGCTCTTTCCACTTATGATAGTAAAAATTTAATACATTGAACCACTTAGGCTGTACAACAAAATCTATCCCCATTTTCATCCCTCCAGCCCCTCTTATAAACCGACCCTGAATTAACGTATGTAGGTGAATATGTCTTTTAAAGAAGAAGATTTCCTCAGTTTAAAGTTTTCCTCTATTTCTTATAGTTTTCGAGATATTTTAATAAATACGAGTTGAATCCCAAATTTAAGGGCTGGTTTCGCCCCGTGAAAGTGGTCCTTGGCAGATAAAAAAGAATACGGGTCCCTTATTTTGCCTATTCTACACACCAGCAAAGTTTCAAGAAGATTGGCGATTGGCACTTGGATAGTGTTACTTGTAAGTAAACATAACTTTGAGTGCCAATATATTTAATCATATGAAGGTCATATTATCTTACAATTTAGATATTCATTATTCATTAAAATTTATAATCAGACTATATATTCGTACGTATATAAATAGAATAAAACTATTTCTGGTGTGGAATATAATATTTATTTAATATGAGTAATGACAATCAAGTTTTCCGTACGTAATTACAATAAAATGGCGCCTAGCATACAGAGCCACATACATACATGTACCTTTATGTGTATATATAAACATAACTATAGGTAATTTAAAATAAATTATTAAAGAATATTATTTAATATTTATTAATACGTTTAATATTTCTAATATGGACATTTTAAAATACAATAAAAATTACTTATTCTAAACTGTTATTGTATGTCATTAGGTTCAATATTGAAATAATTGCAGAAAAGCTGAACCTACATAAGATTGGGGGCTTCACATGTGGTCTCATAAAACAATAAATTTTTGAAAATATTTTAATCTTTTTTTTGAAAAGGGTCACTTTTATTGCTTTTACTCTTATATACAAACTACCAATCTACCCATATTTTGAAATAAATATTTTTCTTTTCTATTATAAGGTCTGTGACACATAGTTACGTTTTACGTTATCTATACATATAAATATAATAAAACTGTAACGAGAGCGTGTCTGTACATGAATTAATATTTTTGAAAATTGTACTGGTACCTACAGTAAATAGTTACATATCGATTTGGATATCAAAACAGCGATTTTTTTGTGTCTATCTGTTAGTGAAATTTTGTGTGGTGACAACTTATTACCTGCGTCAACATCTAGGATACTTTTTACTCCAGGAAAGTGCCTTATTCCTACGGGAAAAAACAAAAAACATTTTAAGCGTGTGCACATGTTACGCTAAAACTACTGAACGGGTTATGATGAAACTTGATCTAGTGTTAACTATTACCTGGGTCAATATCTAGGGTACTTTTTACTCCAGGAGAATGCCTCATTCCCACGGGAAAATAAAAAAAATTATTTTGAGCATATGCTCGCATTACTCAAAAACTATTGAACGGATTTGTATAAAATTTGATCTGGTGTTAACTTATTATCTGGATCAACACATACCTAAGATACTTTTTATTGCGGGGAAATGTCTCCTTTCCTCGGGAAAATACAAAAAAAATTTGGAGCATGTCCACGCATCATGTAAAAACTACTGAACGGATTTTGATGAAATTTGGTCTACTTATTACCTGCGTCAACATTTAGGATAGGTACTAACTGTTTTTATTGTAAGAAAATGTCTTACAAGGAGATGCACCCAGAGTGAAATTTGGGATTTTGATGAAACTTCGCTGGTGTGAAGATTAGGCAAAAATAACGGACCTATATTTTTTTTATCGGCCATCTTCGACATTTACGGTGTGAAACCAGCCCCTAAATTTGGGGGTTCAAATTGTATTTCTTAAGATATCTCGGAAACTACAAGAGATAGAGGAAAACTTTTGAAAGACCTATTCACCCGTATAAGTTAAACTAGGGCCGGGTTCATAAGAGGGGCTGGAGGGGTGAAAATGGGGGTAAATTTCCTTGTACAGCCTGAATGGTTCAGTGTATAAAAATTTTTGCCATCATAAATAGAAAGAGCACTAAAAATTAGGGGATACGTGTTTTTGCATTTTTTCAAAATATGTGCGGTATCCAAGCCATATAAGGAAGAAAAAAATAGGGTAGATTATATTGCATTGTTATTGATTGCAAATACGTTCTATTTTTTTTTAGTTTTATTTTTATCATTTATATTACTTACAAAATATTCATATGGGTGTACATGAAAATTTACGTAAGTATTGAATGTTAATTTGCAGGGCTGGGAAAAATGGTTTATAGAAACCATTTAAAATAGAAAATGGAAAATGGCTTACAAAAATGCATTTAAAATACAAAATGGAAAATGGTTTTGCTAAACATATTTAAACTGAAAATGGAAAATAGTTATAGATAATAATATAAATAATAAAATAAATCATTATTTAGATTATAATTTAAAAAAAAATAATATCAAAGGTACTGAACTTAAATACATAAAGGCAGTCTTTTGAGAAAATTTTGTAAAGTTGGCATGATATGAAAATGAAGCATAACTCTTTAAATATTATTTTTAATTGTGAGGATTTTTGGAGTTAGGTCATCGGTTTAAAAGGAGAAGTAAAAAATAAATAACAAGATTTTTTAAAATTTGGCGCTACCATGGTTTCATGCAACAGCACATCTTCAGGCGCTCTATATTAATTAAAAAGATAAACAAAAACATGTCAAATACATAAAAACATTAGAACAATATATACAATAAATTAAATTAAATTACAAAAGTTGAAAATTAGAGAAAGTTTGAATAATAAATTTGTGTACTTACAAGTATTAAAATCAGAAAAGATGATGTAAGATTTTTCTTTGAATATTATAAGATACTTTAAATATTATAAGATTTTTCTTTAAATATTATGTTACTTAAAAGTATTATAAAATTTAATTCCGCTTTGACGTATTCAAACCTTGAGGACGCTACGACTGCAACTTTTAAATAAAATTATAGAAATCATCTATTGGAAATACAAAAACATTTCTTATCGACGTGTCTTAAAGGTAGTAGTACACAACTTGAGTCAGAAAAGTTTGACAAGAGAACCGCAACTCTAGTAACAAATTTCACTCAAGTGACATTGCAAGTCGAGTTATAAAAAATTTGAGTCAATTAAATCAACTTACATTTAACTTACAATTTGTTAGACTTCAAGTCGTTCAATTCAAGTTCAATAATTAATATTGTATACACATAAATTTGAGTATACATGCATTTTCATTTTAAATGTAAAATGGATTTAAATTTCCATTTTAAATACAAAACGGAAAATGGTTTGACCGAACTAATTTAAAGTAGAAAATGCAAAATGCCATTTTGTATTTTAAATACATATTTAAAATGAAATCATTTTAAATAGTTCCCAGCCCTGTTAATTTGCATACCGAAGACAATAATGAAAAGAATGGAACTGTAGCAGCTTTGGGAAGTATGCAGGAAGAATTATTTTATTTCAGAAAAGGAAAACTACAGTAGAAAAATATTCAAATTTTGTTTGACGCAAGTTTGTTTAGTAAAAAATTAGAAAGATATGTTAGTTTAGTAATAAAATGTTGGAATAAGATCCAAAATCGATCTAATGTTTGATACGACAAAATTTTCTTCTTCAAAATACTGTATAAATGTATGTTATTTAACTAATAAATAATTAGTTTCGTTCGTAAAAATCCTTTTTGCACGATCGTGTATTTTAATGCATTTACCGATGCTGTTGACAATGCTGGTAAGTTACATTTCCCGAACGTTTGTTTATATTCATGGAAACCAAAAAATAACAGTGCGGTAAGTGAAATAGATGCGTGGTAAGTTAATAGGAGTGTGGTAAGTGAAATTTGCTCAAAAATGATTGTAATTATTTATTTAAATTGAAATTAAAAGTACAATTTGAACAATTAGGAAAATAAATCGATTAATATTAAAATTTTCACTAGTTTGCACATTATTATTATTATTATTATTGTTGCCATTAGTCTTCATATTTTATTGACATTTCAAAAAGTCGTTCAATCGTTAAAATTTTCTGTGGTTTTCATAATCTTCTTTTCATTTTACGAGAATAAATTTGCAGCCAAAAATAAAATGCTTCATCAATTTCATTATTCTTACTAATATTATAGTTTAATAAACTATTTTCCTCAAATTTTTTAATAGAAAATTCAAAAAAAATATTCACGTCGATGAAATATTGACACTTAACTTTTTATTTACACATATAGTTGTCAGTTGTCACTACAAAGATTCGTATTATTGTTATAAATATTTATAATATTTATTCATGGCATTCTATGTGATAACATCTACTTAATAAATTTGTAACACTGACTGACTGACAGACAACGCACAGCCTAAACCGTTGGGTTTAAAAGAATGAAATTTTGCATAGGAGTTCCCTATGTGACGTAGGTGAGCACTAAGAAAGGATTTTTGAAAATTCGTCCCCTAAGTCGATTTAATAGGGAATGAAAATTTGTATGTAAATTCTTTATTTTTGAAGTTAGTGATATTAAAAATATGTTACTATGGCTATTAAAATAAATATTTAGTGAATCATTAACTTTGACTGATAGACAACGGACAACCTCAACTGTTGAGTTTAGAGGGACGAAATTAAGCACAGGACTTATGAAAATTGGCGTTTAGGCTTCTATTTATAAATAAAAGTCAGTTGTTTCTGGAAATTTATTCCCTAAGGCGTTAAAACAGAAAATGAAAGTTCATATGGGAAGTTCATCGTGGATATTGATTTAGGCTTTTGAAAAACATTAAAAGTGAGCACAAAGTGAGCACCTAATAAAGAGATATTGTCGATGGGCAATCCCATTGGGTATACGGCTAGTAGAAATATAAATTTCACCTATATTATCCGAATTTTATTTTTTAATATATTTTTATTCTTTAATTATTTTAAATCGATCGTGCAAAAAATATTATACAATACACGATGCGTTAAGTGCCTTTACTGATCTCGAAATTTGCAAAAACTCGACCCTGCGGGTCTCGTTTTCGCAACATTTTCTCGATCAGAAAAGCAACTTACCGAACTTATATTGTAAAATACTATTTCAGCTAAAATATTGAAACTGAAATAAACGCACAAGCGACATATATTTACTCGTGAAAACTTTTACTACGAATCTACAAATGTTCGTATCTCGGAATAGTGCCGACAGTGCCTCTTTGTGCATTACTCCGAGTAGAGTTCAGATGATGGACATTACTATCGGAGATAGTAAATTGGTTTAAGAATTCCGTAGTTCAATGAGTAGAGTTATATTTTTCTTCACTTGCGTATTCTGTTCGTAATGTGTATATTCAGGTATACACATGAATTAACGAATTGGATGATCAGGTTCGAATTTACCCTGAGTGCCACCACGGAGCTCCGTGAAAAACGGTGCCTACCCGTGATAATTGCTGCCCCATTACCTAAAGCCAGGGCCGGAAGAATGTCAGGCCTCTGGGAAAAATTACATTTTTTAAAAACTTTTCCCTAAAAAAATAAGTGACGAGAAAAGAAGGGTTTTTTACTTTTTTTAAGGTCCTTTAATCCTATTTTTAAAAACGTATCCCTTACAAAAATTCCAAATTCTCACGTTCAAAATTTTGTAACCCTGGGCTGTGCGCCATACGTACTATTTAAAGAATAATTATTACTTTAATTTGAAAAACGGTTTCGAGCTAAAAAAGAATCAAAATGTAATAACCTGTAAATCAGATTAATGTAAAAATGATGTAAGTATTTATACACACATAGAGACTTTTACTTTGATTTTTGAGTATTACTCGTTAGGGTCGCAATTTGGAAGGTCTTGATCTATGTAGCATATTCAACTCTTACTTGATTAGGTTGCAAGTTAAAATGAACTCCAGATCAAAATAGTAAGATCATAGTCATTTTTACTAATCTCCATTTAATTGTTGTTTATAGATACTTGGGAATATTCGATTTATTAAAACCATTCACAGTTGCTAAATTACTGAATTTAAAGACATTATATTTTATGTGGATAACTTTTTAAAAAGCAAAGTAGTTACATAATATAATAAATAAATATATTTCAAGAGATGTCGAAGAGAAAATAGAATTATTGTAACATTAAATATAAATTGTATTCTTTTCTTTTTAGTTAATCAATATAATTTTGGATAGAAATCTTAGAATAAGGTATTGTTCTCTAAAAATGACAGACAATTTATTAAATTATTTTATCGTAAGTGCTTATTTACCTTGATACGTCTATGTCTGCGTCCCATTATAAAAAATTACCGTAAAATGTTACATGATTATGATTATCTATTGTCAATGTGTGGTGTTATTGTTTATGTATATTTTTTCATGTCATTTCAATTCTAAATAAATAACTATATTTTTTTCTATTATTATTATATTATTATATTAAATACAATCATTTTTTATTAATTGAGAAAAATATATGAACAGGCCCGTAATAATAATTTCTCATGGCAAGTCATAACGAAATTAATTTCTTTATTTTTTGTCTAGCTTTTAAGTTGCTTTTTTAGGTTTGTCACATATGATTGATCGAATTTTGGAGAGAATTTTACCATAACGCCGTTTGATGTTCATGGACTTGATAATATGAGTGGAAGCGCTGCTATTTTCTAAGTTGGTAGCATGATTTTAAAATATCATCTACAAGCTAGTTTTCCTGCATGTTTTTCATTGCGATTGCACATTTAATCTTGTACATATAAAACTTACGTGGCTCCGGTTGCTCTGCTTTCTTTATGCGTTAGATTTTCGCTCTCGTAAGAAACTATTTTTTTATTTTTAAACTTTTAGATGAATTTTTATATGAATATCAGCAATTCTTTTTTTAGTCAAATAGTTGTCGTAGTAGGTACCATTATTATAAATTTTTTACGTATTTTTTTATTAAATAAATTATATATGTAGTTAAAATTTTCGTTTTTCATCAGCCAATCGAAAGAGAGATTCGAAAATAATATAACACAAAAAATTAGCATATAATGCTAGATTGCCATTTTAAATTACAAACAAGAATACATGTAAGTACATTTGTTGGCTATAATTTATAGAAATAAGAAATAAATAATTGCTACCAAATTAAAAATGTCATATTTTTCATAGTTTGGAAGAATATAATTGTAACAAGTGAATAGAAAATGGAAAGTAAGGACTTAGATTATCTTTTTTATACAATATTTGAATAATAAACCTTAAAGTAATTCTCATAATGAATTACAAGACAAAATATAGAAACAAAATATGACTTAACATAGTACATAATATTGTATGTGGTAAATAAATGCAGTCCTGTTAAAGTATTAGAAAAATACCTATATAGGTACATATAAATACACCCGCCTTCTATTGTGATTAGAATCATTTATTATCCACATTAACGTTCCTTTTTTCAAATTTAACAACAAATAAATGTTCTGTTGTTACGATATTTCATAATCGAAGTGAAATTACTTCTTTTGTTTGAATATTTCTTTTTTATTGATAAAAATATTAATTTTTCTTGTACAAGTCTTTGGGATATAATAGAAATATCAAAGTTCAATAAGTTGCCTAGAATTAATTATCATTTTCAAAAAAAGGAAAAAAATTTTACCCAAGTTTTTACTTTAGAAGTGGTTTTTGACTGGTCATTACAAACTTTTTCTTGGCATGCTTTTACATTTAAAAATACCCCTATCGCATAACATAGCGAATTTCCGTTTACAAAAATTAGTTTTTCTCGGAAACTACTTGACATAGAATAATAGCTTAACTAATAGTTTTATTGTTTTTTTCTTCTCGTTTCAATTGTTTAAAGAAATTTGGCAAAACTTTGAATCTGGGGAAATTTTGGCAAAAAACTAATTTTTTTCAGGTAAAATGTCCAACAAATCAAGTTTCGGGCGACGAACGCATCCAAGGTTTGAGACTAAATTTTGCAAAAATAGGACATTTTGTTTGAGAACTATCGTGCGCACACACACACACACACACACACACAAACACACACACACACAAACACACACACACACACACACATATATATATATATATATATATATATATATATATATATATATATATATATATATATATATATATATATATATATATATGTATATATATATAATTTTAAATTTTAATAACTGTCATTTTCTACGGACTTCAAAACAAATTTTTGTCCTAGTCTCACACTCAAGTTGTGTCATTACAGTGGATATAATAGCTGAATTTTCGATTCGAAAATTCGCTAAAAGAATTATAACAGCATTTTAGAAAATTTAACCTAATATTTAAGGCGGTCCCACTTTAAGCCACAGTCTTGTGCTGGCAGACAAGACGATTTGAACTTAACCACACAAAAGGATCCTTTTACAATAGGAATCAGCCATATAGCAATAACAAGCTTTTTCATGTAGCCAGCTCTTAGACTATAAATACAAAGTCTAATTATAACATTTCAAATAATTAAAAATACATAATATGACAGTTACAGCTTACTGCATTCGAACAGAATATGAAGATGCTGCTAATACACCAATGATATGGACGTCTACAAACTAGCATTTACCTACAGACTGTCCTTTGATTAAGAAATTAAGTAGCTTATTTTCATGATTGTGGTATATAAAAGTGTGTGATTCTATCCACAGCATTGAACAGTCGTAATGATATTTTATGTAGATAACAAGGTATAAGAATGAAATACAACCTGTCCCATTGTCATAGAAGAAACGCAGAACAATCAACCGTGAAGAAGTCAAGAAAGACGTGGTAAGCAATTCAACAAGCGTAAATATATGTACATACGTAAGTGCTATGCTAAGTAGATACATACCGAAATATGGGTAAATTATGTGTGTTTTCAGTCTTTGTTTGTGCAACAAACAAAAGCCAAGTAGATTACATCAACCGTCACAAGTGACAATTTATTATATTATTAACTGGACTTAACAATAAAAATTAATATTTAATATTTTTTAACTGCATAATTCTCAATATTATTATAACCACTTATAACCCATAAATATTATTTTTTACGTATAAGTATAAATAATATGGGTAACAAAGTAACTTTTAAATAATATTTCGCTACATTTTTATGTAGCAGTTTCCTTTTATAATGTTAACTGCACGGTTTCGTAAAAATATTTGTAAGAAAAAATGTTGACAACTGTCTATGATTCACCCTGTTAAGAGAGCTTAGAACGTTAAAGCGATTATATGAGGCGTATACTTCCAAAGACCGCTAACTCTTGTTTTTCGAATTTGGTATTTTTATTACAATAGCTGTCATTTCTATTACCTAGTTACAAATTCCGCCATATCCTGCATTTACCAATCAAAATACGTAAATGTGACAACTGTCACAACGGCGAATCAGAAAAAAGAAACTTAATAACAATAATAACAATGGGGTTTAAGGTCCGTTTCTCAAACAACCAGTCTCTAACAAGCGCCACTCACATCATTATTTTTCTGGCTTTACTTATAAATGTATACTCGTATATTACAATTTTATCATGGTGTACGTAGAGGAGAGGGGAAGTTGTGTCGGGGCAGGGATTTGATAAGTATATGTCTGCAGCCGCCTTATTAAGGGGAGAGTTCACGCCAGAAACGGCTAATAAAGTAATTTTTTTCGAATCTCGTTTTTTGTTTTTATTTTGTTCTGTGGTTTTTTACAAACACGGTGATATATAAAACATGGCCAAAAAACATTTTTTTTCGAGTAGAAAAATATTTATTTGTGAGCCGTTGCACAGCCAAGACAACGCTCGCCCCCCCCCCCCACCCCTCGCGATTTGATCAATAATATTTTGTTTTGGTGTGTACATGAGTTATAGTATGCACTGAGATAATGTTCTTTTATTTGTACGCCTTTGTAGACGTATTTTCTCAAAGTTTATTTGTTTTTTCCAACATCTGCTTTGTATGTCATTTTACCGTTTCCCGAAAGTTGTGTTTTTCCTGACAAGGAAAATCATATCTCAAGTTCTAGAAAAGATAGAGATTTAATTTTTTTAAAATTTTGTTCATAAACATATTGCGCATAAGGTGGAGTATGCTTTTTCCATTTGAACAATTGTAGCTATTTAAAAAAAAAAATTTAAATAAAAAATTGGGTTTTATAATTTTTAGAAGTTTGGGATTACAATTTTGTAGTTAATTTTTAAAATTACCTGAAACCCATAGTCAGCTTTATGGACAGGTTCTTTAGGAATAAAATAATGAAAAAATATTTGAAAAATATTCATTACTTTTTGAGATATGGCGTTCCTTGTAAACGCTTAAAAATTTGTGAAAAAGGGCCCCCTCCCTCCACAGGGAAGAGTAATGAATGTTTCAAAAACAAAATTTTCTATTTGAAAGCCTCCCTAATTTGAAGAAAAATTTCAATATGGAAAATAATCATAAATAAAAAAGTTGCTTTTTTATTTGAACTCCCTCTTTAAGGAAATATGCCGATAATATGGAATTGTGAAGAGAAACCAGCAGAAAACCTTCACGAGCATAGCCGGCCATCAGATTCGCCCTATCAGTCCACAACCTCGACCTATTATCAGTCCACAAATACCAGCGTCTAAGGATTTTTTCAGGAAATTCGTTGATATTACTGAAAAAAAAAAACTACCTACTTGGTTAGTTATTTATAAACAAAAATTTTTTTCAACTACTTGAAAAAAATTATACTTTGAGTTTATATGGCAGGTAACTTGACGTATAAGCTAGATTTATGAAGATTTATCATTCTATATTTTCTGGTTACCGCCAATTAGTAAATAGGAAATAATTATTATAGATAGACGCCTAATGTTCATTTTCTTCAATGACTTGAATCATAAGTTGGCGTTTACGTAGTAGGTATCTCGACACGTAAACAATATTTACATTCCGTTTTTTGGTTGACTCCCTTGACACATACGTAATCGCTAACCATCAATAAATTAATAAATAGATTTCTCTATAAAAATAGTTACTTATAGAGTTATAGACGACTACTGTTCATTTTTATTGAAATTACATATTTAATAAGCTTTATTATTTTTTAATCATTTTTTTATTAAATTTTTTTAAAGCATTTTTTTGGTTGAAAATATAACTTACTAGTATTCAGCCCATGTATTTACTTTTGTGACTAGATATGTTTAAGAATCCTGGATTTTCAACCTCGGGTTCTTAAACTGCAGCCGAGCTCACCAAAACAGTACTTACGAATATGATCCTTGGTAAGTAATGTACCCTTTTATTCAAAATCTCATAAAATAATGTCTTTTATATAATTTTACTTATTATGCGAACACAAAAATAAATGCAAAAATTAAACAATTTAGTTCTTTGTACCTAATTGCATTTGATATTGATTAAATTTAATTTTTTTTTTCTTTGAGAGGAAAGAAACGAAATATAAACGTAGAGAATGTAGAGTTACAGTGAGGGTATTATAGCTTTTCTACTCCCGTGCCGGAGAAATTTGGCATTTTTGAGAACTTCTTCAATAAACTCTATTTAATTATTCTAACTGAAAGACTCACAAGATTCTGAATTCGATATGTAGCTGATACTTTAGTAGGTAACAGGGGAATAGATCATCAATTTATACCCAGATTGTACTGGATCTTGTTTGGATTAATAATTTTTGCCTAGCAAGCTAAGTAGCTAAATACATAAAAGATTAATGACATCGTATCATTACAACTTCGACCGAAATACAAATTGCAACGCTATTGCATTTTGTCATCAGTAAACAGTTAGGACCAAAATGAAATAGAGTTTTCCTTTTCTGTATTATTAATTATTCTCATTACTTTGTTGCATAGACTGATGGAACTAAAACTAAAGAATTTTTAATACGTACTTAAAAAGTAGTTTTTTTATTTACTTTAATTAAGAAATTTTTTAAATTCAACAATCAATCAAACAGTTAAAAAAACATAAAGAATAAATATGTTCTAATCCGAAAAATACATGCGGACATGCACCTATATAATATATGCATATATCTTTATTAGTACGGTAAAGATACAATTTTTTCTCACAAAAATTTACATACAAGATTTTCTTTTTGGAGGCTGTTTAGGGGTATCTCATGAGTGCAAATTCAAATTGGCGGGATAGTGGAGGTTGTGCTTCAGCCGCCATCTTGAATTTAAGTTCTTGCCAAATATCTCAACAACGGTGCATTTAATTAGGAAAATGCTCAGAATCAATTTTATAGAAAATTAAATTTTGCGTTACTTTTGTTTGAAACATTTTTCGATAAAATTCGTATTTTTCGGTGTATAACCTGCCAAAATTTCGTGGATCTAATTTTCCCCCAATATCTCATTAACGATATTTCGAACATTGAAAGTAGCTATTATCGCATTTTTAGAACGTAAAATCCTCTACAAGTTTCATTCGAAACTTTTTGACGTATTTCTAATAGCTTAGATTTTATAGACCTTTAAACGTCAAAATTATGTCATCCAATCTTCAATAAGAGTTGTACTGTTAACATTAATGAGATATGCAATAGTAACAACTTGGTCTGCAAAATTTGAACCCTAGATTTTGTTTCCGGGAAATGTTTAGAAGTATCCCAAGAGCCTGAATAAAGATTGGCGGGACGGTGGAAGTTTTTTTCAGCCGCCATCTTGGATTTACGTTTTCGCCAAATGTCTCGACAGCCAGCCGTGCATTTATTGAGAAAAATGCTCAGAATAAATTTTATAGAAAATTAAATTTTGCGTTACTTTTGTTGGAAACATTTTTCGATAAAATTCATATTTTTCGATGTATAACCTGCCAAAATTTCGTGGATCTAATTTTTTCCCAATATCTCGTTAACGATACTTTGGATATTGAAAGTAGATATTATCGCATTTTTAGAACGTAAAATCCTCTACAATTTTCATTCGAAATTTTTTGACGCATTTTCAATAGCTTGGAAGTTATAGACCTTTAAACGTTAAAATTGTATCATCAGAGTTTCGATAAGTCACTACTGTTGACACTAATTAGATATATAGTGCTAAAAACTTGGGCTGCAAAATTTAGACCCTAGACTTTTCTTTCGGAAAATTTTTAGGAGTATCCCATGAACTTAAATACAAGTTGGCGGGATGGTGGAAGCTGTGCTTCAGCTGCCATCTTGGGTTCAAATTTTTACACAATATTTTGAAAACGGTATATCTAACAAACAAACTGGTAAGAACTAATTTTACAGAAAAACAAATTTGGCACAATTTTCGTTCAAAAATTTTTTCGATGAAACCGGTATATTTCTACAGTTTTATTGGAACCTTTTTGACGTACCTGCTATAGCTCGAAAGTTATAAATCTCGAGAAATTGAAATTGTCAGTTTAATCGCTGTTGTAACACCTAAATGAGATAGACACTACCAAATACTTGGTCTGTAAAATTTGCATCTGAGATTTTTTTATTGGAAAATACTAAGGGATACTCCTTTATTTGAAATATAAATTGACGGGGTGGTGGAAATTGTGCTTCAGCCGCAATTCAATTTTTAATTTGGATTTAATCATCTTAATCTACTCTAATTCGATTATTAAATTTAATAATCTAATAATCTTAATTCAACGAAGAAAAGACTAATATGGAATTTTTACAAAAGTTCATAAGTACTCTTAAAAATTAATAACAACTTTCTTTACGACAAACCTATCTATACCTAACGGAATTGTTTAAAAACAATAGTAGTTAAAGTTTTTTACATTCTAATTCTGTAGTTTAAGAGAAAAATATTCAAAACAAATTAATTCGAAGAGTGTTTGGTAAAAGCAAACTGTAAAACCAACAAACTTTTAATATTCGACCTTAGTGCCTTCTGATTACCAGTATTCGAGTTATCGATTCCTAAAATTCGAGTTATCGATTTCTAAAAGAAAACTTCGGCTGTAAATTATTAAAATCAAACTAAAATAAAAATTGTAGAGAATTTTACACTCTAACGATTTCTTAATAGCTATTTTCAAGGTATAACGTATTTACGATATATTAAAAAAAATGGGATCCATGAAATTGTGGCGAGTTCCATGAAATTGTGGCGACATCGAAAGTTACGAAATCCATCGAAAAGTTTTTCGAGGAAAAATATTTTGTTCCAAATTTAATTTTCTATAATATTAGTTCTCACCATTTTCTTTGCTATATGTACTCTTATTGAGATATTTAACAAAAACTAAGATCAAAGATGGCGTCTAAAGCACAACTCCCACCATCCCGCCAATTTGGATTTACACACATGGAATATTCCTAAACGTCTTCTGGATAAAGAATTTCAGGAGAAAATTTTGCAACCCAAATTATTAGTGCTGCATATTTCATAAGTGTGTTAACAATACAGACTCTTACTGACAATTGCAGGTGATTTTGACGTTTACATGTCTACAGTTTCTGAAATATTAGTCCTACTTAAAAAAGCTTTAAATAAAATTTGTAGAGAATATTATGCTCAACAAGTTTTATAATAACTATTTTCAGAATATTTTTCACATCTGAGGAGATATGAGACAAAAACAACTACAACGAATTTTCACAAAGATTTAATGTTCGATGTCTTGAAAAATATTAATTTCGCGAAAAATTACTTTAAACAAAAATTGTAGGAAATTGAATTTCTGATAAAGAAGGTTCTTACCATTTTCCTTGTAAGACTGATAGTTTGTGAGATATTGGCGATTATTTGAAAAAGACATTTTCCAATATTGCGGCTGAAGCACAACCTCCACCATCCCGCCAATGTATATTTATACTCACAATACATCCCTGAACAACTTCCAAAAGAAAAATCTTGTATGTAAATTTTTGCATTTTGACAGGCTTTTTCTTGGTAAATTTACTGTAGTATGTAATATAACTAAAAATCATTTAAACACATCTAAACAATATTTACAATGTTATTTTTAATTGATTCCACACATAATGTAAGGTTTATTACTATGTATTACTTACTATATGCATAAATATTTTACATATATACATATTCATAATACATACATATTATATTTGTGATACTGTGAAAATATGTACAGAACTTCTTAGGTACATGTGTAAATAGTGTTTAAAAATAAATCCACACACACCTTAATAAAATATCGAGGCGCCTCAAGGCCTGAAAATAAAAATTGAACTTTCATTTGAAATCTACACACGTCTGTCCATACACACATATATACTCGTATGTGTATATATTACACGTAAATCAAAAAATATGTTTGCCTTATTGTTATATATATATATATATATATATATATATATATATATATATATATATATATATATATATATATATGTATTATGATGCATTAATGCATATATATCAGCGTTTCCCAAACTGTGTTCCACGGAATACTGGTGTTTCATAAGCAGTTACTAAGTGATCCGCCAAAGAATTATAAAACTGAAGTTAGAGAACAAGATTGCATACCTTTATTTGTTAAGGGGATTCTCCCGTGTGAAGTTGTAAAAAAACGAAAACTGAAACAAGAGCGAAGCAATCCACTCTGAAAGACTTTCAAGAGGAAGAGGAATCTAAGTTAAATCTAAGTTAAGATTTTCAGAGTTTTAAACGCGTTTTTCTCAAAACTGTGTTTTTTAAAATTTCCTCTATATCTATCCTCCATCATATCTCGAGAACGGTTTGACCGATTGACTTGAAATTCATAGGGTAGACTTAGCACATACAGACTAGAATCATCCAAAAATTCGGAGTATCTCTATTTCTTTTGTAATGAAAAATTTAAAAAAAAATCATGAAATTTGAAACTTTTTTCCAGAAGTTTGTCCAAAACCCAATTTTCAATATTTTTAAATGATCCTAGTTCACTCGATGTATTTAGGCTTACAGATTAAAACGGAATTTTTTTCTTTCAGATAAACCAGTCAGCCGAAATCGTGGAGGAAGTGAGCGTTCTTTTTTCAAGGCGGGTGTCTTCGGACTGGTACAACTTACGTTCCAACGTAGATTTTTACTTGAAATTTATTTTACATACTCTTGAAATAGTAATAAATAAATGATAAAAGAAAACTCAAAGTTCTATCTTTTCATTAGTCGTCAAAAGAGTTCCCAAAAAATGCTTAAAAAACAGGTCGTCACACGGGGGAAGCCCCTTAAAGACAGTTTATCATCTTGTCGGTTCACTGGACGTAAGACGTCCAGTGAAACCTTACTAACTGATACATCACGTCGAAGGACGTCAACAATTCCATATAATGTGTATTAGCTGTCAAAATTGTGTTTCAGTTGGGCGTATTGTCGTTATATGTACCTATATGCCGTTAAAATAACTTTTAAAAGAAGTTCAAAGAAAATAAACGGCGTTGCCACGAATGAATTAAGATGGAGGCCAATTTCTTTTTTTTTTTTTTATTTGAAAGATGATCTTATTGGATTTATTGTTTGAAGGTTAACTTTCGGTATATATCCACCACGACTGCCTCATTCAAATTACATTATAAAATAATAATTAGAGTTGTATTAACCCAGCGATAATACAGGTGGATTATATTCGCTTCCTAAATGACAATTGGTAAAAGTTTAACTAGAGATTTTGCAAGTCCTAAAAAAATTATCAATTAAGATCGAATTACGAATTTGGAGAGCAATTCGCTGGACAATTTCTCAAAATGTTCTTATTGTTGGTTTTTAATAAAGGGTGTAGCAAGATAAGCATAGGGAAACGACCCCCATAGTCTGTAATAATATACGTGGTAACATTGGTACCCTAAGTGATTACCAAATATAGGGTTACTGACCCTTAACCTTGTTTTATCCTTGAGATATTAATCAAAAGGTGTGTGATCGCTGTAATTTTTCAAACTGTAAATTTTCTCAAAAACTATAATAGCTAGGAAAACAAAACCGACGCCAAAACTTAGGTAATATGGTCCATTTCAATTAAATCTAACCATGATTGATTACTTATGAATTTAAATAATTTCCGTTTTTTTGGCTTTATCTCTTTCATTATTGCACTTACATAAATTTTGAATTTGCAAATTGTTTTTAGAAAAGAATAGAAGATTGATTTGTTTCGAATATAAGAATTATTTAATTTTTTAACTTTGACTTATGATCAATTTTATTTGAAACGGGGTATGAATACAATAAATATTTACAATGTAATTGTAGCCACTGAAGAAGGTATAAAATATACCGAAAAATTTCTGGACAAAAATAAAGAAACAATTTATTCTACGGAAGATAGTCGGAGTATTATTTCTAATCCATCATCTCCTTGGGTAAATTAGTAATTAAATTATTTGGGAACTCAGGTTTAAAAAAATTTGTTAAAATTATTACATTATCCCAAAAACCATATTACATAATAATTTATTGAATGTAACGTCAACTGAGTACTGGGTTGTCTCAAGCCCATTTTTTAAAAAAAATTTCTAATTGTAGTTTCGACTTCTTCAACACCCAAAACTAACAAAACAACCATATAGAAAAAGTTCTCAAATAGTGGACTTAACCAAACCAATACTCAGCCGACGATATGGTATATGTATTGACCATAGAAAAGAATGCTCAAAAATAACTATAAAAAAATTTAATTTTTTGGAAAATTTCTAGTATACTACTTACACCGTACAAAAAAATGCAGTATTTTGTTTAGCCTATCTAATTATACTATACCAAAGCTCATCATAATAGATGATGCGCTTTTTGAACAATAATTGACCTATCGAATATACAGTAGGTAATAACAGCAATATTTTCTAATTATATAGGAACTGTGCATCTTATCTACTTACACCACATCAAAGCTTATTAAAATCAGAAGGGTGCTTTGATGTGGTGTAAGTAGATAAGATAGACAATTGGTAAATTAATTATTACTCAAAAAGCACCTTTTTGATTTTAATGAGCTTTGATGTGGTGTAAGTACCTACATAAGATACACACAGCTCTTATAATAAGAAAATATTGCCGTTAATTACTGCTATATAATATTCGATAAGTCAGTTATAATTCAAAATGCGTATCTTCTGTTATGATTAGTTTTGGTGTAGCATAAGTAGACAGGCTAAACAATATACTGCATTTTTTTGAACGGTGTAAGTACACTAGAAATTTACCAGAAAATTAAATTTTTTTATACAGTTATTTTTAAGCGTTCTTTTCTACGGTTAATACATACCATATACCTACTAAATAAATTATTAATTACTCAAAAAGCGCATTTTCGATTTTGATGAAATGATGGTGTGCTGTAAGTACATAAGGTAAGCCATATTTTGTATTTTTTTGAAAGGTGTAAGTATGCTAGAACCATACTAAAAAATAAAATATATTTTTTATGCAATTATTTTGAATTTTCAAAATTTAAGGAAAAATGTCAAAAAAATATATAATATAGTCCCAAGTATTACCTAAATTTTGGCGTCGGTTTTATTTTCCTAGGTGTTATAGTTTTTGAGAAAATTGAGATTGAAAAATTATAGCACTCACACACATTTTGGTTAATATCTCAAAGAAAAATCAAGGTTAGCGGTTAATGACCCTATATTTGCTAATCACTTGGGCACCAATGTTACTGCTTATATTATTACAGACTTCGGCTATGGGGGCCATTTCCCTATGCCTATCTTGCTATACCCTTTTAATATATTTTTATAAATTACAATTTGTAAAGATCCTTAAATTGAAATATTAACCTTTCCGTCATAATTTCTTCCTTTTTATTGAACACAAATACGAAACCACAGACCACTTGTTATTTTCGATGTCAAAAAAACCCCTCTCAAACGTTCTATTACACTAAAAAAAGACACTTTGTACACTTTGTACACTTTGTAATTATTGTGAAAAATAACGAGGTGACTAATAATAAATTTAACAAAATTAAAATTTAGTGTTCCTTAGAAAGTTCCTTTAAAAAGTGTTCCGCGATAAGAAAAGTTTGGATAACACTATCTTATCTGGTCACTTTTTTACTTATTGTACTTTGCCGTTAGAAATATGCAGTAGGTAATTATTATGGATGAATCATTCAATTTATTTCAAAATTACTATCGTTTACTTACAAGTAAAGGTCCCGAGGCCGGACCTATCGATTTTGATGAAACTTAAATATGTTGTAGAACACTAAAAACCAGGAGACACGTATTTTTTTTTATCTGCGGAAAAACGGTTTGAAGGGGTGAAATCGCCCTCCAAAAATTGGGGTAAAAATTTAATTTTTCAAATATCTCGAAAACAGTAAGAGATAGAGTAAAAGTTTAAATTGGCGATATTGCTCTTTTTTAAAGACCTATCTATTGATATGCAATTTGTTCATATTACATCAACAGGGGTGCTTGGGGGTTAAAATTTGGGGGTTAATTTTGCAAAAAGGGGGTGAAAAATAAGCAATATAAAAATTTTGTTTACAGATTTAAAATCTACGTCAAAAAATCTAATCGACCTGTTTTTGCTCAATATCCTAATATTAAGTCTAGGGTAGTTAACTAGAGGGTGACTATGTTGAATAATCGTACTATTTGGGTATTTCAAGAAGTTCTTCTTCATGGAAAATAGCTTAAGACAATTAGAATAACGTAGAAATGAAATTCTCAAATTCAAAATTGAGTTTAAGCAACATTGGAAAGGGGGTGAGTCACCCTCTTAAATTACATACTAATTTACATACACTAATTTTTTCAATTAACACACTGACAGGGGGTAATAATGTCACAATAGATGGTTCTGAAATTAGACTATCGTATGTAAGGTTTTTATTAGGTTTCGTTATTTTAGGTTAGGTTATGTAATTTTCGGTATCGATAATTTTCGATAAGGAAAACTATAATATCCATTAAAAAACAAACCTAGTAAAGACCTTACATATGATAGTCTAACTTCAGAACCACTTCTTATGACATTATTTTGCCCACTATCAGTGTGTTAATAGCAAAAATTAGTGTATATAAACTAGTATGTAATTTAAGAGGGTGACTCACCCCCTCTCCAATGTTGCTCAAACTCAATTTTGAATTCGAGAATTTCATTTCTACGTTATTCTAATTGTCTTAAGCTATTTTCCATGAAGAAGAACTTCTTGAAATACCCAAATAGTACGACTATTCGACATAGTCACCCTCTAGTTAACTACCCCTAAACTTAATATTAGGGCATTGAGCAAAAACAGGTCGATTAGATTTTTTGACGTAGATTTCAAATCTGTAAACAAAATTTTTATATTGTTTAATTTTTACCCCCTTTTTGCAAAATTAACCCCCAAATTTTAACCCCCAACCACCCCTGTTGATGTAATATGAACAAGTTGCATATCAATAGATAGCTCTTTAAAAAAGAGCAATATCGCCAATTTAAACTTTTGCTCTGTCTCTTACTGTTTTCGAAATATTTGAAAAATTAAATTTTTACCCCAATTTTTGGAGGGCGATTTCACCCCTTCAAACCGTTTTTCCGCAGATAAAAAAAAATACGTGTCCCTTAGTTTTTAGTGTTCTACAATATATTTAAGTTTCATCGAAATCGATAGGTCCGGCCTCGGGACCTTTACTTGTTAGTAATGTTGTGTTACAAATATAGTTACCTTTTGAGTAGCTAAATATAAGGATCTGAGTTACGTAATTTCTAAATTTTTTCCCGTCAAAAATACCTTGTAAACAGATTTGAATTTCCCAGCGCTTCTACCATATAGGATATATTTCATCTACTTAATAAATTTCTAACACTGACTGACTGACAGGTAACGCATAGCCAAAACCGTTGGGTTTAGAAGAATGAAATTTTTCATAGTAGTTCCCTATGTAACGTAGGTGAGCACTAAGAGTGGATTTTGAAAATTCGTCCCCTAAGTGGGTTTAATAGGGGATGAAAATTTGTATGTAAATTCGTTATTTTTGAAGTTAGTGGTATATAAAAATATGTTACTATGATTATTAAAATAAACAATATCTTATTTAATGAATCTTTAACTTTGACTGACAGACAACGCACAACCTAAACTGTTAGGTTTAGAAGGACGAAATTAAGCACAGGGCGTTTAGGTTTCTATTTATACATAAAAGTCAGTTGTTTCTGGAAGTTTATTCCCTAAGGGGTTAAAACAGAAAATGAAAGTTCATATGGCAAGTTCGTCATTTTTGAAGTTAGAAACGTGGATATTGTTTATGCTTTTGAAAAACATTAAAAGTGAGCAGAAAGTAAGTACCTAATAAAAAGATTACAATGTATTTTTAGTCACTGAAGAATTTTGCACATAAAAAAAAAAATTATTCAAACACGTAGAGAAAACCTCGGGAGAAAATAATCTTAATCCTAAATAAACCGTATACTAACAAATAGAAGAAAGAAAGATTAAATTTGAAATAATCGCAGATGTATGTAAAACAATTACAAAATATACAATTGTTTAAATAAAAATGAAATTAAATTTCATCGAAAAAAAATAATTCACCAAATAATTGTTCGTGTTAAAATATTGAATATTAAACCATAAAACTACTAAATTTCTCCCGTGTTATCCGAACGTTTTGTTACGACATAATTAATATTTTAGTAAGATTAAAAGTTAAATCGAAACACGTAGTCGTGAAGCTTGATGAGCCAAACGGCGATGACGAAGTATGACACCGCTTACACGACCGTCGTAGATACATTATATTATTTTATTACAAGGTACCTGAAGGTGGCTTCAAACTGATTAACAGCTGTATGCTTGTCTGAGCTGATTTGTCTTTTCAGCTGACTTAAAATCCTTTGTTTGGAAGTCGCCATGCCCACTACCTAATATAATTTTCTAGAGAGTAAACAAGAAATATTAATGCAATTACATAATGTACATGTACCGTTAATTAATTATTAAATATTTTTAAATTGTATATGTGTTATATAATCGTGATAAAATAAAACAGGGTTGGAATGCGTGTGTCTTTTAAATGTTCTAAATTAATTTAAGAATATTATACTGAAACTATTTATGCAATATATTGACTACATCTAAAATACGTTGCAGTTGGACGAGCGAAGCGAAGCACTATAAGTAATTGATTTCGTAAATGATTTTAGAATATCAGATTAAAAAGCGGAGTAAAATTTTCCTCTAGAATAAGACTAAAATTGCCATCAAATAAGACTAAAATTAAAAAGCTATATGGTTCTTGACAAATTGTTTTTTAGACACTATTGGGATTCTGAGAAAAGATGATAGTGTGAATTTGTTCGCCAGGGGTTCGGCTCCCCAAGAAAGGTTCAGAATCAAAGTACTATACTAAAACTACCGTTACGAGTATCTGCAGGAAGGTCTCAAAGCTTGAAAATCAGCTATTCTATTGAAATATGAATATGATTACTTTAGAGTAGGAATGTCATTTATGCGGGAAAATCAGAGGTAAGGTACGGACTCAAAGGGGGTGCCATTTAGATACTTGAAGAACGGATTGACTTTTGGAAACGAGCGGAAATGAAGAATTTTTTACGGAATTGGAAGCGGACGGAAGTGCAATTAAAGATAACTATATTTCGGGACGCGGACTAAAAACCGGGAACGGGATTAAAATTGATAAATTGGACGGGAGTGGGACTGAGCGAAATTTGACAATTTTTCTCGGGATTGGGAACTGGCGGAAATTTTCGGGAGCGAGTGGGAATGGGACAAAAAATTATTTCCGACAACATCACTACGACAACAGTCGTTTGGTGAGCGAAACCAGTCACCATAAATAACTTATTTCGTACAAAATTTCAGGACATCTGACAAAAATAATTAGACCTATAATTCTAATAATTTTACGTATGTGAAACTGTGGGTCAGAGCTATAAAATATACAAAGCAAAATGAAAACAGAGGAATCAGCTGACGGAAGCCAGATCGGGATGCTTGTAAATAATAATAAAAAAAAGATAAGAAAACAAAGTATAATAAAACAGAAAAAAAAACTGAAGATTATAATATTTTACTATTATAACTTACCTAAGCTTAGAAAATATAAAAACTAGTTTTTAAAGACGATGGTTTGCACTAATTCTGGTCCAATTGATATTGTCGCCAAGCCTACTAGTGTTTCCTGCGTCATGGACTGCGTTATTATTGTAGAGTAGAATCATTTTCGTCATTAACTGGAATAAAATCGTGATTAACTGGAATAGATCGTGTAATATGAAATGTCGTTTTACGACCACTTGACCACTTGGAATTGCATGTAATTCAGATAAATATCGACACTTTTTTAAGCATTAGAGAAACGTTTAAAAATAATTCTTTAATTCTAAGTAGATTTCTTAGAGTCTGGAATCATTTCTGCCATTAATTGGAATAACATTAAGTTTTGTAATATGAAATGTCGTTTTTCGACCATTTGGCCAAGGATGTTATGTAGGTAAAAATCGACACTTTTTTGAGCATTAAAAAAAGGTTTTAATAAAAAGTCATAAAAAAAGATTGCCTGACGCTTTTCTTAACATATTTTTCTAAATAAACATCATTCAATTATGTGACTATATGAAAACTGGACGACGTTTGGTAATGTATCTGATCAACCTTTTTGACATAAAAATATATAAATATTAAAATCGTTTGGAAAGTGAATTCAGTTAACAAAAATACGTAGAGTGTTTTTTAATTTTTGCTATTTGCTTGGCGATCATATAGTTTGTCTATATAGTCGCACCCGCCCTGCAACTGAAATGAAACCTGTGCAGGTGTTGACTGCATTTATTTTCAGTTCTTTTCTGCAGGTCTTGTAACCTGTACAGTTTCATAGTAAGCAGTTAGCATACACATTCTGGTTACCTGTGCAGTAAACCTGTAAAGGCAAATTTCTCCGGTATACCACACCGTGAATGTCCGGCTTAATTACGTTTATAGATATTTTACAGCTGTATAATTTTTAGTTAGACAAAAATATTCTCAGTTAATTGCTCCTATATTCATAATTATTTGAAATGTTAGCAACTGATTTATGAAATGTATTCTTAAACAAGAAATTAAAAAAGACAATTCTTTTAATTAATTTGCAATTAAATAAATCGTTTGTGTCTCTTGTCGCAATAATTATGTAATCAAATCACGGTCACTTGTTAGCCTTCACATTTTTTTTGTACTAATAAATACTTAACATTCAAAACCGCAATTTTTATTGAATTTTTTTTCAAAAAATAAAAATTCTGTCTACTTATTATTACAAAAAAAATAACCAATGTCAGTACATTTCTTATTCAATCACATTTAAAAAAATAAATATTTCTATTTTTATCAATTCGGACGATTACTTAGAATAAATTATATTATTAAATTCATACATGTTACAATAAAATCAAAAATCATGTTTGGATCCAGAATAACTAAAAAAAATATAATAACTAAAAAAAAAATGATCTAAATATGTGGTAGAACGAGTTGGCGGGATTGCATTGTATATGTTAGTTTTGAACAAGTTTTTTCTTTGGGTTCTTGCGACTGCGAGCAGTCGGCAACCAAAAAATCAATTTGATAAATTATTAAATATTAAAAACTAATCGAAAGGATGGACATAATGCTCTATCGATACAATTCACATCACATTCATGTCTAAATATGTATTTATGGATGTATATATTCACAGATGTAATATTATGCTTTGTTTATTCAATATTAAATATGAATACATATATACATTGATATAAAGCGGGTTCTACACGATGCTACGAACGTTCCTTCCAACGTTCGATCGAACGTTTGAAGCAATTAAGTTCGACAGTTGGTGCGACGAATGTATCTGCTACACGGTGAATCGAATGTTTGATCCAATACGAATGATGATGTGTTGGTACTCAGTGGCGACGCTGTTATCTGTCTGATGTTATCTCTAATGTTATACACTGATGTTGTCTCTCTTCACATGAACGAGTCGTGCGCAACCAACATTGACCTTCAAACGTTCGAAGCATCCCTTTGACTCGGTGCAAGAATACCGACATCGAACGGGACACGACCAAATGCGAACGTTTGACGCTCGACATTGGACACTCGTAGGTTCGAACAACGGCTACACGATGCTATGAACCATCCAACGTCGAATGTTGGAAGGTGTTCGTAGCATCGTGTAGCAGCGGCTTAACAATAAAACGAATATATTATGACTATGAGCTTAAGCAGCTTCCACATTCTCACCGAGGTTGGACGAAGTAGTTCCTCGCGAGGTTGACCGAGGCATAAGAATAGCATTGAAACACCAACCGCGAAGCACAACGAAATGACCCTCTACATTCTCGACTCGTCCAACCTCGGCGAGAATGTGGAAGCTGCTTTACAATAAAAGAAAATATATCAAAGGAGGACAGATAAGATTATGTATACTGACATTACAATTTGATTGTTCTTATTCACTCTATAATAGAAATAAAAATAAAAGAATTCCATTCATATTTACCGTTCGAGACAAAATTAAACTATTATATTTTGATTTCAAATTTGAGCTTTTAAGGTTAAAACATATTATAAAATATCATATTTTGCGTGCTGGATATTCAACAGTTTATTGGTTAGGAGACAGCTAGAATTGTATATAATGCTCATAGGCTTACATAAAGTACGTTTTCTACAATCATAGTAGGCTCACAGGCTTTTGCGCTCTGAGACGAGAGCGCAAAATATGTGTTTGCGGAGGACTGACACTTTTCACTTTAAAGCGAAAAGTAGTATGTACTTTCTTGCTCGGTCAACATATATTGAATTACATATCGAGTAGGCGTTGTTTGTACTTTCTATGACAACAATAGTTATTTATGTATTAAGAGCGCAAAATGGTGGTTTGCTGCTCGATTGAGAATGTTGACGCGCGACGCCGCCAGGCGGAGCGCGTTAATCTCATGAGGGCGGCAAGTCATTTTGTGCTCGAATTACACAAAAAATTTTTTTAGAATCTTATAAATTTTTTTTTTTTTTATTTAAAAGATACTTGAAAAAATAATAATGGACGTTAATATTTACTTTAATATTATAATTTTTTAGAAATATCTGGAGGTGTACTTGAGAAATCACTGTCACTATTACATATTTCCATCATATATGCATATATTTTTTTAAATTTTTTATTCTAATTATTTATTAATTATAGTTATTTATTATTTTTAATTAATATTTTGCAGTTATTTTGAAAATTAATAAAATTAATATTTCATTTGATTACGATAAACATAATAATTTTAGAATCTGTTTATTTATTTGTTACCATAGAAAATATAGATAACGCTTACCCGATTTGTAATTAAATATACGTTGAGCAAGTGACAAAGTATTTCTTTTCCGTTTTAAAGCGCAAAGTAGAAATTTGTTGCTCAGCAACGAGAGGCTTCGGCAAATAGACATTTTGCGCTCTCTTCACAGAGCGCAAAAGCCTTCTTTCCACTAAGATTGTACAAAAATAAATAAACTTCACATTATTTTTATCATGATCAAGTGAAATGTGGATAGAGTCAAGAGATCCATTCGATAAAAATTTGTTATATTTTGAAAAAATATTTTTGTTAATCAACTTGTTGTCCAAACTACTAGGTTTCTTATCTTCTATTTTTGGAAAACGTTGGCTATTCTAGTCAGTGTTCTACGAATTTGTTCGAGTCTAGTATTGTTCTTAACTAGAAATGATATTACCGAAACTATAGTATCTGAAATAAAATTTTCCGATATGTTTTGCCTAATTGAAAACCATTGTTATTGGAATAAAGGTTTTACTGTGTGTATTTGTTTTGATATGTTTTCGTTGATTCATGATTGGTCTTTACTTTATTGATGTAATTTCCATTTTAATTCTAGAAAGAAAGTTCACTAAAACAATTATTGTAACAGTAATCGTAATCGAAACCTCATATCTGTAACCTCTCTTTTCTCTGTATTAAACCAAATTACATAATTACGGGATCTTCTTGTAGAGCGTGGCATAAACATTTTGCCAGAAATGTAATTGAGATTTAGAATATTTTCTGCAATTTTATAAAAATAAATAAATTTTGGGATTTCACTTATTTTTGTCACAATCCATATTAATAAACATATTTTTTTGATTCTGTTGTTATATGTAGGAACATTGTTTAATTTATTTCTGTGGACCATCATGTTATGTATGTTTACATTTCAGTGGTTATGCACAGTATGGGGCCTACTGTACACATGCCTCTATACTAGGCTTTTTTTAAACAATAAAATACATAGCTGAACAACACACACGTATGTGGATAAAGAAAGAAATTTCTGTCACATTGTGGTTTAATCTTCGGCAACCAAAGTATTTGTAGTAGATATATATATATATATATATATATATATATATATATATATATATATATATATATATATATATATATATATATATATATATAAATATATATATACATGGATACAGGTATGTACGTAATTTAAGCCTGAAAGTTTGACTTGTTCATTGACTGCCTCCTGGTGTTGCCGACAACGAAACAATACTTTTATTATCAACTAAAAAAATTAATATACGTATTGAAATTTAAATAACGAGTGCGCATTTCCTTCTAGAGTTTAATTTTCAGTGATTGAAATTATCTTACAAGTAAAGGTCCCGAGGTCGGAGCTGTCGATTTTGATAAAATTGAATACTAGTACGTTGTAAAACACTACAAAAATTGGGGTAAAAATTTAATTTTTCAAATATTTCAAAAATGATAAGAGATACAGCAAAAGTTTAGATTTTTTTAAAGAGTTATCTATTGATATGCAACTTGCTTAAATTACATCAACAGGGATGATTGGGTGATAATTTTGCGAAAAGAGGGCAAAAATAGAATATATTAATATTTTGTTCGAAGATTTCAAACCTACGTAAAAAATTTAATTCAGTTGTTTTCGCTCAATTGCCTAGTATTAAGTCTAGGAGTAGTTAACTTGGGGGTGATTCTGTGGACATAATCGGTTTCAAGAAAGTTTACCGACTGCAATTTTTAAAGAATAATAAATATAAAAAAATATGTGTCGCTTATTTTTTAGTGTTCTATAACATATTTAAATTTCATCGGAATTGATAGATTCGACCTCAAGACCTCTACTTGTTAGAAAACCAGTATTAAATTTTTAAAAATATTCAGTAAATCAGTTGATATATACCAAATGTAATTAAGTATATAATCTCTAATATACTTCGTAGTTTACAAGAACACAACAAAAATATAATACGAGAAAAATTCTTTTTCTCTTTTTCTAATAAAAGGCAGATAGAGTCTCAACAAGGTTTTTTTGTATTTAAATTTAAGAACTATATATGAGCAACAGGCCGATTAAAATTTAACGTGTTAATGAACGGGTATTACAAAAATATTATTTATATGTACTTGAAAGATGGTCATTGTGTAGCTTTCTAAATTGAAATCACCTGGAATGTTTCCCCCAAAACGATCCACTTAATTAATTTTAATGAGTTTGTTTAACCTGTTAAATAATAAAAATATTCAAATAATTATAGTTGAATCAAATACATAACTTTTATTTATCGTTTGTACACAGTGTACCAGAATAAAAATATATCAACTCAGGTTACAAATGTACATACCTACTTTGAAGTGCATAAAATATATTACATCAAGAAGTATGGAAATTCAAATAATTACGCTATAGAACATAAGTTGGAACATAAAATGCGCAAAATAATTTTGTTACACTACTATTAGCATTAGGTATTATTCGAACACCTTATTTTTTATAGCCACACCTAAATAACATCTAAAATACACCTATTTTTCATCTAAAATTGTTTTTTGGGATTTTTAAAATTTTCTTTTGGGGACAGTTAGTTTTACGAAGGTGTGATAATTTATCTTCTTGGTGGACAATATACTAACAAGGAGATGCACCCAGAGTGAAATTCGGGATTTTGATGAAACTTCGCTGGTGTGTAGTATAGGTAAAAATAAGGGACCCGTATTTTTTTTTATCGGCCATCGTCCACGTTTAGGGGGTGAAACCAGCCTCTAAAGCTGGGGGTTCAAATCGTATTTCTTAAGATATCTCGAAAACTATAAGAGATAGAGGAAAACTTTAAATTGATGAAATGTTACTCTTTGAAAGACCTATCCACCTGTATAGGTTAAACCAGGGCTGGGTTCATAAGGGGGGCTGGAGGGGTGTATGGGGAGCAACATGTACTGTTCTGTCAGATAACTGATTACTGGGTACATGTGCCGTTCTGTCAGATGTCGAGGCCAACCTACACGGGAGACCGGTACGATGACTAGGCCACGTTCGTCCGAGTCGAGGCTACAGAGAACGGGACAATGCCACAGAGTATCACAGTATATCTGACTTATGTCCCTATGACCGCGACGGGGCAAAAGCAGTCCCAGGACGTTCAAGCTCGCATCCGTATGAGGGAAGACGACATCTCCTTACTAAGCGAGCTCGCTCAAGCCGTTCGGGCAGATGTCGACTCATACGCCTGGATGACGCGAACAAGTGCGTCGAGTACCGCATTCCTACCCGTCGAAGTCACAGGGACAAAAAATCAACGCAATACCACAGCCAATTTATCACTTTTGTGTCCACTGGAGTACACCATCCAGGGGACACTATAAGATTTAAAAATAAATAAAACAGCAGTATCACAGGACGAAATCACAGATAAAACTACACAAATCACAGTATAAAAATATCACGATTCGACTTGGCGGAACACGAATCACGACTTTGACAATCACACGCATACGGATACTAAACGCACACGACCTGTTGCCAGACATCAGGGCGAAAGCTATCGTACAATCAGACGGTGGTGTTTCTCTCATACGGTGGATATCTCTGTCGGTCATACGACGTTCGTCCTCGTCGAAAATTTTGATCCGGCATCTTTTGTGAAAACAGTGGTACCTCGAGAAGGAAAGGTGCCGATCTTGGGTAGTCAGAGGCTAATGGAATCCGAAGATTACTGTATTGCGCATAAACTACCCCTGGAACCCTTAGCCTCCTTGACACCAATGGGGGATAAATATCCCTCACGGGTGCCAAGGGCAGCTGCTATAGGTGTCCTCACCACCTGTAAAATGTTAATTTTATTTAAATATTGTAATTATTTTGTAGTTTAATTATTTTATGTAGGTGCTTTATTTAAGTATTGTAGTTTAATTATTGTTAAAAGCAGCAAAATACAATTATTATTTTGTTGTACCAAATTCGTTTCAAAGCGCCGCAAATCATTTGCACTCCAGACCTCGCTGTTGTTCAGGCAGACCCTGCTCAAAAAAACCATGTTGGAATGTTGGAAGTAACTCGACAATAGTTAACTGATAACATTAAACGAGCGTTAATAAATGTGATTTCTTATATATAGTGTATAATTTAGTAATAGACACAGCTAGTAGACGCCATATTATGTTTAATATATGTATAGGAAACAAAACTTACTAACGTTTTTCATAAAGTTTACCGTATCATTTAAATTACAGTAGCATTTGTTTTATAAGACTTTCAGAAGTATGGATGTGAATGTGGTCGTGTGGTCGTGAGTTTCAGTCTGTATTAAAACTATTAAATTTTAAAAATATTTAAAAGATTTCCCAGACATACTGTACATTAAATATCATGTTCAAACATTTAATTTGGCTTGTATAAAATATTATTCCATTTATTATTGTAACATTTGTCATAAATATAATATATTACAAAGAGAATTAGCTATAACTAGCTACAAACTAATAATTAGGCAACATTAATTTATAATTAAAAATAGGATTTTATTGTCATAAATTCTAAATATTGCTTTTATGTTTCCTTTGATTATGTTTAATAGTGGTATTGCTCTAAATATACACACGTACGACCATTTAAAATTTATATACACTATAAAGAACATTTATTTTAGACCGAAAACTTTCGTTTAGTTTTTAGTAATAATTTTGAACCAATTTTAATTTTTAACGCTATTATCAGTAGCTAATAGTTTGAGCTTGACGAGCTACAGTCCAGGGTCCCGTTCAATTAAGGGGGGAGTTCACGCCAGAATCGGCTAATAATTTTTTTCGAATCTCGTTTTTTGTTTTTATTTCGTTCTGTGGTTCTTTACAAACACGGTGATATATAAAACATGGCCAAAAAAATTTTTTTTTTCAAGTAGAAAAATATTTATTTGTGAGCAGCTGCACAGCCAAGTTGCTGCTCCTTTGCAGATAACGCTCGCCCCCCCCCCCCCCCGCGATTTGATCAGTAATATTTAGTTTTGGTGTGTACACGAGTTATAGTATGCACTGAGATAATGTTCTTTTATTTCTATGCCTTTGTAGACATTTTAATAAACAGTGACTAAACCGCTTCTTTTGTTATTATTTTTGTTTTTTACCGTTTCCCGAAACTTGTGTTTTTCCCGACAAGGAAAACCATATCTTAAGTTCTAGAAAAGATACAGACTTAATTTTTTTTTTATTTTGTTCATAAACATATTGCGCATAAAGTGGAGTATGCTTTTTCCATTTGAACAATTGTAACTATTTTTAAACATTTTTTTTCTAATAAAAAATTGGGTTTTATAATTTTAATACTTTGGGATTACAATTTTATAGTTAATTTTTAAAATTACCTGAAACCCATACTCAGCTTTATGGACAGGTCCTTTAGGAATAAAATAATGAAAAAATATTTAAAAAATATTCATTACTTTTTGAGATATGGCGTTCCTTGTAAACGCTTAAAAACTTGTGAAAAAGGGCCCCCTCCCCCACAGGGAAGAGTAATGAATGTTTCGAAAACAAAATTTTCTATTTAAAACCATCCCTAATTTAAAAAAAATTTCAACAAGCAAAATAATCATAATTAAAAAAAGTTGCCTTTTTATTTGAACTCCTCCCTTAAGAGGCCTTCTTTACGATAAACAATACTGGTAAGTGCGTGTTAGGCACGATTTAAATTAGAGTTCTGGAATCAGTAGATAGAGTATTAGGTATGAATGATAGAAAAAAAATCAATACCGCAAGTAAATATTAATTTATCGCTCCTCTAGCGTGTAGGTGTTCTATCTCCACAAATTGTAACTTGTGGAAAAATAGAGTTTAAGTTTGCAACGTATTTTCTTAATGATCGCTTAATCATTCAACAAGATTGTAACATTTTTATCATTCACAAGGAAAGCCTATGAAGATTTTGTTAATAGAAGTTCTCAAATTTTAACAGTTTACTCAGAAAAATTTTTGAAATTTGAAGATGAACCAGAAATATTCTAATTTAATAACACATCGATCTAAGTTCAGTATATAGAACAGTTACATTTTAAGTAGTATTGGTAAGCATATAGAAGTATAAATTAAAGTAAAAAAAAATGTTTTTTAAGAACAAGCTTTTATTTAAAAATGGGTTAAAAAAAATTAAAATAACTTTTGAGTGAAGTTTGAAGCAATATGCAACATAATTTATAAAAGCTTGAGGCGTTAATTAGGTATTTCTGTTTTGGATATAACTGTAGCTATTTTACTTTTCAGTAGTTACCAAACTTAATTAAACGCCTCAAGCTTTTATAAATTATGTTACATATTGCTTCAAACTTCACTCAAAAGTTATTTTATTTTTTTTAGCCCATTTTTAAATAAAATCTTTTTCTTAAAAAACATTTTTTTTACTTTAATTTATTTTCTATTTTTTAGTCTGATTACAATTAATTTAAAAAAAAAATTAAAGAAGTAATGTTTTTACCTATATTTCCCTAATTTTTTACCCTAATCAGACATAACTATGGAAACAAAAAATTGCAATGTAAAATCAATGGACAATATCTGACAATTTGAAATGTCAAAAAGTTGCACAGGACTAAAAATCAACAATTTTGGTTTGGGACGATTTAGGACAAAACTAATTATACAATATTGCGTTGTCATTAAAGTTATACACGTATGCAAAATTTGAAACCTCTAGCTCAATTAGAACTTGTCTAAATTTTGATTCCAAGATTTGATTTAAACCATCATACTAACATAGCAAGTTAAATAAAAGCTTTTAATTATTTTTTAAGCAAAAATGCACACAACAATACTATAATTCTTAACTTAATCTAACTCAAAATTCAAATTAAGCATAGGTAATAACTGTAATAATCATAATAACGTTAATAATTAATTGATTGTTTATGCCAAAGAATTTGAAACATTCACCATTTTTCTGAAATATTTTAGAATGCATTTGTTTTATGTTCATTTAGCACAATTGCATACTAACAGAAAAAGGCATTTCAAGACAACATATTATGTTTCATGTGATTACATAATACACTTGCATTCCAATAATTAATGAAATCATGAGGACATAAACCAAAAATTACCAATCTCTACAAGCCAAACTATTGCATATTTTGGTGATATCAATGCGGATATAGAAAGAAATGAATTCTAAAAGTAAGGAAATTCACTTCAACTCATTTTCTCCAAAAAGTGGAGATAGAACACTTACATTCTAGAGGAGCGATATTGTAATAAAATAAAAATATTCAAGGAGATACCTATTGAAATGTAACAATATTTTAAATAGGTAATTGTGACCGAAAGAATGAACTTCCAAGAACTTTTAATATTTTTAGATGCCATTGATCCAGTTTCGGAGTTGAAATATCCCTTGTTATATAATTTCAAACCTATTTTAATAACCATCGTGTGTAGATTTGTCAAATAATTTATTTATTATATATTTATGTTCCTGTTAATAAATTTAAATTATAAACGCATAATAAAAGGCCACATTTCCTTTCCAATAATAATATAATCCGATCAATTTAGCCTTAAAAATTGTAGTAAAGATACAAAAAATTAGGGGAGAACTGAAAATTGGTATGTATGTTCGGAACACCATTATAAATAAGTGTTGAAACGGTGCCTCTTAGGAAAAAAAATATTCAGACATTTTTTATAGAAAATTATCTGATCTACAATTTTTGTTTGACCTAATTTTATGATAAACCTTACCGTTTTGCTGAAAAAGGCGAAAAACCCATTTTTGACACCTTTGACCTTGAATAAAATTTTTTCCACGTGCAGGATTGATGAAGACTTTTCAACACTTATTTATAATGGTGTTACGAACATTCATACCAGTTTTCAGCTCTCCCCTAATTTTTGTACCCTTGCATGTTTAAATTGACCGGTGTAATAACAAATATTTTCCGATGTAAAAGAGTTTATTGCTAATAAAACTAAGATAAATAGCTCATTAAAATAAAAAATATACTCCAAATAAATCATTTAATAACCCGTTTACTTGTCTTCTTCATTACTTTTGTTTATTTGCCATTAAATGCGTAGCTAATAGTAATAATAATAATAATAAAAAAATCTACTAAAAAATTTTAAGGAATTTTTTTTTATTTCATTTATTAATTATTTTTTTATTTGGGATTATTGTATGCGGTTTATATTATTATAATAATATCATTATTGTTACTAAAAAAAAAATTTACATGTGTCTGCATTCGTATGTACATGTATGTACGTATCGTGTGTGTGTATGTATGGTAGTACTTAAACAGATATAAGATAAATAACGAAATAAAACACCTGTGCGTTGCCTCAGTCAAGTACAGGTCACATTCACCTGAGATGTTGAACCGACAAGAAATATTTATACAATAGCTTTTATATGGTTGCAACTGAGTACATATGTTTCTTACTTTGAGATGTATATAGGTATAATAATTATTTTAAATAAGTCAGAGCATACATTAGTACCGTATTTTCCAGCATGTAACGCGCACCTTGAACACCAAAAATATTGCCCAAATTTCATGGTGCGCGTTATACGCAGAACGTCTATACATATAATAAAACTGTAACGAGACCTTTTCTGTACATGGAATATTTTTTGAAAATTGTACTGGTACTGTAAATAGTTGTCGATGTAGATATCAAAGTCCGGTTAAGAGAGGTGTCCGTAGAAAAAGGAAAACATTTAGAAGAAAAGGTTTTGAGATTTTGCCAATTTAATATCAAAAGAATATCCTTTTTTTGAGTTAAAATTTTCACTTTGATTATAGCAGTTGTTATAGTTTCTACAGTTTTCAGTAGCAAAGGAGGAATATTTTTATTATAGATATTTTCAAATATCGATAATGTGTCATTATAGTCATCGATTTTAGCCATACTTTTTTAGAGCTTGAACTATTGAACGTATATTATACATAATTATATTATTTTGATTACCACATGAAGTAAAAATTTGAGTTATTTCTTTGATTTTTACGTTACGGAAAAGAAATATAGAAATTGAGAAGGTAATAATAATATCATTGGAATGATGTTTTTAATTTTTTTTGATTTTAAAATTATATTGCAATTTAAGATGAAAAAGTTACAATTGCAATCTTATTCTATATAATATATAATAATGTCATTTAAATCTCTCCTCATATGACTTTCGCAAACACTTTTATAAAATTTACCTCAGACAGTTTATAACAGTACTGTGTTCTGTTCATTATACTCTCAAATAAATAACATTCGGTGACTTTAGGCCCGCTTCAAACACTCACTATAATAGTACTATAAGCATTTATGTATATTCTTACCATTCGTACCTATATATACACGTACACCTATATATATGCATATCAAAATATTGTGTTGATCAACCTGTTTATTTGTGTATTTATTTAATCAGTGGCGATATGTCATAATTGTCATAGAGTATGCAATGTTTGATTATTTTATTTCAAACATGGAATTTCATGTATAATATTTTTAATGTCAAGAACAAAAATATAATTTGACATTTGCTAAAAAATGTTAAAATATGGTTTGAAATTTGATCTCAGCGTAGGTTAATTGTTTTGGTTACTTGTAGATTTCGTCGTCTCTTTATGGTGGAAATTAAAATTGAAATTATTGCAGTTTATTAATATATTTTAAGAACATACGATCCGATAGCAGTTCCTTTGTAGTAGGCGTAACAAGTGTTGCATTGAGTTTTAAAATATTTAAACAAATTTTAAAGATTCTCAACTTTTTTTTGTTTTTATTTAAAGAAATGCATCCTTATTATGCTTTATGCTGAGCGTCCACTAGGTCAGAAACGCGCCACGACGCGATGCTGCACGGTGCTTACATCAATAAGATCTCCGGGGCGGTACCGCGCCACTCTGTCGACCTAGTGGACAAACATGCATTTATTCAGATGTATTTATCTCCGAGAGCGGAACTGCGCCTCGCCGCGCCGCGTTTCCGACCTAGTGGACGTTCTGCTTTATAGAGCCATATATTTATATTTTTGACTTATGAGTATATAAGTAAATATAACCTTATTACTTTTGGTTTTAGAAAAAGAAGTTTAAAGACTACTTGAAATATAACCAATGTGAATCAAATTATGTTTAATTCGAGTAGCTTGATTTGAATACTACTCCAGTACCATCACTAATGTGACAAGTGTTTTTTCTAGATAATTTTTGTTATATCTTTTCTAATAGGACAACTGTTTTCTCCTGATAATTTTTATTTTATTTTTCGTTAAGCAATCGGAGATGTAAAAATTTTTATTATAATTCGCTAATGATAAGTATATCGTATCCAATATCTGTACTATTCATTTGCTAGTTTCGCTTGCTTGTGATTTGATTGTATATGAATATTTTTCTCACAGAGATTTTTTTGTATGTAAAAGTAAACGGTTTTATACAGTTGAATGTCATTAAAGAAGATAATAATGTGGTTTCTATCTCCTTGTTCTTAATTTCGATTCTTTGGGGCTATTCATAACAACACCACTCGCTAGCGACTTGCAAGCACATATTGCTCGACCGCTTGGCCTATATATATATATATATATATATATATATATATATATATATATATATATATATATATATATATATATATATATACGGGTGGTCCAGAATTATGTACCGTAATTGCTGGAGCTGATAGTATGTTCAAAAATAATGGTACCTTTTCATGTACACTTTTTTCCAAAACTCAATAATAAGGGAGATAAGGCAGAGGGGTAAAATGTAGAGGGGTGGAACGATACTGATTTGTTTTTTTTTTAAATTTTTTAGACGCTTTTGATTACTGGATTCATATTCTAAGGGCGCATATGAACATTAAGATAATTAAATTTATGGTATCGATTATTCGATCACTTATGATTAGGGGATAATTTGGAAATAGATACTCCTACTTTAAACTTCTCGAAAACGGTAATATTTATTGAAATGTAACAAGTATACCTTTTTTCCGTGAAATTGTCTAAGGAATTATATTATCAGGGATTTTGTTTAAATAATTGCAAATTAAAAAAGAAAAAATGTGATAACTCACACCTACCACCCAAACCACCCCTTAGTCATGAGTGGTGGAATAAATGTTGACATAAATTTAATCCTTCTAATGCAAAATAAGTACCCCTAAAATATCAATCCGTTATTCAAAAGCGTTTGGAAAATAATTAAGATATAATGGTTTTCGTTTCAAACCCCTTTACAGAGTTGTATCTCTCTTATTATTGAGTTTTCAAAAAAAGTGTACATGTAAAGGTACCATTATTTTTGAACGTACTACGGGCTCTACCAATTACGGTACATAATTCTGGACCACTTTGTATATATATATATATATATATATATATATATATATATATATATATATATATATATATATATATATATATATATATATGTTATACTCAAACACCGAAGCGCCGGCGTTCCTAGGTTTACCTAGTCAATCCTCAGGTCTGACATAACGTCTTAGTCAAAGTCCAAACGAATAGCGCTTTTCTTGACCAACGAATTTTTAGTTAATCCTAGGAGAGACTAATTTGGACAGTCAAACGCCGAAACTCAATTTTATGAAATCGGGGTTTCACCAGTCAGACCTAAATTATTTAATTAGGTATACTAAGCTTTCGGTTTTTTTTTTTTGACATGTTTGGCATAAATCTAAATGCAAGTTAACGCCCTCTTCTGTGACATTTGCATAGTTTTTATTCAAGGCTTTAATTGTAAGATCTCTACCATCATGACCATATTCGTGATAAGCACTTTCAATCACATCGAATAACTCTTCGTCTACAACGTAGTATCGGATTTGTAGCTGATAATGGCTTAATCATTTTTTTTCTGTATAGCCGTCTTCTTAATAGATACTTTGGCAGATTTTACTTCACATATGATCTTATATTTTCGTTTATTTCCAATATGAAATGAACACTTCTTTATTCAGATTAGATATTTTCTGCATAGACTTAGCTTTTAAAGCTTATTTATCCACGTTTTCAGTCATAACACAGTTTGATTCACTCATCTTTAAGCTTACACTCCCGTACGTTCAATGCACAAATACGGAATGACAAATAAATTTATTAGAAAACCGTAAAGACTTAGGCTCACATGCAAAAACCTGTTTAAACATTGCCATAAGTGCAGTATAAATCGACGTTTGACCGAATTTGCTTTAGTCGCTTCTAGGATAGACTAGGAAAACCCCGAAACAGATTATTTTATTTTCGACGTTTGACTAAAAAGTTAGGTACTTCTAGGTTTGACTAAAAATTCATCAGTCAAAGGCCGAAATAAGAACTTATTCGGGGTTTGCCGAGAGGTGTTGGTCAAACTTAGAATAAACGAGTCATTCCGCGAAGAGACTGCGTATCGACCTTTGACTATAACATATATATATATATATATATATATATATATATATATATATATATATATATATATATATATATATATATATATATATATATATATATATATATATATATATTAATATTACGGTAATAACCCAAGTGTGCTCATTTTATTACGGCTTAATCAGTGTTTCATCTTAATATTTTAAAGAACAGAGAAATGTAACCTTAGACAAAGTTTTGTATCCCAGGTATTTAGTTTTATAAACTGATTTCACTGTAGTCATATATCATTTGTGTTAGTTTTTTCCGAAAAATTTTAAGAAAGTTCTAATGTAATAATTATTTGAGGTTAATTATGAATAACATTTAACTAATAATTTATTTTCATCTTTTCAAATAAAATATTTTATTTTTTCGTAAAATATGTAAATGTTAGCCAGCATGAAAAATAATTTGACAAAAATATTATAAAAAAGTATATTTTAATATTTCAACATCGATTAATAAAGTAATTTTTAAAGTTTCTTTTTCTTCGACGTTGTGTAGTTTTCTTTAATTTTTATAAAATATTAATAAATAAATGTTACTTTAATACGACAGTTATAAAAATAAATTTTTATGGGAACCAAGCTTTTCTGCATAGCATGGTGTAAGGTAATATGTAATATAACAGGTATATATAATATCTGTCTATAAATCTAGATTTTGTTCTGTTGGGTAGCTTTACTCGAGCATATAAAATTTCATCATGCAGTCACGTTTTGAGAGTTAGAATTAATTCTGGAATACTTAATTGATATTTTTGTTTTGGAATTTCTCTACCGACGTTTATTATTTAAAACAATATTTTTTACCTAGCAATTTTATTTTGTGATATTTGGTTAATTTTCTAGTAGAAAACTTTTGCTAGTAAACTCATAGATAACTTTTTCGAAGTCCTAATTTTAAAATGTAAATATACATACTTGCATAGACATAGCTAGCGGGAATTATACACATAGGTGGGCACAGTTTACACCATAGTGAGATAGAGTGCTTACTTCAGAGTCCTGAGTACCATACATACTCAGGTCTAAGCAAATTCGGTACTAGCTAATATATCAGAAATGTGAGGCAACATCCTGTCGTCCCAATGTAAAATGTACTTGAAAACCACGAATGACATTGCCGTTTATAGCGTTCGATAGAGAAAACAAAACATCAAAGCTAGTGATGAGCAAATGCAAGACCAAGACCAAGACTTGGCAGTCTCGGTCTACTAGGTCTTGTTCTTGCATTAAGAATCTTGGTCTTGGTCTTGCTAGAGCAGTTTGAGTCTTAGTCTTGGTCTTGGTCTTGCAAAATGCAGTCTTGGTCTTGGTCTTGGTCTCGGTATTGCTAAAAAATCTCGCAATTTCTTGCATTTTTTTATTAGCGAATTTTTTCCTTCTGAAATCAGAATTTTCTCTGTATTAATTGTATTAATTATATTAGGTATTAATTATACTTTCAAACTATTTAAATAGTTTAGCAAGAGTCTTGCTTTTTTCTTGCTTTTGTCTTGATCTTGCTCACTTGAGTCTTGGTATTGGTCTTGCAGCCATACTTATAGTCTTGGTCTTGGTCTTGCTCTTGATATACATAGTCTTGGTCTTGGTCTTGGTCTTGCAAAAAATGCAAGGCCAAGACAAGACTGCAAGACCAAGACTAATTGTGCTCATCACTAATCAAAGCAATATTTTTAGCTGTCAGAATTATATTTCATTGTCTGTCTAGCTGTTTATGAGAGCATAATGATACCAATCGTTTATGATGAAATTTGGTGGAAATTTAAACTGATTCGTGAATACTTGCCTTTTTTTAGCGAATTTCCAGAAAGAATTCTGGAAATTCAGCTATTACAGTAGGTCTCATGACACGACTTAAGCCCGGCACTATGGCAGAAATTTTCTTCAGCCAGACATGTCGGATGCCAGGAATATGGCTTTTGTTCTTGGAAAAAATTAGCTTTTTGCCAAAATTTCCACTTATTCAAAAATATTTGCGATATTTTTTTACACCATTTAAAAGAGAAGAAAAAATTACATAAAAAAGGTCTTTAAACTTTTTTTCTATGTCAACTAGTTTCCGAGAAAAACTAATTTTTATAAACGGAAATTCGCTATGTTATGCAGGATGCTGCGACAGGGGTATCAAATATAAATTGACCACAGACCATATAAAGAAAAACTCTCAGTACTTATTTTACACAATTTGTTATGAGACATGTTTCAGAAAACCGTACACTCAAATCCAAATAGAAAATACGTACAAAATAACCATAATGATAGTAAAATATGAGAAAAATTTTTTAGTTATTGCATGTCACATGCTACTAAAAAATGGGTTCATCTTAGATTACAAATAAACTTAAAACTTATTATAAACCAGTATAGTGTATTTGAATCCGGAAGTATCATATCCGCTAATGGGATATAGTGAATTTGTTCAACGATGACTTGAATCCGAGTTAGTCGTAAATCCAATCTGAACCTAATCCAATACGATTGGAATTCGAGTTCGCCGAGCAAATTACAAAAAACTATTATTTTCATGTAACATACAAATTTTTTTTATTTCTTCCCCGTATATTATCATACATGTAAATAAACAAATTAGCCAAACACGCAATAAGTTACGGTAAGCGAAATTATGATTAAAAGAGTTGCTACGCACCTTAATATTAATTCAATAATAGACATTAGACGAGCATAGACATACAAGTAAATGTAAGTATTAAGTATGGAGTATATATTTATATAATATGTAATATTACATTGTACTTTACATTTATTAAATGCTTTAAGCATTTCTGTGTAAAGAAAAGTAACAACCGTGGAATATATATCTTGTTGGATGGTTATGCACGATTTCACTGCAAGGCAAATTTATTATTATTGTTTCGGATACGAAAATACAACTAACATTACAAATAGGCCAGAAAGTGAGGCAACTGCACCAACAATGAAATTTATAGATACTTATTTTATTGTACTATTTATATGTGTTTAAATGAATTATTCAAAGTGTTCTCCAAACTGTAGAAGAGATCTTTTTATAAAAGCTCCAAAACGAGTATATAAAATTCTAAAATATACATTCTAAGAAAAAATTTTCTTAAAATGTCACAGAAAGTCACTCGGATAAAGGGAAATTTCTAGGTAATAACATTGTAGCGATATTTCAATTAATTTTCAATTAATTATCTTCTATAAATTTTGATATATATATATATATATATATATAATATATATAATATATATATATATATATATATATATATATATATATATATATATATATATATATATATATATATATATTCAAATTGTGTAACTTATTTTCTCTATTTTATTCTTTTCCTGGAACATTCTTACGCGCATGCGATAATTGTCGGATAACTTTACTTTAAAGATATTATTGTTACTTTAAGACAGATTTATTCTGGTCGTCGAAGAGATATAATCGGGCTGTTGAACAGAATTGTTCACAACCATTCTCGTCTTCGCATACCTTAAGGATGTTTAGACTTTATTTTTGTTTTTCTGATTTTATTTAAAATGTTAAACGACCACTATTGGCCACATGTCCTTTCAGGATATGTAGTCCTTATATTTCTTTTAAAATTTTATTTAAAAATGTAAAATATAATTTCAATCTGGAGTGCTCGGTGATAATTTCAATAATTTATTTCTGAAATTTAATTATTTTATTTTCATTTTGTTAAATTGTTTCAAATACTTTGAATAATTTCTTTTGACACCAATTATGAATTGGTGAGAAATTATTCATTATTTCATATGGTTTTCGGTTTTCGATGATCTTATTTTGTATTTTTTTAAAATATTAAATAATTTAATAGTTCTTTTTGACACCATGCAGTTTTGGTGAGTTCTATTAAATTTTACTTTATTTGCCTTTTATCGGTTGTATGTACAAATTGTACTTTTTCTCGCTGATAATTCAGTGTGCAATTGATTGTAGATTTCAAAGCAATTATCAGCTGTGTGTACTAATAGTACTTTTTCTCGTTGATAGTTGTATTTGCAAGTAGTTGTACATTTTAAGGTAATTGTCAGTTATATATTTTTTTTAAATCATCGGATACACGACATTTTATCACCTAGTGGTTATTTATCTTTATCGGAATTCATCACTCCTGGTGATTCGTCACCTTTTATAATGTATATACAGGTAGATTATTTTATTGTATTTGAACCTTTACAATCGTATACACTTTACCTAGTATACCCAGTTTAATTACATTTTTGATAAAAATTAATTTTCAAATGTTACGGTAAGATTTCTGTATCGTTCTAATTTTGTATATTGTATTTTCTTTATTTTGGCAAATCATCAATAGTCTAATGTTGTATTCATAATTTAAAATGTTATAAAATAATTTATGGATAATAATTGAATATTGTGGCTTTTACAATTATTACCATTTTTCATTAAATGTTAACTCATAATTTCATTTTAAATAAATGTAATTTTTAAATTTTATACTGCGTACTCTGTAAAAATGTATATTGTTTTTAGTATCTAATGTAATAAATGTTTGTTATTGTTGAAATAATTTAAATTTCTTTCCTAGTAAGATTTTCAGCATAAGTAGTGAAATTTAAACATCAAAAAAACTATATCATCAAAAATTAATTTCTCATTTACAATTCTATTTATTTCAATAAAAACATCTAGATTTCAAAAACTTTGTTTTAACATTATTATTTCTGTTACATTCCTAAACATTACAGATTTCGTTACAGTATTACAATGTTAACCATTAGATATATTTTTTGTTACACTTAGACAGATTTCGTTATAACACAGTTACCATTGCTACAGAAGTTTTCACATCAATCTTTGTAGAAAAAGTTAATTTAATAGATAATAGGAGATCCGAAATAGACGTTTTCATTAAGTCAATTTAACCCTTTATCTCCTTGATTCAAAAGTACTGAGCCCTTTCAAACTTTTTGAAATAAAATACATGTTTATTTTAATAAAGGAAAAAAACTGAAATTGTATTCCGCTCTCAGATTAACTGTACTGATACACCGAAGTGTGCCCTGAGTGTGAAAAATTGAGGCATTTCACAAAAATGGCTCAATACTTTTGAATCAAGGCGATATAAACTTCATCACCAAAATGACCAGCTAGTTATTGCTATGTTCTAAACTTGAGAACATTATAATTTGAAGTAAATAAACAGTTAAAAGCTTACAGTGTTGATCTATATACTATGTCGACAAATTATTGCAAATATTTTAATAATAATAAAATAATATAAAACCTATATACCTGCAGTAATATAAAAGCATTTTTTTGTTTCGTTTAAGATAATAAATAAATAACCCTTTGTTCGGTCTGTGTTATGAATGCATAATAAACTAGTAAATTCACTAAAAAATTATTCCTTTGATTGATGACTTAATAAGTACTTTCAACGGTCAGAAGAAGAAGGGTATAATATTAGGTATGTATATTATAAGAACTTGCCTGATCCCATCGTTTCGCTTCTCTGTTGTATGGAATAGAACATTAAATATTGTTAGCTTATAGTGATATATATGTATAATTTTGTATTTGAATAACTTTGAACGTATTGTACTTTAAACACATTCTACATCTGTTAAGTAATGGTAATTTTGTCACAATATTTATCTAGTAGTTTAGTAGAATATTTAGTAGAAAATTGGATATTTGCTGTAAATTTATTCCTTTATTTTCAGATTTACTTTTTTCAATTAAAAAAAAAAAAAATACCGACCACAGACCAATGAACACTATTATATAACTAGAAGGAGCCCAAAGCCAGTTTATAGGCAGTTTTCTTGAGACAGGTAACGGGGTGAGACGGGTGAAATTGAAGGAATATAATGTATTGTCCATTTTTCAGCAAATAGGACTATAATTATTATAAAACATAATTTGTATACGTACGTATTTTGAAAATAAACCGAATACCACTTTTTTCTTTCAAAATTTTGCAGTTTCTTCTCAAAAACTTTAAATTTTGTTATCATTTTTATATTTTGACAAAAACTATTTGAAAACTTTACTACAGATACCACCGGTTATTGCATTGATTACTATATTATAGAATATTGTTAGGTCATTCCTGGTCGTATCTGGGTGCTTCATTTATACATTGATACAGTAAGTCTTTAGAATATGTTTTTTGGTCTGTGATACTAACTATGGATACTTCATAAAAACCATAGGTACCCTTAAAAAATAAACACACTCTTATCCCAAGAATTTTTTTCCATGTTAGAATTTTGTTCTCACTTTTTGAAACATACTGTATATAACACTTTGACAAATACGCGTATACTTGGACAAATACGCGTAGTTAAATTTTCGTGTAAGTGAGCGACGAGCAAGCGTACATCAAATTTGTGCTAGATCTAGTACGCGTCTACAACCAGACGCTTTATGTATAGATGGCTTCAATTACATATCATATATTTGTTAATTGTCAGTACTCTTGGTAAAAGGTATATGCAGGGCCGGACCTAGAATTATTAGAAGGGGGGCAAATCTTCCTGTTGGCGCCCCCGCAACAAACAATATTTTTTCCTGGAAAAGGAAGTGATGATACAAAGAAAAGTCACCTGGACCCTATCAAAAATGGCCACCGTTCACCTTTTTTTGTCATCAGTTCCTTTTCTAGGAAGAAATTTACCTGAACCCTATCATAAATAGTCACTGTTGACCTTTTTTTGTGCTCATCACTTCCTTTCTAAGAGGAACAAATTCACTTGGACCCTATCATAAATGCTCACTGATGACCTTTTTTTTTTGTTCATCACTTCCCAAAGTTTTTAAAATTTTACTACGCCAAAAAAATTTCGCCGTTTTCGTACGTTTTTGGCGTCTCTAAAAGCTTCCAGAGGGGCGGCACGTGCCCCCGCTGCCCCCTAGATCCGGCCCTGGGTATATGTACTTATGTATTGTATGCAGTTTTATTTGTAACAAGAAAAATGCGCAAGAATCATTTTAAAATTCATGTACTATAATGTGGTAATTGTTATATCCTTCTAGTTTGTTCTTTATAGCGGGTGCTTATTATTATATATGGACATTAATTATGGAACAATTTATTCAGAAATTTTTATGGCAAACAGACAACAAACAAATTATGGTAGGTATCTGCTTATTTTAAACCGACTGCAACTTATTATTTACTTTAAGTTCAATTAAGATTTAATTTGAATTTCTTTTTTAATTATTTAAGTATAAGTTTGATGGAAATATTTTAATCTTATATGACATGAGAGTAATGATGGTCAGTTTCATCAATGTCTGTACATAGTATGTCGTATATAATAAAGGTTTTTATATCAATAATTACTATTAAAGTTTACTTACTTTGTAAAGTTTTATAAGAGTAAACAAAAGAGTGATTTTCAATACTCAACTCAAACTCAGACGTAGAATTTTATAACATCTCGCAGCGTCAAAATTGTAACTGGCTTGTGGCCGGACATGCATATATGCGTATTGTATTGTTGTGAAAAGAACTTTATTTTTATGACCTACTAATTAAAGTCGGTAGCGACATCTGTTTCAAAGTGTGGTCAATATCATCAGTTCTCATCTTAGTAACAATGAGATAACAGAACATAAAATCCACGTAAAATTTGTAAAAATCTACGACGGAAAAACTCTAAAAAGTTACACATAAAAATTCCTGGAGTTTCATATTCGAAATTTCTTTATAATTTAGAATAAGTTAATTTGCATTCGTCGTGTGTGATACTACACTGCAAAATACACGCGCAAGATATGCCATTATTTTATCATAAATTTACTATCGTAACTATACTTAATAAAAACACTGTACAAACAGACTTATCCAATTTTTTATTCTAAATTTATTTTTAACTATTTAAGGGAGGAGTTTAAATAAAAAAGCAACTTTTTTATTTATGGTTATTTTGCTTGCTGAAATTTTTTTCAAATTAGGGATGGTTTCAAATAAAAAATTTTGTTTTTGAAACATTCATTACTCTTCCCTGTAGGGGAAGGGGGCCCTTTTTCACAAGTTTTTAAGCGTTTACAAGGAACGCCATATCTCAAAAAGTAATGAATATTTATTAAATATTTTTTCATTATTTTATTCCTAAAGGACCTGTCCATAAAGCCAAGTATGGGTTCCAGGTAATTTTAAAAATTAACTATAAAATTGTAATCCCAAAGTTCTAAAAATTATAAAACCCAATTTTTTATTAAAAAAAATGTTTAAAAATAGTACAATTGTTCAAATAGAAAAAGCATACTCCACTTTATGCCCAATATGTTTATGAACAAAATAAAAAAAAATTAAGTCTCTATCTTTTCTAGAACTTGAGATATGATTTTCCTTGTCGGGAAAAACACAAGTTTCGGGAAACGGTAAAAAACAAAAATAATAACAAAAGAAGCGGTTTACTCACTGTTTATTAAAACGTTTACAAAGGCATACAAATAAAAGAACATTATCTCAGTATGTACATACTGTAACTCGTCTACACACCAAAACTAAATATTACTGATCAAATCGCGAGGGGGGTGGCGAGCGTTATCTGCAAAGGAGTAGCAACTTGGCTGTGCAACGGCTCACAAATAAATATTTTTCTACTTGAAAACAAAAAACTTTAGGCCATGTTTTATATATCATCGTCTTTGTAAAGATGAACGAAATAAAAACAAAAAACGAGATTCACCTCGTGAACACCTTAAATAAATGACTAGGTCATCGAAGTTTATGTTTCATGTGTTTTGTTTTCTTTCCGTCAGCAACATCAGTATCAAAGTAGGGACACACACGTAACGGAACGTCCTTTTTGCAAGATTGGCGTCAGCCAACATGCTCGACATATTAAATGATAAGATCAATATTTGATACATAAAACCAAGGCATGGCTATCGTGGTCTTGGCACTGATATTGACAATGCCTAAAACAAAGCCTATTAAATACATGCAATAAGACTGAGAATTGATACACGAGGGTAAGAAGCATCCTGGTGCAAAAATTTGTTGGTGTTCCCCTATAATGAAATAATTATTAAATTTTTGAATTGAAAACTTCTATAACGAGGTAACTCTGCGTAATAGGATAATCAAATTTGTAATAGAAGAATAGAGAAGAAGGGTATCAGTAGTAATAACAACAATATACAACCTAATAACTTTGAATTTATTAATTACAGAGAATTAAATTTTTGGTACAAGATACGGACATCTTTCAGGTTTTGAATGTGTTGCACAAAAATATTCTATGTTGGCCTATAATTAAAATAACTGCACTTTTGTCGACTAAAGTGTAATGTTACATTCGTCACCATCAGAGCATCAATTTTTGGCAGTGTTTAGGTTCAGTTGTAACACTCATTATTTTAGAGATTTATTTGCTCTCATTTATTTAGAGAAATAATCAAAAGGAAACGACTTCTTGCAAAACAAATCAAAAGTGTAGATCGAAGAATAACAACAAGATTTACATGTCAAAAAATTAAAAAAACAATCAAAAATAGTTGTCAATCTAACATGTTTCGGCCATTAGGCCACCTTCAAGAGATTGTGGCAAAAATTATTGATTTATAAAAGAAAACTAAAAAAGAATTATATAAAGGTCAAAACATTTTTACTCAAACTAAATATCAAGAAAGTGAAAAAACCACACCCCAAACAAAGGTATGGAGTAACCAAAAACCACAAAACCAAAGGGATTTTGTAGAATTTCAGAGTGTTTTCCAACCAAAAATCGACCAAAAAACGGTTAATGAAATCAGGGCCGAACCTAGAGTTCTTAGTAAGGGGGCAAATTTTCCTGTTGGCGCTCCCCGCAACAAAAAAGGGCACTTGGACCCTATCAGAAATGGGCACTGTCGACCTTTTTTTTTGCTCATTACTTTCAAACTTTTTAAAATTTTACTACACCAAACAAATTTTAAGCATTTTCACCTTCTAGCGCCCCTGAAATTACGTTTTTCAGGCCCCTAAAAGCTTCCAGGGGAAGCACGTTGTCCCTGCTACCCCCCCCCCCCCCCTAGATCCGGCCCTGACTGAAATAATAATTTCAAACAAAACACACAACCACATAATTGTACACTAATATCTAATACAGAATATAATAAATTCTTTTGTAAAACTTTTTTAAAAAATATTGAAAAATAATTGTTATGTAATTAGAATTGAAACGAAGAAACAGCGAATTATTCACAAGGTAATAGCACTAGTAGTAAACGTGTTGAATGCCTTATTAGAAATGATTTAAAATTAATTTAATTAAAGTTTTAGACTTATCCAGGTGGGGGAAGTGCGTACAATCATTGAGTGTGACGTAATACTGGATTAGGTACTGCGCAGTAGATAATGATTCAAGCGCGTCTAACGTCCGACCCTTGTTGGCAAAATGGCGGACTTCGAAGTCTTCAGACAAATAAAAGTTGTGGTTAAAAATATAATTAGCAATAGACGAAAAGCTTTTAGAAGATTTTATAGCAGCAAAATGTTCGGAAAATCTATTTGAAAATCTATGACCGGTTTGACCTACATAAAACTATGAACAATCTTGACAAGTGTATTTATAAATACCGGATCTATGTGATAACGGGATAAGATCCTTAGTTTTAACAAAAAAATCTGATAGAGTGTTGTTAGAAGAAAAATTTAGTTTTATATCATGTTGGTAAAATACTTTACGAAAAACACTGGATTGGTTAGAGAGAAACGGAATGGAAGCATTTTTGGATGTAACATGCAATTTTGGACAAAAGCATGATTAAAGAAAGCCATTTTATGGATAAGAGGGGGGTTAGATTCAAAAGGTATGCAATGTCCGTTTGTGAGGGTTTACGAAAAGCCGAAATTTCAACACCAGAGGAGAAAGGATGGTATTGATGGTAATTGATTCTATTGGATGGCACTATTGATGATAATATCAAGAAAATTTAATTTTTATTAGTTTCAATTTCGATTGTAAATTTAATATTGTTATGAATAGTGTTTATAAAGTCTAAAAATTCAAGCACTTGCCCTTCTGTGCCCGACCAAACTACGAAAATATCGTCCAAGTAGCGTTTCCAAAAACAAAGGTTATGTAAAAGAGGATTATCGGAATTAAAAATTAAATTTTCAATGTGGTTCATGAAAAAATTAGCAAAGAACGGAGAACACTTTGCGCCCATAGGTAAAGCAGATTGCTGAAAGTAAAACTTATTGTTAAATTGAAAATAATTATTGTTTAATAATAATTTAAGACATTGTTCCATTGTTTCTAGGTTAGCGGCATCTGGGATGTTTCTAAAATTACTGGAAAGGAAGGCCATGAAAAGTGATAACAGTTCGTCTGTCGGAATTGAGTAAAAAGATTTTGAACATTGAAACTAATCAATATGCAATTATCGGGAAATTCAAATTTAAAAGATCTGTGATGAGTTCATTTGTGTTATTTAAGGAATAATTAAAATTAATATTTGTATATTTGTAAATGTTATGTAAAAACCAATGTGAAAGGCAATTCAAAATACAATCAATCTGACTAACAACTGGTCTATGCCTATTACCAGATTTGTGAATTTTTGGAAGTCCATAAAATCTGGGTGTTAATAGGTTCGTCAGTAATTTGATTTCATCTTTAAGGTTAAATTGCTTGATAAAGTTTTTAATTTTGAGTTTAATTCTTTCTGTGGGATTACTGTTCAATAAGATGAAATTATCTGAGTCCAAAATGTTTTCCATTTTACTGATGTATTCGTATTTATTGACTAAAACAGTTGCCTGGCCTTTGTCTGCTTTTGATACAAAAACATTTTCAGGTTTTAGTTTGTATTTAATTTGATTGATAACTTTAAGGTTATGTACTGCTGTAACTCCAGATTTCAAACTGACAAACCAATAGGAATGACTAACCATGGATCTAGATATCGGGTAGAAAACTTAATTCCTTACAAGTGTTCCACTGTTGTTTAATTTTATAAAAAAGTTCGCAAAATATTAACTATGATTTAAAAAACGAACCTACCTATGTATTTGATAAGATTATTTAATTGATTGTGTTTCTAATAAAATTATTTCACTTCAACTGATGGGTTATTTATTTACTGCAAAAATCGAAAAATTGTTGACACACTCAAAAAATGTGATTAGCTTATATAAACACATTTGACATTGGTAAGAAAAAACCGCCAGATGATATTAACTAAAAGTTTTTTAGTAAAACAGAACTTCAGTAAACACTTTACGATGCATAATGGTCCTCAGTAGGATAGGTAGGTGTCTCGCCAACTTCAAAGATACAGTTGACTCACTGTTACTACTGACCTGAATAAAACCTGTAATACGAGAAACCTGAAATAGTGACGTCTGTAATACGAAAGTGAAAACCTTGCTTTAGTATTTAGTGCTTTAGCTGTAATGAAAATTGTTAAATATTCGAGATTTACTGTAATCGTTATCTAACAGTCGAATGTTTAGTGCAGAAGTCAGTACCATAATCGGCCACTGTGAGTATTTTTGCGTTTTTTCTGCATTTTATTACTATCCTAAATATTTTTTAATGACCCAGGAACTCAAGAATGCAGAATTTGTACTTTCTCTTTTTTTTAAGAAACAGAATGACAAAATACGTTTGCAACTACTGCAACAAGGCTATTTGTGGAGAGCGCACTTTTAACATCTGCCAAGAATGCGCAAACGATAATCTATTTTTAATTGAAATATTACAATACTTTTTTTTTAAGTTACGCTAATTTGTTTGAAATAAATAAAGGAAATATAAAAATATACTAGTTTTTAATTCGTAGTCTATGAGTGGAATGATTAGTTACAGAGTAACACTGATTTTAGTCATCGAGGGTTAAAATATATACAGGGTGTCAGAGAAATAAGTGAGATCCTTTTGAGGGGTGACGCGACTGTTAATTCCGAAAAAATTCCTGCCGTTTTAGTGTCTACAGGGTGCTATGAGTCACCCCTCAAAAGAACCTCACTTATTTCTCTGACACCCTGTATAGAATAATGGACGTAGGTATGTTTTCAGCACAGCGCGAGTGTTTCGTAAATTTTTTGCTGGTGTGAAATATGCAACTTACTGCACTTGTTAAATAATACTCTTATTGGACGCATTTCATTGGAAGTAAATACTTCTTGACTTGGTTCACCCGGCATTACATACATAATAATTATAAGCTAGCTCAGGTGCTAGGTGACATTGAGTATGTATGAAAGAGTTATAGAATTTGACTTTTGATTATTGTTAGGGGGTCTTAGGTGAGTATGAAAACCCATGTCATTGGCCTCTAGGGTGGTCGACAAATCGGAGGGAAGGGGGAAGGTTGCAGAAAAAGCCGATTGGGAGACAGCTTATATCTTGCTTATTATTATTAATCGTAGAGTGATAATTTTTTTTAAATTTGTTTGCAATGAAATGATCTAAAATTTATGTCATATGCAAATCTTTGATATACCTAACGGTTTTCGTGTAAAAAAAATGCAAATAGAAGGCAACGTTAAAATTTAAGTATTTTTAGTATACAGAGCTAGTCAAAAATACAAAAAAGTCAAAAATCTCAGCGGGAAAGCATTTTTGGGATAAACGATGAAGACAAATTTTTACCATTTATTACGGCGCATCCGATGAGGACCTTCACCTTGACCTCAAAGTCAAGGTTCAAGGTCATATCAAAGTCAAATCCGTTTTTTTATATGGCAACCCCCACTTTTGACCCCACTTTTGAAATGGAAAGAGCGGAGAATTCTGCATCCGAATATGACCTTGATAGTGATCTCAAGGTCAACGATCAGGGTCAATTCAAGGGCAAATGCTGATTTTTACTGCCTAGGCGCTAGCTGACATTAAGTACGCACTGAAAGAGGTATAGAATTTGACTTTTGATTATTATTAGGGGGTCTTAGGTGAGTATGAAAACGCATGTCGTTGACCTCTAGGGTGATCAACAAATTGGTGAGGAAGGGGGTTAATTTGTAGAATAAGCCGATTGGGAATTCGTTTATATCTTGCTTATAATTGACCGTAGAGTGATGATTTCTATTTGTTTGCAATGAAATGATCTAAAATTTATGTAATATGCAAACTTTTGATATACTTAACAGTTTTCGTGTAAAGAAATGAAAACAGATAATAATGGTTAAATTTAAGAGTTTGGGTTTGCTCTTTAATTAACCCTGATCGTTGACCTTGAGATCACGGTCAAAGTCATACTTGGATGCAGAATTTTCCGCTCTTTCCATTTCCGGAGTCAAAAGTGGGGGTTTCCATTAAAAAAAAACGGACTTGATCTTCATATGACCTTAAACCTTGACTTTGAGGTCAAGATGAAGGTCATCATCGGATGCGCCGTAACAAATAGTGAAACTTTTGTCCTCATCGTTTATCCCAAAAATGCTTTCCCGCTGAGATTTTTGACTTTTTTATACTTTTGATTTGCTGTGTATACTAAAAATACTAAATTTTAACGTTGCCTTCTATTTTCATTTTTTTACACGAAAACCATTAGGTAGGTATATCAAAAATTTTCATATGACATAAATTTTACATCATTTCATTGCAAACAAATTAAAAAAAAATTATCACTCTATGATTAATAATAAGCAAGATATAAGCGGTCTCCCGATCGGCTTTTTCGACAACTTTTTCCTTCCCTCCGATTTGTCGACCACCCTAGAGGTCGACAACATGGGTTTTCATACTCACCTAAGACCCCCTAATAATAATCAAAACTCAAATTCTATATCTCTTTCATGCATACTCAATGTCACCTAGCACCTCGTCTATATCTACTTACATATTTTTATTTGAATTATTTAATAGTGATGTATAATTTTCTATGTAGGCACTAGGTACATACACTATTATTGATAATATCTAGTATAAACTTAATAAAAGTATATAGGTATACAGAGATAGTTGTCCATACGTGTGTCCGTCCGGTCAAATAATGTTGATTGATCTTAAAAGATAAAATTGATTAATTATAAATAAATTCCGGCATTTACGTCTTTCATTATCCGTAATCAATTTTTAATAAAATATCAACCATACGTACGTACACTGTTATAAGATTGATTGAATTAATTTATCTCAGTTAGAGAAAAAGAGATTAAAAACCATTTTATATTTTTTTTCAGATTGTATGTGCATGTATAAGTAATTATAATAATGGTCTAATAATATGTAGTTTATAATTCTTTTTCTTTATTTAAAGTACGTTCTAGTGTGTATCTAGAAAAGCTGTATATATAGTGCGTAATTCAATTTTGTAATAAAATAAGGTCGCCTCCGGAAATACTTGCACACAAATTGTAAAGCAGTCTCCACATTCTCGCCGAGGTTGGACGAAACGAGAATGCAGAGGGTCATTTCGTTGTGTCTCGCGGTTGGTGTTTTAATGCTATTCATATGCCTCGGCCAACCTCAACGAGGAACTTCAACGAGGAACCTCGTCCTATTTCGGCGAGAATGTGGAGACTGCTTTATAATTTTCAACATTTCAGTTTTAATATCGATTAATAAAAAAAAAACAAGCTAAAATATGCCAAACTGAAATATGATCTTTAAGGGAAATGTATAGTCTACGTTTTATTCAGAAATTTAATTAGTTTAAAAGAAATAGCAAAATAATAATAATAAAAATAATAGAAAGAGGCATAAGTAAAAGTTAAGATGTTTTGGTCGAAACTTAAAGGTAGTGTTACATTGTTAAAATATTTGGGAAGTGCGTGCTAGACAAGCATTAAGCTAGGATTTCGTAGTCCAGTAGCTAGAATCCTCGGAATAAAATATTGTTTGCTTTTATTTAATACTAAAACAAAGTGATTAAGTGTGGTAGACCAAACGTAATGACAGAAAAGACGAATTTATAAGAGTTTCGTGGTTAGAACTAGATAAGAAACTTCAGTTCACTGCAAACGCTCTTTCTAATTATATCCAACATGACGTGGTATGTGAGAAGAAAATTTTCACATCTATTTTCCAAAAAATGTATCTAAATAATTTCAGAATTTTTTTGTTATTTATTAATTGAATTTTACGATACGCACATGTATAGAGAAACCAATGACAACTGCAAATGACTCATTCTCATAAACTTATGTATTAGAAAAACTTGTAATATAGTTATCTCTTACAAGATCTACTATCTAATATATTGAAAAAGGATAGTAGAAATTATAATATCTTTTATATGTGTCAGAACTTTATTTTTGAAATGAGTCATTTTCTTTATATATAAATTTGTTTTTAAAACTTCATGAAACAATACACCAAACTGATAATATGCACGTTGTGTCGTATCAGAACCGTTCCAAATTATGTTGCCGGAACGCAGCTATTGTGTAAGATAATAATTTATTTAAAAATATCCAAGACATGTCTGCTTTCATATTATACTCTCCTTTTATACAATTTAAATAACATTTAAATTCCCTTTAAACATTTCCCTTTTTTATAGTTATAAATTATCCGGAATTGCAAAAAATAGTATATACGCCAAGGGTACGCCATATGAGTTTTTTTTATTACTCGAGTGAATTGTTGCCTGTAAAGGTCCTCTGGCAACAAACTTCACACTTGAGATTAAAAGTCATACTTTAGTCTTTTGGTGTATAATATAAGGACTATTTTTTTCAAAATTCCAAGATTACTATAAAACTTTTCCTATATTTACCTACTTTCAAATATAATTTTATTCGATACTGTCTTTAATAAAATCAGATAGATGTTACAGTCAAAACTCTTAACCGGTCAAAACTAACTAAACTAACCTAGCCTTAACTAACTTCTCCACCTAGTTTTTATATTAAAGTCGAAATATATTGTGTGTGTGGAGGATGGGGGAAGTAGTGGCGGGGCTGGGATTTGGCAGGTATGCCTCTGCAGCCGTCTTCTTAAAGAACTATGCCGATAGTCATCTGGAGTTGCGATGGGAAACTGCAGAAAGCCTTCACAAGCAAAGCCGGTCGCGAAGTTCGAACATTCGACCTACCAGTCGACGTGCCAGGGCCTAAGCACGCTTAGTCACTCCGCTAGTATATAGGAGATACTCATTTTCGACAAGAATGAAAGCTATTGATAAGAATGGACAAGGTTTTTATATTTAAAAGGGAATTTCCCCAAACTTAGTGATGCTAAAATCAAAAAAGCATTTTTGTAAGCCTACAGATAAAAAAATTGGTAAAATATGATAATTTCGAAAGCAGACGTAATGATTAGAAAAAGAAGCCTGAATTTATATAAAAAATGTGGGTAAATATTTATTAGGACGATATAAACCCGACAATTACAAAAAATATGTGGACTATATAATTATACTGAAAGCATACAGTGATTTGGGTTGCAACATGTCACTCAAAATCCAGTTTCTTTCTTTTTCGCAGAAGCTAGGGTATATAAGTAGTGAACATGGAGAACGGCTTCAACCAGTTATTTCAGGTATCGAAAAAATTTACCAGGGAAAATGGAATGCAAGAATGCTGAACTAACTACTGCTGGACTCTCAAAAGAGATGTGCCAGAAGCAAAATATTTAAAAAAATCTTTTACAACTAGCTTTTAATGTACCAAACCTGGATCCGAGTAAATTTGTATTAATTATTATATATTAAATATATTAATATATTTACTGGATTGCCATATATAGTAAATATATTAATATCACGAAGAATTTTTTTTCAACCTTCTCCCAAATTGCGTGGACTAGCTTTATAGAAGGATGGACATAATGAAACCAATATCTTCTATTTCATAGCTTTTCTTTATTAAAATTGCCAAAATATTTTCGATATGTTTAATATCATCTTCAGTGGCAGAAATTATCTAAATTTCAGATTGTCATTCTTGGATAACAACCAACCATACCAACAATCCATTAGAACAATTTAACTAGTTTTTTTGCATTTCACATGGAAATTTGTCAATCGAAAAAATTTTTTATAAAATAATTACTTTAATTTAAAACAATTAAAAAAGTCAAACATATTTAAAATGTAAAATCAAAAAAAAAAAAAAAATTTTTTTTTATTTTTTTTTTTTTTTTATTTTTTTATTTTTTTTTTTTTTTTTTTTTTTTTGATTTTACATTTTAAATATGTTTGACTTTTTTAATTGTTTTAAATTAAAGTAATTATTTTATAAAAAATTTTTTCGATTGACAAATTTCCATGTGAAATGCAAAAAAACTAGTTAAATTGTTCTAATGGATTGTTGGTATGGTTGGTTGTTATCCAAGAATGACAATCTGAAATTTAGATAATTTCTGCCACTGAAGATGATATTAAACATATCGAAAATATTTTGGCAATTTTAATAAAGAAAAGCTATGAAATAGAAGATATTGGTTTCATTATGTCCATCCTTCTATAAAGCTAGTCCACGCAATTTGGGAGAAGGTTGAAAAAATTCTTCGTGAAATTTATATATCCCAAAAAAAAAAATATTGTTGTAAATATATTAATATATTTACTGGATTGCCACAACAAAACCTTCTGTGATGGGAAAAAACTGTTTCCATTTTTTGATTCAACATACAAAATACTGTAAAAATCAGGCATTAAGCCCTTTGGGACAAAAAAAATTTTTTGTTGACTAGTGTTATTTACAATATGTAATCTTAAAAACAAACATTTTATGAACATATATATGTATATACATACATATATTATGTATATAACTACACCGGATTGCAGTTGATGATGATTTCAAAGAAAAGACCAATGAATCAACTGAAATTTATTTGAAGTAAATACATTATAATTAAAATTATTGCTGGTAAACAAAGAAATTTACAACACCCGTATGTCGCGAATAAGTACGCAAATACACACACAAAACCAGACAAGTAATAAACACATACATATGTATACACAGCTATACACCTAAATATGTAATAAAAATGATAATTAGGTGGCCATTGCAGCGCAATAGTATCGGTCAAATGCAGCCAAGCAAACCACTATATATATTATGTATATAGTTAAACAAAAACATCATGTTTCTTTTATGGAATTTGCGACTATCGTTTACACATTTTATGTGATAATTAAATTGTTTTTTACGTAAATTATTTATAAAATTTAAGTGGAAAATTTTCTTCTGTAATGAAGAACTACTTTTATTTTGCATGTTTCCAATTACAAATGCAAATACATTGATTAAAAAATCGATCAAAAATTGTACTCAAGGGGTCAAACTAGAATGTCTACCAAACTGTGCCCACTGTAATCAATGAGTGAGGTAACAGCACAAATACGATCAAAACACACGATATATGGACACGAATATACAAATGTGTTAGTAATATATTTTGATGATGATATGTGCAGTTCGCATACTATGATGGCGACATACTATATACTATGATGATCGACCTATTTGACAACTAATCAACAATTAAAAATAAATTTATTTATTAACCGACTTCAAAAACGAGGAGGTTCTCAATTCAACCCGTATGTTTTTTTTTTTATGTATGTACACCGATTTCTCCCACATTTCTGGGCCAATTTACACCATTCTTTTTTTGATTAGTAGATAAAGCTCTCCAGGTGGTCCCAAAAAAATTTTATTAACATTGGTCGAGTAATTTTTTAACCATTTTCAATAATATGAATAATTATGGCAATTTTAAAATTTGTATGTATAAGGGGCTCAGTGGAAAACTGGTACAAGTGTATATTATTGAATTTAACGTATTATGGAATGATAATTATAATTCCATAATACGCTAAATTCAATAACTCAGTATCAGCAATATTCACTTGTACATGTATGAGGGGTTCAGTGGAAAACTGGTACAAGTGTATATTGCTGATACTAAGTTATTGAATTTAGCATATTATGGAATGATAACTATCATTCCATAATATGTCAAATTCAATAAGTCAGTATCAGCAATATACACTTGTACCACTTTTCCACTGAGCCCCACCTATGTAAAATTGTTTACTTTATTTACTTTAAAACAATAGTAACATATTTTTTTATTAATTTATGTTGATCCAATTATCCTAAAATTAATTTTCTGTCAGTAACTACCTAGTTTAAAAAAATTCTTTGATAACCTGAAAAATTGGTTGATTTTCATCGATTTTTCATTTTCCTAGTAATTTACTACGTACTTTAAACACTAGGTATGTTCCAAATTTTCTAAGAAAAGTCAGTGCGTGGGCAAAATTATAATTTTTGGACCCTGATATTTTGGAAGCTATTCTACCTAAACGTATGAGATTTGTAATTTAAGAAAAAAATTTAAAAACCAAATAAAATACAGTCGACTCTCGTTAATTCGAAACTCGAGGGACTCTTAAAATATTACGAATTATAGAGAAGTTCGAATTATCGCAGGTAACAATTTTAATTTCTTAAGCATTTGCGATGAATGGACTTGAACTTGTCTCAAAATGTACTTACAATCTTTCTGTCTCTTTCTCTATGCAACTTTGAATTGTCGAGTGTTTGACGCCGATGAGTTCGAATTAACGTGTCGTTTTGTTACGTAGCAATGATTTTTTCGTTCGAATTACCAAGTGTATAAAAATGTATTGTTTTAGTTCGAAATATAAAGAGATTTTGTAGGGAACTCGTGATACCTTTGAATTACAGAGAGTTTCGAATTATCGCAGGTTTGAATTAACGAGAGTCTACTGTATTGCAATAGAGAGTCTATTGTATTCAAAAAGTAATAAATAATTAATAGCACGTATTTTGAAGTCAGGCGTAAAAGCGTAGTATAAAGATGTAGATCCACGAGAATTCATCAATTTTGCAAGCACATCCGATCGCAATTTTTTATAGCACGCTTTTACGCCTGACTTCAAAATACGTGCTATTAATTATTTATTACTTTTTGAAGTCGGTTTTTAAAAAAAAAATTTTATTTTAAGAAAGATACCTCTTTATTTTGAGAAATTTTTTATTCAATAGAATTTTTACACTTGAATACGACACACTTCATATTTTTTTCTGTTTAAATTTCACGAGTTGATTAAGAAACATAATTTTTATTTTGACGTGAACACCACGGCAGTCAGTAACAGACTAAAGCAGTAGTAGTGTAAATTGCTACTTATTGCAACGTTAAGATTTCACTTTTAGCGAATTTCGAAAACTCGAAATTCAGCTATTACAGTAGGTCTCATAACGCAATTGGAGCCCGGGACTATGGCAGAAATATGTTTTGAGGTCCCTAGAATATGAAAATGATATTCACTAAAATATATATATATATATATATATATATATCTGTATATATATATATATATATATATATATATATATATATATATATATATATATATATATATATATATATATATATATATATATATATATCTGTGTGTGTGTGTCGCCACGATAACTTTCGAACGAAACGTTTAGTGTTTATGAAATTTTGTGTGCGAACTAAAATCCGGATTAGCTCGGCTAAGTTCGTCAGCCAGACACGCCCGATGCCCAGAAGTAGGTTTTCTGGCAATTTTTTATCATTCGATCCTATCATTAGACAGTTCGATTTTTACATAGTTGGAAAGCCAAAAAAAATTATGAAGAAAATATTCTTATAATTTTCTTTCTATCTTAAGTGTTTTTCGAGAAAATTGTAATTTTTCACATTTGTATTAATTTTCTCTCCTTGTTAGTCTAATAAGTAATTTATATATATATATATATATATATATATATATATATATATATATATATATATATATATATATATATATATATATATATATATATATATATATGTCTCAATTCTTTATAAAATATGAAAATATTTCATTTTTTTTAAAGAATTTTGTGAGAACAAGTGAAATCTATCCACATATATGTATTATAAAGAAAGTTTTGTTTCTCATTTATTGCATTATAATTAGCATAGTTCTGTCTCAAGTTGAAAAACGAAAATTAAGCAGATTTTCTAAGCTTATGTAATGAAGATATTTTTTTTAATTGAATTTTAAATAAGCAAGAAATTGAAATTTATATTATGATATAATATTATTAAATATGAAACAAAACAACATAATATGTATGTATGCATGGAAAAAAATTTTTAAGTGAATCGATTTTGAAAATTTTTTCACTAATAATTATTTATGGTATCTTATCTGAGATCCGTCAAGGTTTTTTACTATTACCGAGGTAAACTATTTTAGATAGGTACAGGATGTGTTATCAGAGATCCACAACTGTGCTGCGGATGCAAATGCGGCGTAGAATGCTACACAACGGGTTTGTACACAACGGAATTGTAGACATAATAGAAAATTGATATAGTTGGGCTTGATAAATTTTCAGTTAGAAATAGTACTTCATTCTTCAGTGGAGGTAGATGAGACTAGAGCTGGAGAATGCGATAAGCTTAGGAGAACTTCCTATTTCAGTTATTGTGGTGTCTGTTTTACGCTTAAAGTAACGTGTGACCAAATATTGTCATGGTCAATCGTTTTTAAGCGATTTGGATGCAAGGGAGTGCATTTTTTGCATCAAATTATTAAAAGCTTTTATTTAACTTGCTATGTTAGTATGTTGGTTTAGGTCGAATCTTGGAATCAAAATTTAGACAGGTTCTAATTGAGCTACAGGTTTCAAATTTTGCATACGTGTCTAACCTTGATGACAATACAATATTGTATAATTAGTTTTTCCCTAGTTCGCCCCAAACCAAAATTGTTGATTTTTAGTCCTATGCAACTTTTTGACATTTCGAATTGTCAAAGATTGTCCATTGATATTACATTGCAATTTTTTGTTTCCATAGTTATGTCTGATTAGGGTAAATTAACCGATTAAAATATAAGTAAAAAAAATACTTCTTTAATTTTTTTTTTAAATTAATTGTAATCAGACTAAAAAGTAGAAAATAAAATAAAGTAAAAAAAATGTTTTTTAAGAAAAAGCTTTTATTTATAAGTGGGCTAAAGAAAATAAAATAACTTTTGAGTGAAGTTTGAAGCAATATGCAACATAATTTCTAAAAGCTTGAGGCGTTTAATTAAATTTGGTAACCACTGAAAAGTAAAATAGCTACACTTATATCCAAAACAGAAATAATTAATGATAATGCCTCAAGCTTTTTAAATTGTGTTGCATATTGCTTCAAAATTCACTCAAAGTTATTTTATTTTTTTTAGCCCATTTATAAATAAAAGCTTTTTCTTAAAAAAACATTTTTTTTACTTTATTTTTTGTTAACTAAACTTACTTTCCAAACGATTTTAATATTTACATATTTTTATGTCAAAAATGTTGACCGGATACATTGTCATAGATCATATGGCCACAAACAAACTGTACACAGATCATATGGTCGCATACAAACTGAACGGAATTTCTTTAGAAAAGTATATTAAGAAAGGGGTCAGTCAACCTTTTTTTAAAAAATTATCTTTATGATTTTTGATTAAAATATTTTTTAATGCTCAAAAAGTGTCGATGTCTATCTGCATTACATGGTTGAGTAAGTGGTCGGGAAACGACATTTCATATTACGTGACCTAATGTTATTCTAGGTAATGACAGAAATGATTCCAGCCTACAAGATGACGTAGTCAAGACTGGTAGGCTTGGCGACAATATCAAATGACCAAGAATTAGCGCAAACTATCGTCTTTAATGAACTAGTATTTTCTAAGTTTAAGATTAGGAAAAGTAAAATATAATCTTCAGTTTTGGTTTCCCGTTTTGTTATACTTTGTTTTCTTTATTATTTATTTAGTTTTCTTATCTTTTCTTATATTAATTATTTATAAATATTTTATTGTAAATAAACAAGCAATAATTATGTTAATATACTTTGTGAAAAACTTTTACAGGTTAAAAGTTGAAGATTCATTGGATGACTTTTAACTGTTATTATGCCTAAATAAATGTTTATCAAGTTTTAGAGTGCCAAATGATATTTCGCAACCTATTTCGCTTAGGGCGTCAAATATCCTAGCGCTGGCCAAGGATCTAGGCACTAACAAATACTTCTTATAATATTAGACCACAACTTCTTAGGCACTTAACAACTTCTTTATAATATTAGCATGATTGAGAAAATAAATATTTATACCGTTGAATTAAATTAAATTACTTGTAATGAGTTTTCAAAAAGCATCAGACCTCCTTGATACTGACATAGACATTAAAGTCGGAAACACTAAAATAAAAATAAGTTATAAAGGCACTCATAATTTTCTTCGTTTGAAATGCTTTATGGCAATAGTGTGCTAAAGTTATTTGTAGGTGACGGCAGTGGCATAGCAACTGGGTGGCAGGGATGGCCCCCGCCAGGGGCGCAGAGCACGGAGGGCGCTATTGTAACGGTTTCGCTTAATCGCCAAGGTTTCGCGACGGTTTCGATTAATCAGGTATCACTTAATTTTGATACTAAAAACATTAAAAAATTATTCAAAAACACAGTCTGAGATAAAATAACAATTAGGATATATGGCTAAAGCACAAAAAAGAGACGAGATGTATGATGTGATTGTGGGTAGGGGGCGGATTTTTTTAAGTTACTGAACCCTCCCCCCTCTTTTTGTCAAAGAGGGGGCTCCAATTTTAAGTCCGGTCAGGGGCGCCAGTCACCTCAGCTACGCCACTGGGTGACGGTTATGAAACAAATTCGTATCGAAGTTCCTGATCACAATCGATTTTTGCGGGAGTTACGAACCATAGCTATATACTGCAGGGGTTCACATAATATATTTACCAAAATTAACTTTGTATTAGAAAATTTTTTGGAAGCTTTATATTAGGACTAGTTTAGTTGCTAAAATATACTGAAATATCTAGGAATTTATGTTGATCAAGTTAGTTTCTCCATTTCTAGTACAATACGACACAACTGTTTTTGTTTGGATTGGGGCTAACTTTACACCCAAAAACTGGCAGTAGAAATCGCAGCTTTCAAAATTTATTTTTTTATAAATAATAAATAAATACTTTACTTTGCAAAATACCACGTTTATTCTAAATAAGCTCAAATCTATTAATATTATTTTTTTATATTTATTACGGCATATTGTAGCGCATGTCTAGCATAATGCAGCACAATTTTTTTGGGTTTGAAAAAAAGAAACTGGTGGGGCTAACTTTATGCCTAAAATTAGGTTTGACTCTAAAAATTATAGTTTTGGGGAATTTAGTTTTAGCGAATTTTCAAATCGAAAATTCAGCTATTTTTTTTATTTACGGCACATGATAACACATGTCTAGCACAATACAACGCAACCTTTTTTATTTGAAAAAAAAAGGAAAATAGCGAATCTAACTTGATCGATATTAGGAATTGACTATATTTACTGATCATAGACACGAAACTGTTTTTAATTCTGTTTCTATACTACTGGAAATATAAGATTTCAAATAAACCGGAAATATTTTAAATTTTGTCAAATTTTGTTTGTAAAATATTAACATTTGGAGTAATTTGGAGTGATTGAACAAAAATTATTTATAGTTGTTTGAATAAATGGAGCGGGCGTGAAAAGAAAATTGGAATGACATTTATTGTAGCAATTTTTTTTTCAAGTAATTTTTTGTTTTGTTTTTAAACATGTTAAGCATTTATTATAAAGATGTGAATACCTATTTGCGTTAATATACAAAACCTCACATGTGTTCATAAATTTTTGCCAAAATATTTTGTCATATGAAATTTTCAAACTGTTAAAAAGTTAAATAAAGAAAATTTTTTTATTTATTTATTATGCGAGGTCAAGCAATTAATAAATATTATATACACAATGACGTCTTACATATTCTATTTATTAATAGTGGAGCATTATTAAAAAAAAAATAAATAAATTGCAAATGACAAATTTTTCAGAGAAACTTTTTTCCATTTTTATTAAAAACTTGAGTCTTTCTTATTTTAAATTTTCTTTTTGGTGCCGCGACTAGTGAACCGCAGACAGTTCAACCCCGACAGTTCAACCGATGACAGATCAACCTAACCACAAATCGACCGACAACAATTCAACCTAACGACATTTTAACTGAAGACAATTTAACCATTGTACAATCTATTAACTAATAAGAACAAAATTATTTGAATTTTATCTAGCTATGAAATTTGCCTCCCTTGAGACTTGAGACTAAATTAATAAATATTTATGTAGTCTCAAGTCTCAAGGGCGACTCTTTACACAATTAAGGGTATACTATTTGGTTGGGTTGTGTTTGATTTGGTTATCTTTCGTTGAATTAGATTAGTTTAGGTGTTGTCTGGTTAGGTTAATCTGTTAAGTTGTATTTGGTTACGTTAGGTTGGGTTTGTTCATAATTTGTTGAATTCGGTTAGTTTAAGCTGGTTTTGGTTATGTTAAGTCGGATTTGTTTACAATTTGTTGAGTTCGATTAGTTTAGGTTAGATTTGGTTAGGTTAGGTTGAGTTTGTTTATAATTTGTTGATTTCGGTTAGTTCAAGTTGGGTTTGGTTAGGTTTATATATAATTTATTGAGTTCAGTTAGTTTAGGTTGAGTTTAGTCAGATAGGTTTTATTTGGTTGTGTTTGGTTAGGTTAGGTTGGGTTTGTTTATAATTTATAGAGTTCGGTTAATTCAGGTTTGGGTTTGGTTATAATTCATTGAGTTGGGTTAGTTCAGATTCGGTTTGGTTACGTTAGGTTGTATTAGGTTAGGTTATGATAGGTTTATCTATAATTTATCGAATTCGGTTAGTTTAGGTTGAGCTTGATTAAGTCAGGTTTTATTTGGTTAAGTTGTGTTTGGTTAGTTTGGGTTACTTTTACTTATGATTTGTTAAGTTTGATTAGTTTAGGTTGGGTTTGGTTAGGTTAGATTGGATTTGTTTATAGTTTATTGAGTTGGGTTAGTTCTGGTTGGATTTAGTTAATTTATATATTAGTGTTAAGCAGTTAAAATGTCCTGTGGTTTAACTGTTCTACGGTTCAATTGTCGTTAGGTTTAACTGTCGTTAGGCTGAACTGTAGTGAGTTTGAATTGTCATCGGCTAATCTGTCGTTAGGTGGAATTGTCGTCGGTTGATCCGTCGTCATGTTGAACTGTCGTCGATCGAACCGTCGCGGTTGAACTGTCCGCGGTTTACTTGTTACAGAACCTTTGTTTTCATTTTAAAATTTAAACAGAAAAATAATTCCACTATTCTCAAAGTACCACGTATGTCAACTAACATGACATAGTCTTTTAAATTTTACTCTTACACCAATAAAATGTATAGTAATTTTTGTATAGATTGTCCTTTAGAATTTTCAGTTTAAAATTGTTGAAAGAGATAATTTATTATTATTATTCAAATTAAAAGAATAATTTATTTCATTCTCTCAATTCTTTTACAATGTTTCCGCGTCTAGAAGGTCTAAAATGAATTTTAGGTGCGGGAAGCTGGGAAGAAAAAGTACTATAATGATAAAGCTAAACATTCGTTTTTCAGAATCTTTGCCTATTTTGCAATTTGAGTTAAAGAATATTATAGTTTAATTTGGAGAATATAATTTGGAACATATGTTATCTGAAAGTCTTTCTATTTATCTTTCTACTTATATTGATTGCAAAGAGAAATTGCGGGAAAGGCTCCACAATGTAAAGTATTAAACCTCCAATTCACCAGTACAAGAGTTAATGATTTAGCTACTTTTAGAATTTTTTTTTGTAGATAACAAACAAAGATATATAAGATTCTTAGTTCGACACGATTATCAACTGACGGAGCTCAGTATAACGGCTGTCCTGGTGACAGCAAAGCTCTGCCAACTTAACAATTCATGTTCGGCGAACTTACGTAAAATTAGCAACGTCTAATCCAAGTTGGTCCTGACACTATAAATAATAATAAAACTGTAACGAGACTATTTCTGTACATGGAATATTTTTGGAAAATTGTACTAGTATTGTAAATAGTACTTATCGATTTAGATATCAAAACAGCGATTTTTAAAACTTTTGTATGTCTGTCTGTTCACGCATCACGCAAAAACTATTGGACGGATTTTAATGAAGTTTGGTGTAATGATAACTTACTACCTGGCTCAACATCTAAGATACATTTTACTCCGGGAAAATGTCGCATTCCCACAGGAAAATAGAAAAACTATTTTGAGCACGCAAAAACTATTGAACGGATTTTTATGAAATTTGATCTGATGTTAACCTATTACCTGGGTCAACATATAAGATACTTTTTATTACGGTAAGTCTCCTTCGCTTGGGAAAATATAAAAACCATTTTAAACATGTGCACGCATTACGCAAAAATTGTTGTTCTATGCAAGTTCTGCATAGTTATTACACTTTTATATAATACTTCTCAATGATTTTATAACAATGTATCGCGCGAACGACGTCGCGAGTACAAGTAGTCATTTATAAAATTAACCCTATACAGTCCGCGTATTTCACAGTAAACTTCCCCAGAGGCCGGCAATTTTTTTAAAGATTTAAATAAGATTTATATAAATAAATTCACGAAATGGTTCAACATGTGTAAGTATACACTTTTTTACAAAAATAATATCAACAACAGACAGCCCCACTGATTTTTGTGATTGTATTGAAATGCGTACATTTCAATACAGTCATAAAGTAAAATTCGTTAAGTGCGAGTTTTTAACACGCACTAAGTAATACCATCTCAGTGAAAGTGTTAATTTATGATTTTTTGTTAACTCTATAGTTGTTTCTTAACACTATAGTTGTTAACTCTACAGCCCTCTTGCGTTTATTCAATATGGATGTACAACTCAATAATTATTCAATCACGTGTTCAATTCAATCACACAACGATATTAATACGTCATCTTCGATGACATAAAAATAAAGAAATAAGAATATAAAATTATATTTTTATTTCTTCTATTCCTGTTTGCTTACATATGTGTAATCACTGGACGTAATCGGCACTACGGCTAAAAAATCGGTTGTTCTGGCTGTTGCGGAATGTAAAATGTTAATATCTAATTTAAACTCTGTAAAATAGATTAGTACCCGTTACTGTAGTACAAATACTAAATTTAACTTAGATTAATTGACAAAAATAATATTCAAATATAAATCTATCAAAATATGTAAAAAATGTTTTTATTTATTTCGGCTGTCAGGAACGAGGAACATGGTCAAATGAGTAAAATGGTTGTGTGTTGATACCTTTACTTGGACGTTTCGTTGGCATGGAAATATATAAAAATATACATAATATAAAATATATTGGCGTTTGTTTTGCGTTGTAGTTATATTTCGCTCACTTTTGACGTAATCATTTAATCATCATGTTGCTAATGATAATGATTCGCGTGATTTTTGAAATTTAATTTACGTACAATTAAATGAACCAGTACGCGAATGTGTTCACATTTGTCATGTTACGATACAATACAATATTAATATCTAAATAATGTGATCATAGTAAAAGTAATGCTTTTTAGATACCAGGTGACAAAGATAAAATTACCGTGAAATTAGTGTTATGACTTTCTGAGATGTCGAATATTCCTTTTTTCCTAAAACCTTCGGCAAACACATGATCATGGCGTCTTGTGAAAAAATCTATATTTTAGAATACATTACTGAATAATCAGGAAATCGTGTTTGTGTGACAATCACTTTTAGAAACAGCAAAGCTAAACGAATATTTTTGGATAAAATAAGTTTAGAAAACTACGTAACTATTTTATAATCTTAAATTTCCAAATATAATACCTATTATATTTTCCACAATTTTTTTTTGACGGAAGCTTCAGGCAGTAAGGAAAAATTTAAAACGTTATAAAACATAAATCGGACATAATACAATCGAGTTTCGTATACAGATATGTAGACAAGGTCAAAGAGTATATGCATCGATCAACAAGAGCTTTATTGACCATTTTCCACTTTTTAAGTGTGAAACTAGCTCCTAAAGTCGGGGATTAAAATTGTATTTGCTCTTAGGATATTTCGGAAATATTAAGTGACAGAAAAAAGTTTAAATTGACAAAATGTTACTCCTTAAGGTACCATCACAGTGTAATCAAACGAAAAATAGTAAATTTTGGCAATTTTTTTCAGATGGATAGGATGGGGGAATAGGGATGAATTTTTTTGCGATTAATTTCACTATTTAACAATACAAAAATATTTTTATTTATTCATTTTTATTTTTTTTTTTTATAATTATTATAATTTTTTGAAAAAAGTGTCCTTAAAAAACGACGGTTATTGGTGCCCACGATTGTAGCCGCAGCTTTCATCTGAAAAAAAAAAATCAAATAGATTATCAATCTGTAGGTAAGCTGCTATGTTATACTATGGAGGTTTTCTTCTTTGAAATTTGAAAAAATGGCGACGGTTTGAATAAAAAGTACAAAATTTAGGCCTTTTTTCAACAATTTTCCGCATGAACAAATAGGAAGATTTAAAAAAAATAGCTTCCATAGGTACATGGAGAATGGAATAAAGAATATTCTGTCAAAATTTATAGCTTGGAAACTTTACCTCTGAGAGTGGGTACCGTTTTTAAAAAGGGCATTTCGAGACAAACGCGTTTCAAGTTTGTCTCGAAACTGTTTCAAATCATTGTTTCAACAACAATGTGATACTGTGGTGATAACAATTGATCTTATACGTTCACTAGTTGTGGAAAGACTGAATGTAAAGTGGTATAACATCCCGCCAAAAAACGCCAATCGATCCACAGAATTTTGTATTTAGACTGAATCTATTGATCCGTGGTCGTAGTTACCGTAATAATTCGAATGTCAATTTGAAATTTTGAGACAACATGCATAACTGTATTGTCTCTTTCAATACGTGTCCCTTTCATACCACTTCTCCCCTAATTAGTATTATTCTGTAATATTAGTCACTCATAATCGTTTTTAACAAATAGAAAATGAAAAAATCGTTCAAGAAAGAGTCAGGCTCACATAATTTGGGTTCTGTACAGTGAACGATTAACAGACCGTATTAAAATATTTTTTATTTATGTTCATTAAACTCAATTTTGCAGAGGGCCATATATTAGATTTAGAATGTGTAGGCGGGCCAGGCTAAAATAAAAAATTAAAACTTACTGAAAACAGACTTCAACCCGAGTGTGCGGTGGAGGGGAGCAGTGTGCGCTATGTGCTCAGACGAAACAGAAGCCGTCTTCACAGAGATAAAAGCATAACTAACACTCTCTCGCTCGTCTAGGCACGCGCTACTCTTGAAATTACTTATAATTAAGGCGCGCACATTTTTGAACTTCCGTATAGGCATCGAGTTTCGTCTTTATCACAGGCATTCTTTCTGTGATAGAAAGTGATCGCGGGCCGTATTGATATGGTCCGAGGGCCGGATGCGGCCCGCGGGCCGTATCTTTGACATGACTGATTTAAATCTTATCCAAATTTGTTTGTGATAACTGACTACGGCATGAAGTGTTTCACATTGTATTGAAACATTAGTAAATACCTTGTCTATTACTATGTCCCCCCTTGTTACTTAAAATACCGTAAACACGGATTACCTGAGCCCAGATTTGCAAATCATCTGATAATTTTTAAAATTGAGCGTAACTGTTATGTTTATTCAGTATATTAATCTGTATATTGCAGTTATTGAAGCAAAATTTTTAACAATATGATTCCTCAGCCAATTTCATGCAAAAACGGTATATTTGTTACATTTCGATAAATAATACCGTTTTCGAGTAATTTACAGTAGAAGTATCTATTTCCAAATTATCCCCTAACCATAAGTAATGGAATAATTGGTACTATAAGTTTAATTATCCTGATGTTCATATGCATTCCTAAAATATGAATCCATTATTCAAAAGCACCTAAAAAATTTAAAAAAAAGAAGTCAGTTTCGTTCCGCCCCGCTACCTTTTTCCCCCTTACTTTATCATACTGATTATTGAGTTTTGAAAAAAAGTGTAGATGAAAAGGTACCATTATTTTTGAACGTACTATCAGCTCTAACAGTTACGGTACATAATTCTCGACCACCTTGTCTCTCTCTCTCTCTCTCTCTCTCTATATATATATATATATATATATATATATATATATATATATATATATATATATATATATATATATATATATTTTAGTGAATATTATTTTCGGTTTCTAGGGATCGAAAAAAATTTTTGCTATAGTCTTGCACCATTTTATATCAAAGTTATAATGGGCTCAAGTTACCCTAATTTAAAGGTTATGTTAACTGATTTATCAAAACTTTAAATTAAGAAATTAAGGAAATAACTGGCATATGAACGTATCTGAATTTGCTTTAGTAAGGAACCAAATATGAAAATTATACACTTACTTTACTTTGTGAGCTATCGAAATAATATTTTTTACAGTTGAAAGTTAACAACATAACAAAAACAGCAACTTCAAATAGAGAGTAAGCAACACTCGCCTGACACCTAGTGTCAATTTTCAGAACAATTTAAACATAAACCACTGAACCTAGTGCTGTTACTTATCAGATCAACATGTAACTTAGTTCTATTACTGGCTAAACTAAGCACAATACAAAAAATAATACTTTTTCTATTTTCGGCTCAAATTACACCTTAGGGCTCAAGTAACCCGTGTTTACGGTTTTTTTTTGGCAACTATCACACTATTGTGTAGCGTCATTTTATTACATTTATTTAATGGTTTATGATAATATTTTGTTAATTATGATTTATATATTCTATTCAACATTTTCGAATTTAGAAAGTACTTAAATTTAACAATAAATTGCAATAAATTCAAGAATATCAATAAAGCTTTGATATTTTTAAATTTAGAAAAAATACTTAAAATTTGTATTCATACATATAAAAATTAATAATGATGTTGTCCGTATAACTTCACCGACGCTTACATCTGACCAATCTTTTTTTGAATCCAGAATGACTATGTGCGATCTATCTATGGCTGCCTTTACACGATCAGTAATACTGTCAGTATTTACTGATAAAAATAATGAATCATTATTTTTATTACTTCAGTATTTTTATGATACCGTACACTATCATTATTTTCTTCAGTATTTTAAAACAAACTGTCAAATTCAATTTTTCGAAATTTTTAAATTAATAAAATTTTGGAATTGTTGTTATTATGGAAGAAGCGTGTTTAGCTATAGTACTAGCGTTTGCAACTCAAAACAAGAAAACAAAAAAGAAAAAACGTTATGTTCGTAATGTTTTTTCTAGCTTAGCCATGTATTACGCATGTATTCACATACGGTACATATCGTGCATTTTGTACATAATGTCGTACATACTAATCAATTAATAAAACATATATGTAGCATTGTACAAGCTTACTTTTCCATGATGTACATGATGTACATATTATACGATCTACATACAATCGATTTGTATTTATTTCGGCTGGTATCACTAGTATATAACGTACATAATATACGAGAAATATGTTTTAACGGTTTTTACTGTCATTAATGTCACTGTCCCCTCCACGTCTTAGTACTGAAGTGAATACTGATGGAATTATAAGCCATTCTTCAGTACTTTCATCATTATTTCAGTATCGTCAATACACGATCAATAAAAATGTCAGTATTTTGAAATACTGACAGTATTACTGATCGTGTAAAGGCAGCCTATAGGTACTTTTATGTTGACAACAGATTAATATAAAGTATACACTGCGCATGTATCATTTTGTTTGCTTTTTAAATAATTGAGTATGTTTGTTAATACAAAAAAATAATAACTACTAGATTTATAGGTCTGTTCGATTCAATTTTACACGCCATAGAGAATTGCAACGTATTAATTTTAATTTATCAAGAATTGACTTTCTCTAAATTTAATGATATTAAAAGTATAAAAGGGATATATGTACATGTGTATGCATTACAAAATATGGGTAGTGTAAAAATTATGGGTTCATGGTTAAATGCACGTTCAAGTGAAATACATACAACATAATAAACAGATATCCTCACTGCAACTGGCCAGGATCTTTTCTCTCCAAATATAGAATTTGATCTGATTTTTGAGTTCTATACGGAACTAATTGTACCTTTATTGAAAATATAAATATGTATTACATCGCAGCCCTGGATCTACGATTTTTAAGAACCGGGGCAGAAACTGGCAAATGGGTCCTCCCCTCTCCTACGTTTGACATAGGTAAATTGTCAAAAAGTCCTTTGCAAATCTTCTAATTTTCCCGTTGCGGCAATGGTAAAAATTGAGAGTTTTGTAAAGGAACAATATAGACGCAAGATAATTTTTTATTTTAATAAATCTACTCCGAAAGCACTACAAGTTGTTCAAATTTTAAATTTTTATCACCAGCCCCATCAGAGATACAGGGACACAAAATTCCAAATTTTGGAAAGAAGTCAGTTTCCGGAAGTTTGTAAAAATTAAAGGATACAAGTTTCACAATTGAAATAGTGTGTATTTGTTTCATAAACGGTAGTTGACAGTTGTACCCGTATACAGCTATTCTCATAAAAAATACTAAAAATACTAAAACATTCCTTCTATAAGAAAAAAAATGTTCAAAAAGTGAATTTTGCTAAATTTTGATATCCAACTTTAGATAAAGTTTTTTTTATGGTAGGGACGAAAATAGATTAAATATGGACATGACTAAAAATAAAGAGACATTTATTACCTTTAAAATGGTTTTTATTTCAACCTTTTAGGATGAACGGTTTATGAAATATGTGCATTGGCATAAATGGCTGCAAACACAAAAATCAGCGCAAATTGGAAAACAAAAATTGCTACCACGCTTAATAGTACGGGAGGTACTGGCGCATGAGTACCGAAAACTATTCCACCTCAATTTTTTTATGCGATCCTGTTGACATTGCCCTACTGATGATATAAATGCATGTTGCCAGGGCGCAACCCGGGGCTATATTGCTTAAACCGGAAGTTGTTTAAACAATTGCAAGGAATTGTCATTTTTCAACCGGACAAATTTTTTTTATATTCTTTATTGAAATACAAATAAAAAAGGTCCTATGACTTTTTACGATAAAGTTAATAGTTTTTGAGATATGAATTTTTAAAAGTTCGAAAAATCTCAAATTTGGGTACTTTTGACCCATGAAAAATATATTAAAAAAAATAAATAAAATATAAATAATATTTTTTTAAAATTCTTTATACAATAGTTAATAATATCCTTAATAGAGATTTAAAAAAATTTCATTGTTTATACCTGTTTTTTAATTCTTAATTTCGCGCCCTCACAAGTATGCGTCCCCTACCTTTAAAATACCTTTAAGTATTTTTTAACCGGACAAATTTTTTTTTATATTCTTTATTGAAATACAAACAAAAAAGGTCCTATGACTTTTCACGATCAAGTTAATATATTTAGAGATACGAATTTTTAAAGGTTGGAAAAATCTGGAATCTTTAAAAATTCATATCTCTAAATATATTAACTTGATCGTGAAAAGTCATAGGACCTTTTTTGTTTGTATTTCAATAAAGAATATAAAAAAAATTTGTCCGGTTGAAAAAATACTTAAAGGTATTTTAAAGGTAGGGGACGCATACTTGTGAGGGCGCGAAATTAAGAATTAAAAAACAGGTATAAACAATGAAATTTTTTTAAATCTCTATTAAGGATATTATTAACTATTGTATAAAGAATTTTAAAAAAATATTATTTATATTTTATTTATTTTTTTTAATATATTTTTCATGGGTTAAAAGTACCCAAATTTGAGATTTTTCGAACTTTTAAAAATTCATATCTCGAAAACTATTAACTTTATCGTAAAAAGTCATAGGACCTTTTTTATTTGTATTTCAATAAAGAATATAAAAAAAATTTGTCCGGTTGAAAAATGACAATTCCTTGCAATTGTTTAAACAACTTCCGGTTTAAGCAATATGGCCCCGGGTTGCCCCCTGGCAACATGCATTTATATCATCAGTAGGGCAATGTCAACAGGATCGCATAAAAAAATTGAGGTGGAATAGTTTTCGGTACTCATGCGCCAGTACCTCCCGTACTATAAACGGTTCAAGATAATTTTTTTAAGAATTGTTCTCAATACTTCAAATATGATATAGAAACAACTGGAATAATATTAATTTTTTCTGAAACCCCCTGAAACTGACGCCCGGGGCAGAGGCCCCGGTTTGCTCTCCCCTTAGATCCGGGCCTGATTACATGTAAAGTCCGATTTACATTAACGCTCTGTTCTCACTCCGATATCACTCCGCTCCAGGTTCGATAAAATATTCTTACACAATAAACAATGAGTGTATTCACATCATGGCTCTGATATCGGTCCGATATCAGTCCGCGGTTCGCTCCCGTTTCAATGTCACTCCAATATCAATACCACTCAGGTAATATTTTATTGGAGCGATATCAGGCTTGTTATGGCTTGTACCTATAGTGTAAACACTTTTTTGATTCCACTCCACTCTGCTTGCATTCAGTTGTTATGAAAAGATATTTGTATCGAACTCAGACCGAACTGGGAGTGTACCCAGAGCGGCATTATAATGTGAATGGAAAACGAATAGGTACCAGCATGATATCAGTACTGTAATGTGAACACAACAAGATTATATCGAATCGGGAGCGTAATGAGATCGGAGTGAGAGTGGAGTGATAATGTAAATCGAGCGTAAATATTAGTAAATGATTATAAAATAAAGAGAAATAGTTAAATGGTATAGGGTAAGAGACCCGATGACCGATCACTATTTTTAGCTGTATCATTAAATTAGCTTAAAAAAATTAAAAAATAAACAAAACACCCATTTTTTTTTTCTTAATAAGTATGAAACCAAGTTTTTTTTAATCCAATGGATATGTTTTTAAGAAAATATAACCCAAAAATTTTGATTTATTAATGTTTTTGTTTTATAATTTGTTGACGTCTATAAAAAAGCGGACAGAAAATATTAACCTCCTTTGAAAGATCAATACACTGACCCCTATGAAAAATCGCGCATTAATGTACATGAAGTACCTTCTACTATCGCATATTTGAACCATTCTCTTCCAGCCACTTTGACACTCTATCCACTACTAGGTGAGGCTATATGTCATAGAGTATTATCATAGAGTGACATCTAGTGAAACATAGAACGTCAAAGCAAAAGCCAAGAACGGTTTAAATATTCGATAAAATAAACCATTAAAATCACAATTTCGTTTCGCTCTCTGCTGATCTTTTAAAAAAACATTGTGTAAGATCTGACTTAGCCGTTAACCATTGTGAATTTTTAAACAGTTAAATTTAGTTTATATTGTATCTATATGTGTCGTTTCAGATGTAATACATACATATTATACATATTATGTTTGACGTTTTTATTTGAAAATACATATATAAATAACAATTTGGAAGTTTTAATTCAATATTAATTATTTTTCAATTGATTTTACGTTCTGAAATAAATAAAATATTAAAGTAAAATTATAAAAACAGTTAGTTAAGTGTTTTAAGCCCAAAAATTAATTAAAAATGTTTATAAAATAGGTATGCAATATATAATTCTCAAAATGCGGTACCTAACTGTAAAACTCAGATCCCAAGAAGAATCAGTCATACAAATAATATTTAACGCATATAAAATTTAATTTAGCTATCCTAATCTCTTAAGTGGACTAATAACAATTATTTGTATACTTTTATTATGCTAATAACTTTAAAAATTCGGTGAAAAATGTTACAATTTATAACTCATGTGTTTTGAATAATGATCATCCATCATACTAAAAATTCACGAATTCAACAAAAATTTTTCGATATATATATGTATTTCTTAAATTAAGTGAGGAGGCATTAAATGTGAGGTGAATTTAAATTGAAAAATAATCATTCTATTAATAATAATTTTTTTTATCAAAGGTTTCTTTCAGAAATAACTTCATTAAGATATAAATGTCAAAACTGATCGGACTTATAACCCCGATCGACAATGGGGTCTTTTACCCTACTTATACATAATATTTATAATTTTTATCTAATATGTATACATATTTAAAAATATATTTAAATGTCGTTACTGACTGTAACTAAATTTCTTCTTCATTTTTTTTCAAATTTTAATCGAAAACTGTGGTAAAGATACGTGGCTGTACAATACTTGTTGCAATATGGCACCAGTTTCCTAGCAATGATCAACAGTTTTTCAACAAAACACAAAAAACCCTCTTTGACTCTGACATACATGAAAATACGATTAGCTCAGTACAGAACTCAAAAATCAAATCAAATTATATAAATATGTATTTGGAAAAAAACAATTGTAACAAATAAATATTTGTGTCATCTGCTGTAAATTCAGATACCCCTGTCGCAGCATCCTGCATAACATAGCGAATTTCCATTTACAAAAGTACGTTTTTCTCGGAAACTAGTCGATATAGAGTATGTAAATAAAAAAACCTTCTTTATGTGATTTTTCCGCCTCATTCCGCCAAATTTTTTTCACGAAAAATGTCGAAAACCCCGTAAACGTTTTCACGAAATTTCTTAAAAATAAGATGTTTCGTTTGCTAATATGCATATCTATCTACCTAATTGCATATATGTTTGCTAAGTGTCCGCACGAAAACTCAAGAACGAAACATCTTATTTTTAAGAAATTTCGTGAAAACGTTTACGGGGTTTTCGACATTTTTCGTGAAAAAAATTTGGCGGAAAAATCACATCAAGAAGGTTTTTTTTATTTACAATTACTCTATATCAATTAGTTTCCGAGAAAAACGTACTTTTGTAAATGGAGATTCGCTATGTTATGCAGGATGCTGCGACAGGGGTATTTGAATTTACAGCAGATGACACAAATATTTATTATGTAAAAGTGAATTGCTTGGAAATTGCGACATTCATTTCTTTATTTTACTGCACTATTGTTGTTAAAGCGATAGTAACAGTAGTAGTTATAACATTAAATTAGTATTATTAGTTTATTTAAAGCACTATTGTGACATAACCTGTTCCTTATAGGAATCCAATGTTAAAAATTAACATGTAAATCGTATGTATACATCCAAATGGGACACCGGGTATATTATGTATACGGGTATAAAATACGATATATATGCAATACATACATATTGTATCGAATATGTGCTTAGATTGTGAATAACTTCACACTTTTTACGAGAAAACTATCACAGTCTAAACAACATAGTTTTTCTCGGAAACTAGTTGACATAGAAAAATAGTTTAAGGACCTTTTTTATGTAATTTTTTCTCCCCTTTTAAATGGTGTAAAAAAATTTCACAAAAATTTTTGAATAAGTGGAAATTTTGGCAAAAAACTAATTTTTTGCAAGAACAAACACCATGTTCCTGGCATCCGACGTGTCTGGCTAACGAACTTGTCCAACGGTTTGGGATTTCCAATATTTTTACCAAATTTCGTAAACCTAGGACATTTCGTTCGAAAGTTATCGTGCGGACACACACACACACATATATATATATATATATATATATATGTATATGTATATATATATATATATATATATATATATATATATATATATATATATATATATATAAATTTTAGTGAATAATATTTTCGGTTTCTAGGGACCTCAAAACAAATTTCTGCCATGGTCCCGGGTTCAAGTCGCGTCATGACAGTGGCTATAATAGCTGAATTCCATTCTGGAAATTCGCTAAAATCCTCTTTGACTCTGACATACATGAAAATACGATTAGCTCCGTACAGAACTCAAAAATCAAATCAAATTATATAAATATGTATTTGGAAAAAAACAATTGTTTCAAAGGCCACATGCAGTGAGCTAATGTTTTTATTATGTTGTGTGTATCACATTTTAACCTACATTAAAAGATGGGTCCATAATCTTTCTTTTACCCCAAAATATTTATGTGACAATGTCGCAATTGAAAAAAAAACCCGTAGTTTTCTGGTAATATAATCTACGACTTAGTATCTACTAATCCTATTAAAATCAAAATTATAACTTCAGAAATCTAGGAAATAAGCGGAATTAACATTTATTTGTACAAAATTTTGAGTTATATGATTAAGACCACTGGACTAAAAATTACGAAAAAATCTTTATATTTCAGAATCCTTGTATTTATTATGTCAAATATATTAATTAAAACTTTTGTTTTTTTGGACGAAACTGATCCCTCCATATTAATCGGGAATAATTTCTTTTCTAATTGTTGACTGATATACTCGTATGAGCGCGTCATCAAGACATGACATGATGCCAAATTTTTACTTTACATAGGTTTCAAAAAAAAACCTTTAAGATGCATACGAGAGTGGTCTCATGAGGGTTTTATTTTTTCTTTTAAGGTAAGGAACCCTGAAAACAAAGTATGTATGTAAAATATAAACCAAACATGGCAAATCAGAGTAGGTACTTGATAACTTACATGATGTAACATAAAACAGATACGTGAATTTAATTAATAAATTCCACTGTAATCAATAAAATGTGTATGTAATGTATAGTCGACATCAGAGACAGACATAGATACTTGAAATTAAATTAAGATGAAACACTTACATTAAAATTGATATGCGGCAATCTTTTTTTTTATTTTAAGAAATGGTTGTGTATTGTATGATGAGCATCTGTAACTAGTCCATTAGCTCATCATACAATTCAAACACAAAGTTACATAACAATAGGTACAATAGTAATTTTACATAATATATAAAAACAGAAGATTATTTATAATAATTAGTACATAAATTTGGTGATAGGCATAAACGTCACAGAACGATTTAGTTTTACAAATATTCTCATTCAAATTCGGTAGTTATAACAGTTAAATAAATGATACATTTAATTGTTCTATATTTCACTACACTTATTAAAAATTTATTTCTGTTTCTTATATTTGTTGAAGTAGAACTGAAATTTTTAAAAATTCAAAAAAAATTTCAATTACTATTTCACTGTTTGGAAATAGCAGTTCGCTTCTAGATGGTTGGGTAAGTTGAAGAAATCTCTACCCAGTGAACATTTTTCTGTAAATTTTATGTCACAGTGACAGAACTGAAAGTCACGTATTACATAAAATGTGAGTCACATATGACTCACATGTAACTTACAATTTCCCACTTATAAACGTAACAATGTGACGTAACATTGTTATGTTCTTGTTACGTTTCAGGAAAATATAACTTTGATGTTACCTTATAGATAAAAATACGCCTTACGCCTTCTTTTGCAAAAAGCAAATTCAAAATTCCCTTTCTTTGTTTCTTATTAACATTACATACAAATATTACCAACTTATTGTCATATACATACCCCTAAATTATTATTATTTTTTTTTCTTTTTGTTGACTGTTGCACGATTCGATCCATATATTATTCAAGCTGAATCATCTTTTAAATTACCGACAGTCCTAACCACTAGACCAAACTCACTTATTTATTCTCACCGTTATATGTATATCAATATATATCACAAAATAGTAAATAAAGCCTTACAAGAATTTTCATAATAGTTTCATTTTTAAATTAATAACAAAATTAACGTTGTTTTAACGACGTATTAATGTTGTTTTAATGAAATGTCACAATCATGACTCTTTTGTTATGTTTTTGTGACGTATCAATATTAATAAAACATTCGTCCATCCATTTCATCCATCCATTTTTGTCAATTTATGTTATTTGTTATATGGGGTTATATTATATAACCCCATAACCCATATAACAAATAACATAAATCGACTTACACAAAAATGGATGGATATTATATAATAATATAATATAACCCCATAACCCATATAACAAATAACATAAATCGACTTATACAAAAATGGATGGATGAAATTTAGTTACATCAGACGCCAACAAGGGATAGATTGAAAAAAAAAAACTGCAGGGGTCTTTAAATTGATAATTCCTCACGAACTGATACATTTAAAATTAATATGGTAACAAAACATTTCACAAAAGTGACAAGTGAAATGTTTTATTAATATTGATACCTCACAAAAACATAACAAAAGAGTCATGATTGTGACATTTCATTAAAACAACGTTAATACGTCACAAAAATATAACATAAGAGTACTGCTCTGACGTTTTGTTCAAAGTAACATTGTTAGGTCAAGACGTAACAAAAGAGTCATGGTTGTGACATTTAATTAAAACAACGTTAATACGTCACAACAACATAACAAAATAGTCATGATTGTGACATTTCATTAAAACAACGTTAATACGTCACAAAAACATAACATAACGCTCCTTTCACATTGTACGGTTTTCGCCGTACGGTAAAAAACCGTACGGCTTTTTACCGTGATATTGTTACTTTCACATTGCACGGTTTTTTGCCGTTGTAAACTGAATATCTTCATTTAATTTGCAACATTACACAAGTAACATATGTAATTAAAGTGAATTATATAAATGAGAGGAAATAGAAAGTAGGATTATTTATTATCACACTCTTTGAAGACCTGAAAAATTACGAAAATAAGTTTTTCAACTATTTTCGGATGTTTACAGACTCATTTGATTAATTTCTTAACGAACTTAACATCAAAACACACAATTTCGAAATTACATACAATCTATTAAAATACTGGTTATCACATTTAACATTAGTTTCATCCATTTCACAAATAAAATTAATAATTAACATGAAATTCAACAAAATATTGTTAATGCCGTACGTTAAAAAGCCGTCTAATGTGAAAGCATCCATTTAACTACATACACTACTGAGCTAAAAACGCCGTACGGCAACCGTCAAGTCCAGTGACAAGAGACGGCTGCTACACGGCACGGCAACGGCATTTTGCCGTGACCGTGTAATGTGAAAGGTCCAATGCTCTTCTTCACTACACTAAAAAAATGCGACCGTACGGTTTTTTGCCGTACGGCAAAAACCGTATAATGTGAAAGGAGCGTAAGGGTACTGCTCTGACGTTTTGTTCAAAGTAACATTGTTAGGTCATCAGGACATAATAAAAGAGTCATGGTTGTGACATATCATTAAAGTAACGTTGATACGTCACAAAAACATAACATAAGAGTCAGTTCTGTGAGGTTTTATCAAAGTAACATTGTTAGGTGGTGAAGACATAACATAAGAGTCACACTGTGACGTTTTATCAAAGCAACATTGATACACCATCTAAACGTAACATAGCAGTCACAAATGTGACATTTTATTACAGTCACAATGGCATGTAACTGTTACGTAACATACAGGTAACAATTAGGTATATAACTTAAAACTCTAATTTTATATAATTGTTATGTCACCCACACTGAGAAAAAAATACAGTAATTTTTACTGAAATTTCTGGTAAAAAATTACTGAGCTCTCTGGTAATGCGGACATAAGTGACAGGCTAAGCAAAAAGTACGATAATTTATAGTAAAAATTTTAAATTACCCTATAGCTCAGTAAAAATTACCGTATTATTTATAAATAAGGTTTTTTTTATTTATTAATAAATAATTGAATTAAAATAGTTTAAAAGGATATTGATAGAAGGGTAAGCATTAAAATCAAATTATTAAAATAGAAAAAAATTTTTGTGGTTTTTTATTATTTGTGGAAAAAAATATATAAATTCTTAACAATAAGCACATTACAATAATTTGTATAAAAACATGTTTCAATTAACATATCAATACATATAAAAAACATACAAGAATTAAAATAAAAACTAAACAAAAATTTATGAAACACAACAATTTTTTGTTTTAAATGGAAAGTCCAATAAATAATAATTTATTATATAAAAAAAAAAAAAAAAACACTTTATAAACATCCAGTCACTATATTGGCTATTGAGCAACTGATCGAACCAACGGTTGCTGCGTCTGTAAGTCGTGTTTTGGTCTAACACGGGTGCTCTGGGTGGTTGCGTGCTTGTTTTGTTTATTCTGTTCTATGTAATGCTTGGTATGCAGTGATGTGTGAGACATGTGAAATACACAGCACAAGTGAAATACACAGCGACTCAGTAAAAATTATTCTATGTCCAGTATAATTTTACAAAAAATTAAGTAAATTTTCCCGGTGTCCACTTGAAATTTTACTAGCCCATCGAATTTTACGCAGCTGTATAGGAAAAATTCTTAAGGTGTACAGGAAAAATTTTCAAATGAATCGTAAAAAATAATGTTTGAAACGCATTTTAGCGAATTTCCAGAATGGAATTCAGCTATTACAGCCACTGTCATGACGCGACCTGAACTCGGGACCATGGCAGAAATTTGTTTTGAGGTCCCTAGGAACCGAAAATAATATTCACTAAAATTTATATATATATATATATATATATATATATATATATATATATATATATATATATATATATATATATATGTATATATATATATGTATTTATATATATATATATATATATATATATATATATATATATATATATATATATATATATATATATATATATATATATATGTGTCCGCACGATAACTCTCGAACGAAATGTCCTAGGTTTACGAAATTTGGTGAGAACGTTGGAAGTCGAAAAATCTTGGATGAGTTCTTCAGCCAGACACGTCGGATGCCAGGAACATGGTTTTTGTTCTTGCAAAAAATTAGTTTTTTGCAAAAATTTCCACTTATTCAAAAATTTTTGCGAAATTATTTTACACCATTTAAAAGAGAAGAAAAAATTACATAAAAAAGGTCTTTAAACTTTTTTTCTAGGTCAACTAGTTTCCGAGAAAAACGATGTTGTTTAGAATGTGATTATTTTATCGTATAAAGTGAGAATTTAATCACATCCTAAGTACATATTCGACACAATATGGATATTTTGTATATAAGGTATGTTATATGCATCGATATCCTTTTTGATACGATCACATAATTTTATTGTGATACATGTATAAGGGTACAAGACCATTTCATTATCCGTACTACCATTATGCGTACGGTTTGTGTGTGTTGTATATACATATACAGTCTAGGTGAGAAAATTTTTAAAGTAAACAAAGATTATTATGTAAACAAGTCTTAAATTTTAGCGAATTTCCAGAATGGAATTCAGCTATTATTTAACATATACAGGCGATTATTTTGAAAGTTAACATAAATATATGATAAAATTTCCAGAATGGAATTCAGCTATTACAGCCACTGTCATGACGCGGGGGGCATGACCTGAGCCCGGGACTATGGCAGAAATTTGTTTTGAGGTCCCTAGAAACCGAAAATAATAGTCACTAAAATTTATATGTATATATATATATATATATATATATATATATATATATATATATATATATATATATATATATATATATATATATATATATATATGTGTGTCCGCGCGATAACTCTCGAACGAAGTATCCAATTTTTACGAAACTTGGTGAAAACATTGGAAGTCCCAAACCCTTGGATGAGTTCGTCAGCCAGACACGTCGGATGCCAGGAACATGGTGTTTGTTCTAGCAAAAAATTAGTTTTTTGCCAAAATTTCCACTTATTCAAAAATTTTTGCGAAATTTTTTTACACCATTTAAAAGAGAAGAAAAAATTACATAAAATACCCCTGTCGTAGCATCCTGCATAACATAGCGAATTTCCATTTACAAAAGTACGTTTTTCTCGGAAACTAGCTGATATAGAGTAATTGTAAATAAAAAATACCCCTGTCGCAGCATCTTGCATAACATAGCGAATTTCCGTTTACAAAAGTACGTTTTTCTCGGAAACTAGTTGATATAGAGTAATTGCAAATAAAAAAAACCTTCTTTATGTGATTTTTCCGCCTCATTCCGCCAAATTTTTTTCACGAAAAATGTCCAAAACCCCGTAAACGTTTTCACGAAATTTCTTAAATATAAGATGTTTCGTTTTTGAGTTATCGTGCGGACACATTTATATATATGTTTACTAAGTGTCCGCACGATAACTCAAAACGAAACATCTTATTTTTAAGAAATCTCGTGAAAACGTTTACGGGGTTTTGGACATTTTTTGTGAAAAAAATTTGGCGGAATGAGGCGGAAAAATCACATAAAGAAGGTTTTTTTTATTTACAATTACTCTATATCAACTAGTTTCCGAGAAAAACGTACTTTTGTAAATGGAAATTCGTTATGTCATGCAGGATGCTGCGACAGGGGTATTTTATATTTTTGCTTAATAATTTCCTACGGACTGGTCACTTAAGACTCGTTTACCAGAGGCAGCTCAGTAATTTTTACTGGAATTTTTTCTCTGTGCATAAGTCAAAAAAGTTACGTAACTTGTTATTTCCTTGTTACATCACATTTACATTCTATGTTCACTGGGTATACGCCGTATATTTTTTGCATGTCGTTAGTATGTGTTTAACTGTAACTTGGGATTCACATATATTACACATAGGGGGACGTTCTTTTTGTAGTATAAAACTATGAGTTAATTTTGTATGGCCTATTCATAGTCGTGAAAGAACAGTTTGTTGAGAATGGGGTAAATTTTGAATTTTGCTAGGTTTGGTCGTTGATATGATACTTCGGAGATGATTTTACTTCGGCTGATATTCTGCCAATTAGTTTCCCATTTTTGTTTGATTTTATTTTTGATGTGCAGTTTAAAATCTTCTTCTGTAACGTAGCTGGTATACAGTTGTTCTAAATTTGTGGCTTCTTTTGCTGCTACATCTGCTCTTTCATTCCCCATTATACCGATATGTGAAGGTACAAAGAGAAATTTTATTTGTTTATTCTGGAGTTCGATGTTTTTAATTTTAGTCTGGATTCGTTGGAGGTATATATTAGTTGGATATAGTTTTGGAATAGACTGTAGGCTGCTAAAGGCGTCGGTACATGTAAGGTACTGATTACTCTTAACTGAATTACTTTCAATTGATTCTAAAGCTTTTGTAACTGTGAAAAGTTCTTCTGTATATACGCTATTGTATGGGTGTAGTTTATATGTTCCCAGAAAATTATTACATATGACAGATGACCCGGAGTTGTTGTTAGTTGCTTTAGATCCATCTGTGAAAATCTGTGTATGATTATTATATTCTCCTTCTACGATCTCCATGTATACATTTTTCATTGTTTCTGGATGTGTTTCAGTTTTGGGATATTTTAAAAGTTGTAAATCAGCATTTTTTATTTCTATGCACCATGGTGGAATATCTAAGGATGTCTTTTCTAATGGTTCAGGAAATTCGAGACGATATTCATTTAGAAGTTTCCTTATTCGTATTGCATACACTGAATGTTTTCCATTTATGTGATAAAGATTCGGGTACAACGACCTATAAGTATTTAAGAATGAATTATGATTATGACTAAAGTATACTTGATGTAATATGTAATTTAACACAATTTAAGCAGCGCTTTAATGTTGTTTTTTTTTTTATTTTAAATTTTAACATGGATATTATGTTTTTTGGTCGGGGTAGAGATAATTGACTAATTAGGTAATATTGGTTGTCATCTCTATGTGTACCTATTGAACTATAAAAATTATTCATGATTCAATATTTTTCAGGACAGTGGAGAAAATTACCTTATTTTTTACTTTTATAATTTGCTTTATTCTACTACTTGTCTATGAGATGACGATCTCTAATAGCAGGACGAAGGGAAGAGAAGAATTGACACGAACTGTTATGCTAAAAAGAGACAGACGGAATACATATTATGATACATATTATGCTAAAAAGAGACAGATCACAATGAAGGCAACGACAGCGTCAGAGATCATCGTCTCATAGACAAGTTGTACTAGTGTTACGATTTTGTTATCGGTGGTTGTACAAATATCGTTCATTCGTCATTCAAGCGCGGCTCTCACTAGTTTGATTTAAATATAACAAGAAAATAATCATAATTTTGCGCTATCTCTAAACATCTAACATCTACAAATATAGTTACATACATACAATTTATTTCATCTGTACGAGTCCACTTAACTTTGTGCACTTGGATAACGTCCAGCGGCCTTTGATGGCGCCAATGATTTAACATAGATACATATATCTACACATTAATATGTGTATTATTATATTTATACCATAACGATTACGTATAAATTTTGCAGTGTGATTTATATTTGATAAAATTTACATCTATAAAAATCACAATCGTATTTCATGAATAAATAATAATATTTGAATTTATTTAAATAGGAAATTAGTTTTTAGATACATATATTATGTACTTATGTCTATTTTTTATCATTTAATTTTTATACATATTTAGAAAACACTTAAGCACTTGTCCTGAATATGAATTAATATTTTATAGTCGCACGGTCTTAAATCAAGAAATTTATTAACTGATATTGATCTATAAATTGAATAAAATTTTGAGTTATTTTTAGAAATAATGAAAAAGATTCTATGAAATGTTTATTACAAAAAAATACCGCCGTCGCAGCATGCTGCATAACATAGCGTACATCCAAAGATTACCTACCTACATTTATAAGAATAAAATTTTCACGGTATATACAATAAGATTTAAAATAATTAATAAATGCCAAAATTGGCAAAACGGCACATTTATGGAATCACTTTGGTGTCCGCCTCTCCTTTACAGACCATTTTCTCTGAAACTGACGTAAGAAATTCGAAATTTGAATTATAGATGTAAATTTGAATTTTGTGGCAGCCAGAAGAGTGAAACAAAGCATTATGCATTGAAATTTTTCCTAAGAGAATCGTGCAGGGTATCAAAGGAAAGCCTATACTGAAACGCAAATTTAAATGACCAAAATTCTCAGTTCTAGAAATCGGACGTGTTTGACTAATAAACTCAATTAAGGGTTTGGAATTTTTAACCTTTTCATCAAACTTCGTTATAAATTTTAGTGAAGGTCATTTTCGGCCCTCAGGAGCCATAAAATAAATGTCTATTACAATCTCGGGCTCAAGTCTCACCATGATAGCTTCTGTAATAGAAATTTACTAATATAACTACATAGGATTATAGGCATCTACCTACAGCATTCGTACGGGGTGTGAAATTTAACTGAGAACATTAAACCAATATTTTTTAGAATAGGAAATTAACGAGCGGTCAAAACGTTCAGTGTTAAGCAAATCTAGGGTACGGAAGCTTAATGTTAGATGAAAAATTTGTGTTTATATTTTGTGTGTGCGCAGTACTAACAAACTAAATTGATCGAGAATATTAATGCCCGAATCCAAAGTTGCTCTTTAATCAAAACTAAATCAATAGCAGCAATGACATCCACTACAGGAATTTTTTCAAAAAATAGTTTTCCAAAATACAAAAATTTAGAAACGTTCCGTGGAAATAAATATCAATTGCTGGGTGGTGGTGAGTTTGCTTTAACTGTTGTATTAGAAAATGTCTATATCAAGAAATTTCTGATATCTTGCAAACTATCAATTTTGCAAAGAAAATGATTATAACCTTTCCTATCAAAACTCTAATTTTCTACACCTACCAGTTAAAGATCTTTTTTTGTAAAATTTTACTTTCCGTGAAAATTCACTGTGATGATTTTCGCCTCGTATCTCTGCGGTAATGAATAATATGCTGAAAACAGTTACTGTAATTGTAAAACTAACCCACCGTAAAACTCTCTGCAAATTTTGTCTGGAATTTTTTTAGAATTTACTGTACGGAAAAGATTTAAATTGCTGTTAGGACTTACCAACACAATCTAAATTATACAGAACCAAAAACTTATTAGCTACCCATAATTTACACCCGAGAATTTCTTTTGAATTTTTTAAGAGGTACCCCTTGAATATTCCCCTATCTTTTACTGTTTTCGAGATATTTAAATAATTTTATTTTTACGCCAACTTTTGAAGAACGATTTCACCCTTCCAGATCGTTTTTCCGCCGATAAAAGGAAAACGTGTCGCTTACTTTTATTAGAATTCTACAACATATTCAAATTTCATCAAAATCTATAGGTTTGGCCTTGGGACCTTTACTTGCAAGCATCAACGAAATTGAATGGCAATCACCACTTACGACCATTTTGTTACAGAGAACAATGTACTGTCGTATTCAGAAAAAATAAAACTTTAATTTAGTGTCTAATTTTTTCAAAAAACGTGTGACCGAAAATTATTATAACAACAACATACCTGTTGACAACTGGCAACCTAGAGGTTGCGGCCACCTGAGAACTGGCAACCATTCTTTTTAACATTTTTCACATCATTTTCTTTTAAATGACGTTGGATTCATTTAAAAAAAAGTATAGTTGGAATTCGTTCAAAAAAATGAATTTAAATTTACTTAATTATTAAAGATAGGTACTTACGGTTAATTTTTGATATGCAACCCGGGAGCAATGTATTACATTGGTGTTAAGAATTCATTTGAATTAAGTTTCATTAAAAAACAGATACCTGAATAAATCAGCTGCCGGATCTTAGACTATAAGGAATACAGCTATTCCAGATACAGATAGTAGATAAAAATCCAGATTGGTTGCGTATAGCGCCGGTTATATTTTAGACGGTACCTTGACTTGTTTTAAATATTTCTCTAATGCTTAGGAAACTGCCGATATGTATCTGAATTACATAGTAGACGAAGTGGTCGGGAAACGACATTTCATATTACACGACCAAAGTTATTCCAACTAATGGCGGAAATGATTACAGGATGCAACAATACTAGGTATTTAAAATTAAAGAACGGCTTTTAAATATTTTTCTAATGTTTCAGAAAGTGTCGATACTTATCTGAATTGCGTGATAGACGAAGTGATAGGAAAACGACAAATCATAATATGATTTGCCGTTATAACATGATTTTTCTACTCCTATTGAAAAACACACTCATGGCAGATAAAGTGGTCAGAAAACGACATTTCATATTAATTATAAATGTAATTTAAAAAAAAAGCTAATAATTGTCATATGTGATTGACTATAAATGTGACCGGTTCGCACAAAATTATCCGAAATTTTACCGAACCGTGACTAAAGTAAGATTGAGGTACAGTGTTCTATAACATATTCAAATTTCATTGAAATGGATAGGTCCGGTCCGGTAACGGGACCTTTACCTGTCAAATAATTTTTTTTTATTATTTCTAATCTAATGAATACGGGACTTTCGGGACGAATTAAACTCATTACGGGATTATTTTAACGCAAATTTCAATGTGGGACTGCTTTTCTGTTTGGCTGTTTGGTTTGTTTGTTCAGAAATGTTTGGTTTACTCTGTTTTTTTTTTTTTTTTTTTTTTGGTTTACTCTGTTTGGTTTACTCTGTTTTCACATTTTTCGCTAGTTTTTTGTTGTTAGATTGTTAATGTTTCCGCTACAATCACGTACCTAATGAATTAAAGCACATTTTCGGTAAGTAACATCTAAAATTATATAATAAATCTTTTGATCCTTGATTTACTACAGCTGTTCCAAAGTTCAGTTAAGATTTGAGCTTTGTATCTATATGGTAAAGTAAAAAAGTCCAAAAAATTTGTTCTGCGCCCAAATTTGTAGTAATTAAATTGTAGCAAATATATAAGCTTTCAGCTTTTTCGACCCCTAGGGACGTTATAAAATGTTAATTTTTTTTATAACTATACAGCGTAAGGTGTACATATCTTAACAAACCGCGGGAGCGCTGTGAAAGGAAAGTTTTTTACACCCATTCGTTTAACAAAATAGTTAAAAACTACAGTTGAATGTTTACGGTTTATACATATTGACATGTTACATATTGATAATATAATTTCATTATTATAGTGCTGCTGGGAACGCTGGGAACGTTAAGAAAATTCTTTACGTAAACCTAGCCGTGTCTTCTGTTTTTCATGTTTTCTCGAAAACGATAATAACACCTAATTTTTTATTAGCACACTGATTTACACCTATACTACACCTATTTTTTATCTATTGGTTTTTTGGGATTTTGCAATTTTTTTGCGGAGAGACGGCTAGCTTTATGGAGGTTGTTATTTGGCAAGTATGATAAAAAGCATGTAAAAGGATATTATGTAATATATTTTGAACATTCGCATTACAACTCGTTAATTTGTAAGTTTTATTAGTTTCATTTCGTAATTAAGTTCAAATAAAATACTTCAACATTTTTATTAGAATTATTACTGACAATTTAACTCATGTGTATCAAGGGTCATAAGAATATTGTAGTTCTTTCACTTTTACCATGGAAAAAAGTTAGGACAGATTTTTACAGCGAGAAAAATGGTACAAAACATTTCATTTGTCGTTTCATTGTAGGTAAACACGATAAAAACGAAACAAAAATTCGTATTGGCAAATTTAACTGATTTCAGAACCATATTAATAATGTGCTAAATAATAATATGAATATTATACTAATTTATTTTATTCGTTAAATTGTCTTGCCGTATTACACTTGAGTTTTATATTTTTTCTGAATAAATTTGTGTTTTCTACAACTCAAATTTCTTGCCTAAAGGCAATTTAACTCGAATAACTGTCATCCCAGAAACGCTTCAGCTTCGCTGTCGTGTTTTTGTCAGTTGACAGTTCTTCCCATTAAATTGCTTTTATTCGAAAAAATACAAACCTCTCGTGTAATAAAAGGTGAAAAAATTTTAATGTTGAACATAAATCATGTGATGTAAGAAATATTTTTGGTAAAATATTGAGAATTAAAAAAAAAAAAAAATTTAACAACAATCATTTTATCATTTCAGAAAAAACGAATGTTTACAACAATAACTATTTGAAATAAATTTGAATATATCATTTTTTAAAGAAAAAATTATTAACTTATAAAAAAATACAATAATTTTTAAATATATTTCTATTATTATTTTGTTTATTTATCTGTAGTTTTTTTTTCCAACCGTGCATTCGTTGTGAATAACTTTCTTGAAAAGTTTTAAATAAAATGATGATTTTTATATGGCTTGTGAATTTGTAAAAGTTATCATTAAAATAGTTAATTTTAATTACGTGTATGAAAAATTAAAAAAAAAAATAAAAATTTCAGATATGGGTAGGTTGATTTATGTTGGCCAAAAATTGATAACACTTATATTTTTAAAAGCTTACAACTTACAATAAATGTTTTACTATTTAAAATTTCAAAAATTTCAGTAACATAGTTGAACTGGAAGTTTTGTTAAAACTAACCGTGAGACAGCTAATTTACTGTAAGTTACAAAGTCAGTCATTCTATTTCAGTTAAAATAGATATTGAAAAAATTGTGTGTGTGTTCATTCACTTGAAAGTTACACAGAGAAAAAATTCCAGTAAAAATTACTGAGCTGCCTCCGGTAAACGAGTCTTAAGTGACCAGTCCGTAGGAAATTATTAAGCAAAAATATAAAAAATGCGTTTCAAACATTATTTTTTACGATTCATTTGAAAATTTTTCCTGTACACCTAAAGAATTTTTCCTATACAGCTGCGTAAAATTCGATGGGGTAGTAAAATTTCAAGTGGACACCGGGAAAATTTACTTAATTTTTTGTAAAATTATACCGGACATAGAATAATTTTTACTGAGTCGGTGTGTATTTCAGCACCACTGCATACAAAATATTACATAGAACAGAATAAACAAAACAAGCACGCAACCACCACGCAACCTTGAGGCCCAGAGAGCATGCGTGTTAGACAATACACGACTTACAGACACAGCAACCGTGGCAACCGTGGCAACCGTGGCAACCGTTGGTTCGTCAGTTGGCTAATATTAATGATAGTGATTGGATGTTTATAAAGTGTTTTTTTTTTTTTTTTTTTTTTTTTTTTATAATAAATTATTATTTAAGTATTGGACTTTCCATTTAAAACAAAAAATTGTTGTGTTTCATGAATTTTTGGTTATAATTGAAATATGTTTTTATACAAATTATTATAATGTGCTTATTGTTAAAAATTTTTATCATGTAATATTTCAAATAAAGAATTTATATATTTTTTTCCACAAATAATAAAAAACCACAAAAAATTTTTTCTATATTAATAATTTGATTTTAATGCTTACCCTTCTATCAATATCCTTTTAAACTATTTTAATTCAATTATTTATTAATAAATAAAAAAAACCTTATTTATAAATAATACGGTAATTTTTACTGAGCTGTAGCGTAATTTAAAATTTTACTATAAATTATCGTAGTTTTTACTTAGCCTGTCACTTATGTCCGCATTACCAGAGAGCTCAGTAATTTTTTACCAGAAATTTTAGTAAAAATTACTGTATTTTTTTCTCAGTGTAGTAACTAACATTGCAAGGGAAAAATTAGGATTCACTTTTAACAGACTGATTTATAATAAATAATAGGCTTGCAACGAATATTCAGATACTACAGGCTGGTTTTGGTTCAGTATAAGTATTCGGCCTATTCGCTCATTTTTGTATATTTCAGCCGAACACCGAATACTGAAAGACTATTCGGCCGAATACCAAATAGAGAAAAAGAATTAATCTGATGCATTTATTTATGTATTTAAAGTCGAAAAAGAAAATACATATTCCACCCATTCTTTTGTTATGGACGTGACATTTACACGCCTTCTCATAAGGAAAAAGAAAAGAAGTTATTTTTTTCTTATAAATTTTCAATACTAGGCAGATAGACAAATGTGTACACAATTTTTAAAAATATAAAATACATAACATTATTAGTTTTAATGCTAGAGCTAATAAAGTTGGCGTGACGTGAAAAGCACTTAGATTTTGACATACTGTTACAATTATTTAAAAATCTGTTAATTGTTTGAGAAATATGTAATTTAAAATTTTCTCTGATAACCTTAAGAAAAATGTCTACTGGGACACATTAATATCGAAACTGAAAACATTGCAAGATTTTATTTTAAATATTGAAAAAAACTTTACGAACGTGACGGGTTTGTTACAGACGTGACAATAAAGTTAACAGTTTCATTAAAAACTAGTTATTTTACAGTTTTACACAGTACACACTTTTATTTATTTATAAAATTCAGAATATTCTTTCTTTGCTATGTATTGGTAGTTACAAATTCTGCTCAAGTTAAGTTATTGCTCAAAAACTTCAACACATTTTGGAAAGTGGTAAGTCACTCAATCTCCAACCTTTTTTATTTCAGGATCTTTCAAAATTCTCAAAATGTCATTCAAACCTACTAGTTTATCTACTAATACGAGAAATTAGACCAATTTTACCCTTTAAAAACGAAGTCAACTTCTCGTATTAAATTTGAATATACCGCCCTTAAAATTCATCAAGAATTTTTTTTTTTAATTTAGGTATTTTTTAAATTAAGCTTTAAATTAGGTACTTTTTAAATTTAAATAATTTTAATACTTTAAATTAAGTATTTTTTAAATTAGGTATTTTTTAAATTAGTTACATTAAAATTAGGTATTTTGATGGCTTTACTAAGGGTTATATTAGGAAATTCAAAAATTAATTTTTTTACTGCAAGGTGTATGTTTAAAAAGAATGGCTGATTCCTTATTTAGGTATTCTTTAAACAACATTTCCTATATACTAGCTATTATGTAATATCTATTTTACTAAAAAAATTAATGTACTTATTGTTCATTTATACCCCAAAAGTGCTTATTTATGTATTTAATTCTTTGGTACCTAATTTCTAGTGTATATAAATCAATAGTACAGTACCTAATTTTTAATGTTTTTAAAAAGAAAACAATATTATTCTTCCATTAGTTGCATGTACATATTACATAGGCAACAATAAGTCATGAATATAACCTTTATGCAGAATACACACCTGTCCAGCTATAAAGTCATGATATGCGTACTGTTTAGTATGCGTATTTAAAAGTTTTCAAATAATAAAATAAATAAAATAATAATTGCCACTTGAGAATGTTTACATGTAATGATAATTTTGAATACAGAGAATTAAGTATGTCTTCCATTTCTTTTAATTTCATAATCATGTGGGGCATCGTTTAGAAGAGATATAAAACAATACAAAATACCGAATAGTATTTGTTGAATATTCGACTACTAGGCCAAGATGCTGGCCCAATATTCAGTATTCGGCCAACGATCGAGTAAGGTATTCATTGTAAACCTAATGAATAATGACAAATTCACCTGTCAATCTACTTATTATACAGAAATATATAATAGTAGACATAATACATATATTTCATTCTATAAATTTAGAACTATAATAGGCTAAAAATGGAATTTGTAATAACAAATTATAAATTATTTATATTTGAATAATCAATAAATTAAATATTAATTTGTAAATAATTTTTAGTGGTCGTTTACCTTTGACATAAAGGTGTAACATATATTATGTAAAAAAGAATACTATACGATCATGTATCCTACTAAAAGACTGGATTTACCAAAGGATCTACATCATGTTCACTACTCGAGTTAAAACATTGCGATTTATCAAATGTTTATCTTTATTTTTTTGTCGCAAATACAGTTGGTAAAGAAAAGAATTTGTGGAAAACGAAAAATAGTTTTACAGGCGATTCATAAATATGTTAAGGAGACTGAGCTTCAACAAAGTATGACATCGTATGCAGCTTTACTTGATCTATCACTTATAACCGTAAACTGACTAATACCTATGTATGTACTGGGCAAACCACATATAGCAAAAATACTGTCAATTAAAAACATTTTCCCAGTTTCATTTTTCATCTTCACATCTGGGAACAGCACATTCAATCAGCCAAAATCGTGAATAAAAAGTTTTCCATAGGTACTCCCCAAAAAAGTTAAAAGTTATGTAGGTATACTAGAAGTCTAGAAGTATCCAGAAGTGACTCCAAACTAGAAGTGACAAATGACGACATAACAGAGGAGGCAGTGCGTCTGTGTCATAACCTATGACACAGAGGACAGAAATTTTACAAACCACTTTACAGACCACTTACAATTAGTGCATAATGAAAAATAAAAGTAGATTATGTCAATACAGTTTTGAATTTTCTTTTTTTACTAAAAAATATTTGTCAATACTTTATTTTATAAATATAAGTTTAGATTAAGATTGGGTCAACATAATATAGACTATACCTAATAGCATTTTCTGCCTTATTACTGCCTTTTTGAATTTATTTACCTATTTATCTATTTTTTGAAAAATATAATACAAAAAAAAACTAGTTTCGATTTTCAATAATACGATGCACTACATATTTAGAAAATATTTTTATACACAAAAAAAAATTATCGTACTGTGAAAAATCTTATCTGAAATAATTTAAAACAGAAAAAAATTTAATAATACCACATACTTAGTAAGTGAAAAAAATGGCGTAAATATGTAGACCTAGGGGTCATATCAACAGTGATCAAATTACATAAATATTGGGCAAATTGGGGCTAAAGTAAAACCAGGTATGCAGTGATCTCGTATAACTGGTTGACTTATTCCTAGCAGACAAAAATCAACATCTGAAATTTAGAACACTTATTCATCACTTTGCGTATAGCCCAGAAAAATTTAACAGACTACATGCAATTACAACAGTACTATATTTACGTCCATTTTCTGGGGCATCTTTAGACATAAAATATTACAAATATCCTATAAAAAATTTAAATTAGAAAATGCTATTATTGTATATTTTAATTCAAAAAAATAAGAAAAAAGCTGTTAAAGGGATTAGAAGCCGGTGGTTTATGTCAGGGCTCACATGCTAAGCGTATTGAGGTGACTACAAGTCAATCGTCTAATTTGTTAAATTTATTTGACAGCAGTCGATTAAATAACAATAGAACCTATTATTTATAAAACTCCCGAATAAAATATTTCTGAAATTTAGTGCATAGTGAGGAGAGCATTAATAATTGAGATGCAAATAGTCATTGGAAGAAGAGATATGCAAGGAAAATTTTTCTACGGCACTTGGTCTGGGTTAAAAATCAAAAATTATAATTCACCCAATTCAGTTTTAAATTAAAATTAAATTAATTCACCCAACATTATCCTATATCTTTTATGATTTTCGAAGATTGATTGATAAAAAAAGAGTAAATTTCATCATAGCCTTATTCATTTTAGTTAATTTATTAAACAAAATACACGGTTTGTTGAAATTAAATATGACTTTTATTTTTTCCAATCTTTTTTGTTTTTAGTTGACATTTGGTGTTAAAATATTTGTATTTTATGGTTAATATGATTAGATTAAACATAATATATAGAAAGATCAACGTTGTAAATAAATAAATGTAAATAGGATTTGACGAGGCAGTTAAAAATGTTTTCAAAAATTATATTCACTTTAACAAACTTGTTACTAGATAGATGTAGAATATATTCAACTAATGTTAACATATAGATCGAATTTCATCCCAACAAGTTTCTAAACACTATTTAAATTACTACTAATATTTTGTTGTTTCATTACTTACATTAAAATTTTAGCTTATTTGAATATTATAACATCAAATTATTTTTGATACTAAATATTCTATTAAAACCAATCCTTAAGTTCTATGAAATTTCGAATGCACAGTTCTTTGTAAAGAAGAATAACTATTATTATTCTAGTCGTAGAATTCAGTCTTTCCAAGAAACTCAGTCTTTCCATTTTTAATATTCAATTAAAATGCTAAACTTATCAATAAAAAATACCTACCTAAATTAAAAAAAAAAAGGATTTTTTTCTGTTACACTAATAATAAGGTAATGTTTCAGAACAGTAGACCTTCATTAGATAAAAATTTTTAAAATGATTTTTTTTTTGCTTTTTTGGCATTTCAAAAATTACTTTTGTAATCTATTTTTTACAGTGTAATAGTATTAAATCTATTTTCCTAAAAAAAAACTTATTGCTATATCTTGTTTATTCTCTTTGTAATACACGTCATCAATTTTCTTTCTCTGTTTGGTACAACTTTTCTTATTTTCTCTAATTTTTTTGATTTATGGCAATAATAGCCTTTTTGTAATAAGTAAATTTGGTCTATATTGTTAAATATATCTATCTGTTTTCGTATGACGTCATAAATACTTTACAATGTAGTTATTCACGATAAACGATTTTTAACTACTTTTAAATTAAACCTAAGTTCCTAAATAATTGATTACTAATATATCAATGGAGATGAAGGATTAGAAATAATACTCCGACATTTGGAATGTCGGAGTATTATTTCTAATCCTTCATCTCCATTGACATATTAGTAATCAATTATTTGGCAACTTAGGTTTAAAATAAAAAATTTTTTCAAATTACTTTATCCCAAAAAACCATATTACATTACTTTTACATTAGTTGGAAAGAAATGCATAAAATTTTTATTGCGATAACTAAAAAAAAAGCTTAATGAACAGTACGCCCATTTTTATGCTAACTTTATAAGAATGGCAGCTAGATGTGAGCTAGAACCATAAACAAGTTTAATTTATAAAAAAAGGATGTACGTATATAATTTCTGTTAACAATTATAGTATTTACTCTCTCACTAATATAAAATTCAATTGTTCTGTTTGTAATGACAGTATTATATATATTGTCCCTTATTACCATTTTGGAATGATTTATTACATTTATTTTGCATAGAAAAAAATATAAAAGAAGGGTACAAGAAGGAACTATACAAATTTTATCTAAGAGTAAAAACAAAGTTTGAAAGGTTATACTGAATTGTATTAATAAGTATTTGTAGGAAACCTGTTAGGAACCTTTAATAGGTATATATATATATATATATATATATATATATATATATATATATATATATATATATATATATATAAATTATTTCGGATATCCGGTAGTTTCGGTGCCGGATATCCATAACATCCCTTATATATATATATATATATATATATATATATATATATATATATATATTAGGGATATTACGGAACCGTAACCGAAACTACCGGAGGTCCGAAATAATAAAATTACATAACCGATACCGAAACCGTATCCGAAAATAAAAGTTTTGGATATGTTTCGGATAATAACAGACAACCGCCGTTAGAAAACTGAGGTTAAATCGAAGCAAATTTTTGCTACATATAATTCCCTTGATAGATTTCCGTTGATTTGTGTTTGGCGTTCACTTTTTGGGGTAAAATTTTCCTCTTTTTTCTAAAAAAAAAAAAAAAAATGTTCAATGAAAGCAAGTACCCGTAATCGTAACCGTATCCGAAATATTATCCAATATTATTACATATCCGTAATCGAAACCGAAACCGAGAAAAATGTTTTTAAATATCCGTATCCGAAACTTCGTATCCGTAACATCCCTAATGTATATACATATATATATATATATATATATATATATATATATATATATATATATATATATATATATATAAGGTAACAAAAACTTGCTTTTTTTTAAATTTTTTAAGGGCTTTTGTATAACGGATTCATATTTTATGGGTGCGCATGAACATCAGGATAATTAAATTTATGGTACCAATTATTATACCAATTATGGTACCAATTATATACCAATTTGGAAATAGATACTGCTATTTTAAATTACTCGAAAACGGTATTATTTATCGAATTGTAACAAGTATATCTTTTTTACGTGGAATTGTCTGAGGAATCATATTGTTAAGAAATTTATAACTTCAATTATAAAAGAAAAGACGTGATAACCAACACCTACCACCCAAAATCAGCACTTGATCTTAAGTGGTGGAATAAGTGTTAATATAAATTTAATCCTCCTAATGTAAAATACGTACCCCTAAAATATCAATCCGTTATCCAAAAGCGCTTGGACAATAATTCGAATTATCTCGAACAAAATGTCGTAGGTTTCGAAATTTGGTGAAAATGTTGCAAGTCCCAAACCCTTGGATGAATTCTTCAGCCAGACACATCGGATGCCAGGAACATGATTTTTGTTCTTGCAAAAAATTAGTTTTTTGCCAAAATTTCCACTTATTCAAAAATTTTACGAAATTTTTTTACACCATTTAAAAGAGGGGAAAAATTACATAAAAAGGGCTTTAAGCTATTATTTTATGTCAACTAGTTTCCGAAAAAAACTAATTTTTATAAACGGAAGTTCGCTATGTTGGATGCTGCGACAGGGGTATTTATTAATGAGATATTTGGATTTTTTAGAATTTATTTAAGTGCGTGTCATTAACAGTATATCAGGACAAACACTAGGCGTTCACTTTAATGAATACTTTTCTTAGCTACTTCATTAAAAATATTAGATATTTCATTTCAACTAACTACAAAGTAATTACTTAAACTTATGGCGTAGATAATAAAAATATACGGGGATTATGATGTCATATAAAAAGGAATGTAAATATTTAGCTGCAGAGATCTTATGTTTTTGTATTTAAGGGTCATGATTGCAAAAATGTTCAGAAAGTAGAGGAAGATGAAAAATAGACAAGGAAAGTTATGACGTATATTCCATCCAGAATAAACTAGTAATAATATTTATTTCAATATCATTTTGCTAGATTGTTGATTAAAGATACATATTTATAACGCAATCATTAAACTTGACATATAATATCTCCACATATGTTTCATATATAAAAGGTTTTTATCATAATTATATGTATATGTATCATACGATATGATATTATCTAATAAATTTTTAATGTAAAATTAAGTTAATAATAACATTGTCCAATCCAAATATGGATTACATACTTAATACTGTAACAACACTTCAGAAAAAAATTTTTATTTAAATTTTAAATATTACTCGTAAGTAATATGTATTAAGAGAGTGGGTTGACACTCAAAAACTAACATGAAACTTAGTGTGTTTTATGGGTATATTAAATAATTTAACATATAACACGGAAAAAAAATTATTTATTAGTTGACAGATAAATAAAACATTACAATAATTATTGTTAATATGAATGAGTGTGGGGACTTGGCTAGATTCTTTACAAGTAGTGTACAGATTAATAAATTATCATTCTACTTTTTGGTCAGTGTGTAGGGAAAAAAATAAAGAATTAATCAAATCACAAACAAAAGTTTTCGAGACAAATGAAAAGTATGGAATCATTTATATTTATTGTCATCTAAAAATGGAAAACAATATATTTATAAGCGCTCTGTGTTAACTGATTTATTATTTTTACATTTAATTACTTAAAAACCGGAAGTATAACATGAAAAATAAGTTAACGGTTGTCAGGCCTGGATTTAGTCAAGTAGAAGTCAGTAGGTAATACAAAATTAATGGTCCCTTGTTTCAGGAAGCATTTATCTCTGTGGAGGCCCCGGGTCACTTCTAATATGGTGGCCCCTGAATACTTCACATGTAGAGGCTCCCTTAGATAATTTCCGAAATTTTTCAAAGGCAGGGAAAAATTCTAATTTTTATAAAGTTTATAACGACTACTATATGTATATTCTAACCAGACCGCTTCCCAATGTACTTAATATAAATGTCCAAAATTTTGACTACTGTCTCTAATAAACAACAAATAAAACGGGTAATAGCCTCCTAAAATAAACATTTATTTTCTTTGATATAAAAATTTTAATTATTTGTTTCATCAACACTGTATAAATTATTTACAGTGAGTCACAAAACTTGTAATACTTTCTACTAATATTAAGTTGTAAGTAAATAATTAATTAAATAATTCACTGTTGAGAGATTTTAAACTTTAAATATTTTCAATAATTAAATAATTAATTGACAGAGAGGTATCTTTGCTCGACTAATTGTAAGCCAAAATGTCGTAATAACTATAGTTAAATATCCTATTTACAACACTTTTGCTTACAATTAGTTGGACAGTATTACCAAACATTATTAAATACGAGAAATAAGTAAACTCTAACCTTGAACTAGATATTAGGTTCGACGAGAGAGAGAGCCAGCCGGATCGTAATTCCGGGACTTGACTTGAAAAAGGGATTCGGTAAAAACTAAAAAAAAGTGGCATGAAAGTATTTTCTTTTGCTCGTTAGTTATATTTTGGGGCAAAGGGCCCATCTTTTTTCTTGCTTGTTAGTTATATTTTGACTAAACTAAGCTATGCTAAGACTAACAATTAGTGTTAAAACTGTGCGAAAAGTACTCGACAATTAAAAAATTTTAAATCAGTTATTATGAAATTCTATAGGTATTATAAAAAAAGTTCCTTAATGTGTTGCGCTTCACACACCAAATACTCGTAAGCTGAAATTCTACGTAAATTCAGTTCCATATCGCTCTGTTCCAGAAATTGGATGTTCCCGGCTGTCCATTGTCTGTCTGTCAGTCACTGTCAGAGATTTATTAAATAAGATTATAGAAATAAAGCTAATCAAGGAATTTTCCAAAAACGCTTTTACCACTAACTTTCACTGATAAACAGAATTCTAAACTTTCTTATTTCTAACTTCAAAATTGTCGAATTTTCATAAAAATTGTCATCTCTTATTTAACCTAATTAAGGATGAATTTTCAAAAATCCTTTCTTAGTGCTCATCACAGGTGCTCAGCTACGTTACATAAGGAACTTTTGTGCAAAATTTTATTCTTCTAAACTCAACAGTTTAAGCTGTGCATTGTCTGTCAGTCAGTGTTTAGAGATTTATTAACAAATATCTAGTAACTTACAGAAATTAAATACGCCAATTTAATTTTACTTTACTTTTGACAAAATTATAAAAATTAATTATAGAAATACAGATAATATAGGGTATAATTCAATATTTAGTGAAAAAATTCGGGCATGTAGCACGTAATTCAAAAGAAGAAAAAAAGGTATAAAGGCACAAAAGTATTAGCTATTTTAGTTACACGTGCCATGAGCTTAATTACTGAAATCAAAATAGTGGTAAGAATGTATTATAAAATTTTGTAAGTCCTTGTACATTTTGTTGGTAAATTTTTGGATAGTTTTTGTTTATATCTCTAACTTTTTTTTGTATATAAGTTTACAACTTTCTTGTTAAGAAAAACTACAATGATTCTGAAAAAATTTTTGATTTAAAAAAACCATTCAGCATAATACTCAAACAAGTTAAAAATATTTTTATTGTCCAACGAAAAAATTTTTCAAATATTTTCTTATTCAAAAAATTAAAACATAAATACATGAGCTCCCAGGCAGGCAGGCAGTATCAAAAGGAAAATTACAGCTGGTGTAGCTATGTATTTTTTTTCTAGGTTAATAATTCATTCTTTTTTTAATATTTCATTAGGAACATATTATGTAAACAAAATATCTCTACAATTTATGTGCAGCTATTTAAATTATCGTAGGCGAAATTTACATATTTAAAAATACTTCAATAAAAATGCTTCGTATTTATAACGAATGTTCAATGTTTAATTAGTTGTTCAAATGAAATTTAATTTACCCTACACGTACACGTATAAGTCATGTGGTTTCTATTGAAACATGAATGTATAAGCAAATATTATGTCAAATATGGTAAGATTTTAGCGAGTTTCTGAAAGGAAATTTCAGCTATTACAGCCATTGTTATGGTAAGACTTGAGATCGAGACTGTGTTGTTTATATTTTGTCTATACAGGGGGTAAGAAAAGTATAGCTTGAAACGGATTTTAGTTTGTTTAGATAAGGTGTAAGAAAAGTATGTGTCAAGTATGTGTAAGTTTTGTTAGTAAATATGTATCGATAAAGTTTTACTTCACAAATTTTTGATTACCAAAGCGAAAATTCGGCATGTTAAGCAGGATGCTGGGACAAAGTTATTTAATCTATGTTTCCACTGTATATGACCATACAGAAAACGATTTTTAACGACTAGCACTCTTAACTTAGTTGCTGTGAGATAGTTATAATAGCTGTAATTATAAATCAGTCCCCAGATTTTCCAGTACTAAAATTTCAACAGACTTCCGTACTTACATAGTAGAGTCATGAAGAGTATACAGCAGTTAGAAAATCTCTAGAATATTGTTTAACATTGCTTTCCAAGAAGTTTGTTTTCCTTATGTGTGCTTTCCAAGAAGTATCCTTTCCTTCCTAGCGTTAGGTGCCAAAAATTGCTTAAGCACTTTTATTTTAATAGCTTTTACACTTAAATATCCTTTGTTATACTTTCAAGCATTGAAAACATCTTCGAGATATAAAATAAGCTTTCATAATTGAGAAAAAAGTGCATCTGACAAATCTGGGCACTACTTTTGTTAATAAGAAAAATTTTCCTTAACTTTGGTCTTATATTTTTTAGAACATTTTAGTCTTGACCTGAAAAATGCAACCAAAAACCACTATTAATCAGGGACACAGTCTGGCCACAAACAAAACATTTCCTAATTTAGGTTGTAATTCACTTCCAAATGGAAGTGTTGTTAGAGGAATAATTAGTTAGTTTAGTAAACAATGGAAAAGTGAATATTGTGCCTATATAACATAGGTACCTATCAATACTTAAACAGTCCGTACAAATTTATTTAAACTGAAAATAAAATTTCGTTACTGGAACTGCGTTATTCTCTAAAAAATTGTCATTCTTTAAATTTTTAATTCTGTTACATATTAAGAAATGTCAAAAATGTATAGTGCTCCGAAAAACCATTCTCAAAAAAAAAAAAACCGCAACATACTTTTAATGTCGAACGCAACAAAAATCACATCTTATAAAAGTGTGACTATTTGTTTGTCAAACAGCTAATAAACACATCCAAAACATAATAATTTATAGATATTCTTCTTGTTGTCTTCCCTGTTCATTAAATATTATTCTCCCGTTACGTGATTACGGTGTGTTTTTGATCTATAATGTTGCCAACTTTTACAGGAAAAAATTTTTTTTCCGTAACAAAAATACCTACCACATCGGAGGTATGTATAAATTTACGTGTTAACTATGCACACGCATGTTGCGTTGATTAATACTTGAACGTGTTTCATTTTGTTCATCGTGTTTCAAATGTTTAATTTCATTCTTTTGTTTTTTTGTTCATTGTACCTCGTACAAAAGATAAATAAATGATCCATTTCAGTGTAGTTTAAAATCACATTATAAATTAGTTTTTTATATTTATTATTCATTCTGCTCTTCTGTGTGCATTGTTTGTATATATTTTTTTTACCTTATTTAATATCATATTGCTTGTTCAGTGGCGATCATTTTAGAGAGTTGAAAAGTTAATGATTTCACCAATGATTTTTAAAACCGCGATGTGTTAGATAGACACACGATCCACAGGGCCGTGAAGAGAAATGGCGGGCCCCGGGACTAAACAATATTTTTTTAAAGTTTTCTTCCATAAAGAATAAGCGATGGGCAGAAAAGAACTTAACTTTTTTCGCGGGCCCTCTACCGACAGCTATGAGCTCCCTTCCGATGGCCGGGCCCCGGGGCTCCAACCCCGGCTACCCCACCCTCTCGTCGGGCCTGACGATCCATAGAAACAATGGCTTCAACTTTCCTTAATATAATTAGGTACCTACATATTTTTTAAAAAGCCTCTTATCGGGACCGTCTTATCCAGTAGGTATAGTAGGCTCTGTGGATAGGGCCTATGAAATCTTAAAACAAAAAATTTAGGGAGGAATGTATCCCAATATGGCAAAAACAAAATTACAAATAAAATTATTTTATTTTTTTTTAAATACGTAAAACATTAACGCTCCTTTCACATTTTACGGTTTTCGCCGTACGATAAAAAACCGTACGACTTTTTGCCGTGATATTGTTGCTTTCACATTGCACGGTTTTTTGCCGTTGTAAACTGAATATCTTCATTTGATTTGCAACATCATACACGTAACAAGTGTGATTAAAGTTACTTCTATAAATGAAAGGAAATAGAAATTACGATTATTTATTAACACACTCTTTAAAAACTTGAAGAAAAACGTCAAAACACACAATTTCAAAATTACATACAATCTGTTAAAATAATGGTTATCATATTCAACATTAGTTTTATCCATTTCACAAACAAAATTAATAATTAACATGAAATTCAATAAAATAATGTTATTGCCGTACGTTAAAAAACCGTGCAATGTGAAAGCATCCGTTTAATTACATACACTACTGAGTTAAAAACGCCGTACGACAACCGTCAAGTCTAGTGGCAAGAGACGGCTGCTACACGGCACGGCAACGACATTTTGTCGTGACGGTGTAATGTGAAAGGTTCCATGTTCTTCTTCACTTCACTGAAAAAATGCGACCGTACGACGTTATGTGAAAAGAGCGTAAGGCTTACGACGATTTTAAGACAAAACTTTGTTAACGTTGTACGTCGTGGTATGTGTTAGTAAGGTTCCACCTGACGTCTTATGACGTCAATGACCGTGAAGGTGTTAATGAATTTTTCTCAACGAGAGGTTTCTGCCAAATCGACCTAAAACTTCAAAATAATTTTTTTATTTTGAAATATACCACTTTTATAGGTTTTATTTGAGTTATATCATTCGTCTTCCATCATTGTTTTCCTATTGACTTAAAAAAAAAAGAGGAAAAGTTTTTTTTTAGAAAATATGTTAGTACTTACTCTTTAATTATATTTATATAATAATTTAATTTTATAAGCGAGCCGCTAATGGCTTGCATATTTATATTACCACGCTTTTAAGTATAATTTTTAAATTGTGCGTTTCGTGTTTCGTTAACTATTTTCGTTTTCTTCTTTCTTCTATTCGCTATGATAGAACCGTGTTAATTTTTAATTGCACTGCTGTTTTGCTCATTTTATTTTCTTATGTATTTTTCAATGGCTTGTAAATTAATTGTATAAATAAAAAAATCATTTATCTTCATTTCCATTTGAGCTAACAATATAAAAATGGTACGTTATTTTTACGCATGTTACGCGTTCGTATATATTGCTGTTTGACTTTTATCAATTAAATATATTTTTCCATTCAGTATTTCATGTTTCCATTTAATGTATTTTAATTTTTTTCCTTTTCATTCGTTAAGAAATTGTAATTAACACTTCAGTTTTTATGGACAGTGGTTTGGTGAGCTGAGTGAGTAAGCTTGACAGTGCATTGCGTGTATGATTTACAAATGAAAATTTTTGTTTTATGTAAGTGTAGTTACAACGCATTACCAAGTGTAGCATAAAATGATAATAATTGAAGAAGTTTAGCTAGTATAGAAAATAATTTGAAAATGTAATCAAAATCGTGTAATTTTTATCACAATTCTAAGATACTAATGTCGGTTTAGACAAGCAATTATAATTTTCAGGATTCCGTGTGTCTGCCCGTCTGTCCGTCACTTTCTCCACAACTCTTACATTTTTGGCCTACGAACGTGAAATTTTTTGAGATATTTTTCCGTATTGGCAAGTGAGAATAAAATATTTTATTAATAAATTTGAGGGTTACTTTATGGTATTCCATGTTTGTTTACCATTCATAACATACTTTTTTCACGTACCACATCGTGTAAGATATCGTTAAAGGACTTTTACAATAATATTTAGGTTTCTTTTACATTTTTTTTTTTTGAACATGTTTACGAAACATAGAGCTTTGAGGTTAAAAATGCAAATGCTAGCACTTGCTAAAAAATCGATTAAAATTATTTCGGCTATGTTGTATCGGTAACTTCTGAAGGTTTAACTAAAGTTTCGGAAATTCAAAAGGAAACTTGAGTATGCTTCGATATTAGAAAACATCCCCCAAAAACTCTGTCTCAAATCTTTTAGGGTAACGTTGAAAATTGAATAAAATCTGGAAGAAAGGAATCTTAGAGGAAATAATAATAAACAATACAATAACAAAATAACATGTAAAAATTTTGGTACAGGTACGTACATGATATAATTATGGGGTTTGGTGGATCAATTCGCCAACTAGGAAAAATCGTAGATTCACTAGATTCTATAGACCCAAAAATTCAGTTTAATTTAGAGTTATATAAAAAGATAATAGAATCGTTTTCTTACACTTAACCATAGCGAAAATAATTAATAATAGCTTTGATTTCACTTTTCAGTTCCCAGACAAAAAACTATCATTTTCCGAAATTAAAATTCCAGGCGATTCAATAAGTTCATATCTATATCAACACAAAATCGCAGCCTATAACAATTCTGTGATCCCATCGGCTATTTAATTTTCCAATATTACGAGAAAATTTTAAAACAGAAATTAATAATATTAAAATAATAGAAAGTAAAAAATGAATATAATACAAAATTAATTAATACCATAATAATTAATACCTTTGTCGCAGCATCAGCATAAAATAGGGAATTTTCTCCTATTAACTTACTTTACACTCGTCACTCATAAAAATCGTTTCGTTTTAGATGAAAATAAACTGTAACTACTCCTTGATTATATATTTATAAGCAAGTTTATATGAAAGAGAGATATGAAGTGGTGAGTACTCTAGAGCGGTCATAAGGATATTTTTTTTTTCGAAGTGTTGCACCCATCTGATCTGAATGCACTTTTTAGTGATAATAGTAGACATACCTACTAAGCTACATTATATATCTTTTCTGTGATTGTACCTCTCCGGGAACTATGGAAAAAAATAGGAATTTTTTATTTTTAATTTTTTAGGTGGTAGAGATTGTTAGAAAATTCTGTAAAAAATACAGAATATAGCACAACGTGCTACCTAATAAAAAGTCTTGGTTTTATCAGTCTGGATGTAATAGTTTCGGAATAAAAAAATTTCCAAAAATACCCGCTCTAGCATATATATGGTCAATTATCTGAAGAACGCAGAGAGATCAGAGGCTAAAATAGGTGCCATTGGTATATTTATTACTCACCGATATCGCAACATAACTTATTTTTAATAGGCCTCTCTGGGGCTGCAAACCCTATCTTAACCTGCTAGACCCTTTCGCAATAGTAATAATGAAAGAGATAAAGCCAAGAAAACGGAAATGCTTTAAATTCATAAATGATGAATCACGGTTAAATTTAAGTAAAATGGATTATAATAATTAATAATAGTGAAATTCTACGTATGTTTTTCAGAGTTTTGTTTTAGGAATCTTTTGCAAGTGATTAGCTATTAAAAAAAAAACACCTTTGGATTTTTTTTTGGACGGGGGGGAACTATTAATCGTAATGAAAAGAAAGCTTTTGTACATTAAAGTACATATAATTAAGTGTATCTTGAATATTTTTTCTTTTATTTTTGATCAGCCATCTGCCTTTGTAAGCCTGTTGAAGGTCACAGGCCTAAAAAAAAACAGTGCCAATGATTCTAAGAATACTATAAGTCCGATTGTCCGATTGGACTAAAATTGGATGCATTCTTTTTACTATGGCGTTTTTTATAAGACTATGTAGAATCAGCCCTTAATATAAAAAAATAGACTTTTAAAATGCCTGAAAGGTTAAAAAACGGAGCAATTTTTCTTACTTTTTATTCAAAATGACGCCAAAAAAAGGTATGAGGTCTGATGTGCTGATTCTAGATAGTCTTACAGAAAACACCATAATAAAGAGAATGCTTCCAGTTTTAGTCCAATCGGACTTATAGTTTTCTTTGAATCGTTGGCACCGTTTTGAGTTACAAAATTTACATGTGACATTCAACAGGCCTAAAAGAGCAGATGGAAGGCCAGACAAGAAGAAAAAAAATTCAAGATTCACTTAATTATATGGACTTTAATGTACAAGACTTTTTTTTCATTACAATAAATAGTTTTTCCAAAAAAAAAAAAAATTGAAAAAAAGTGTTTTTTTAGCACATCATTTATAAAAGACCCCTTAATACAGACGCTACCTAGAATTATTTTTTTATCTACAAAATCATTGATCTACAGAAAAAATTTAGGTCCTGTGAAGTTGACGCACCGAATGTCAGAATTTGAAATTTTTTTAGAGTTCTGGCATTATTATGAATAGTTCTAGAGTTCCCTATACCTACATATTTTAAATAGTTCCGATCGTTTAGTACCAAAAGATCAAATTCAAAAATTGGGTGTGCCAACTTCACCCAGCGTACTGAATCGTAAAATTCATATTCTTTTAGAGTTCTGGCATCCTTATTTAACACTTTGACTTATTTAACACTTTGAAAATTTTCTTCAAAAACCGACCTTGACATAAATTTACAAATTGCTTACGTCGATATGAATTGGTCCTATATAAGGTAGGTTCTCTCAGGTTTGTTTTATTTTCTTTATTCAAGAAACGAATCAGCAATTTAAAGTAAGCAAAACAGGTAGTTTATCTTTTAAAATACGTATATAGATGTCGCCCACCAACATTTAATCATTGTATTTTTTTATAAAAAATAATTTTAAAAGGTTAGCATAATTAAATATAAAGCTGTTCCACAAAACCAAAATTCCTAACTTGATCTGAACAACTTACAAGTATCCAACCGTATCCAACTGTATCTCTTAAAAAGTTTTTAAACTTTGGTGGATTGTAGACCTTATTAAAACTAATCACGAGCCATACATATTTCGTTCGTGCCCATAAGCGGTTTAAGGGGGTGAAACTCACCATTGAAAATTTTAATTTTTTTCAATTTTCTTAATTATCTTGGAAATGGTAAGAGCTTTGGTAGGGAAACTATATATATTTGAAAATGGCATTTTATGATCTTTATTATGCTTAAAAATTAAAGTTCTAAAATTATTGGGGTTTCATCCCCAACCCCCAACCCCTAATTTTATTAAGTATTTTTTAGTAAAAGAGGAGGCTGTTATGTGTAAATAAAAACATTTTTAATTAGTATATTTTGCATCACACCAGTTTATTTCTTTTTGCATAAATACACTCTTTCCTAATATTAAGTCGGGAAAAATTTTAAATTTTTGATTTAATAATGAACAAAAATATGCTCAAAGAATCTCATGTTTTATTGAATTGTTACCAACTTACGATATACTTTAAAGTACATACTTTATATCTATATAATTCTTATTTTCTTATTTATTTATTTATATTTATCTATACAATTGTCAATATTTTAACCTCTGGATGAATATGGATTTCGACTCTGGAAATAATTCATCAGATTATTTTCGGATAATGTAATTCTAAATGAGTATGACATCGATTTACATCGCCGTAACAATATTCTAAAACTTCAGTCTCTAGTTCACAATCAGTTTTCGTCGCCTCATTTTGAAAATTTGTTCAAGTATGGATGATATAAAAGTGGATATATTGACTAACTACCAGAAAGATTTGAAAATTATGTAACACATTGCTTTTACAAAGAAGAAACAGAAGCACCAAAATGTATGTGGAAAACCCACTTTTATAAAGAGGTCCCTACCCGCTCAGTAATATTGTGCAATCAGTTTGTGCAATTTATTGAACTCTTCTGCAGATAGTTCAATAATTTGTAAAAAAAATTGTGCAATAATTCAATTGTTATATTAGCATTCAAAATGTTAAGTGATAAACATGCTGCTTGCGTAGCTATTGTTTTTGCTCTTTGTAATAAAAAAGAAAAGAAAAAAAGAAGATGAAGAAATGGTACATGAAAAGACATAAATATACTCATGAAAAGAGTCTGGAACCATTACCATAGGTGAATTTGCCCAAGAAATGAAATTCAACGATATGTATGCGATTGTGTAGCTTAGTGAAAGAGTAAACCATACGTATGGATTTTTCCTCAATATCTTTACATTTTGCGGAGTTATAATACCAAATACCAAAAAATAGTGGTCTTATTCAAACTTTTTTTTCTCGTAAACTATTACAGATAAAACGATGAAACAAAATCCATATTGTTTGCTATGTCCAGTACTTTATTATATATTTTTTTCATTTAAAATGGACATTAAATACCCTTTATAAAATACGAAAAAAAAATTCATTAAATTTTTTTAGCTACTTGTACAAGAGTGACCACTTTCTTATTACTACCAAAGGAAAGCTCGCAAGCACTTCCCTCGTCTCCCTGAATTTTATTTTTGTCAAAAGGGTGGAACATATTGAAAAAAAATAAGAACATATATATTTGGTGATGTTCATGGTATGTGTATGTGCAGGTACAGGTCAACAAATCTGACTTTACCTCTTCAAGGTCATTAAAAATGCACTCTGAAAGAAGTGAGATAGTACTTAATATAAAGAAAAAATGACCTTGAAGCGGCAAAGTCAGATTTGTTGAACTGTACCTATTTGTTTTTGAATTATGTTTTTAAGAAATATTTTGAATGAATAAATGAATCATTGAATGTTTTTTTTTTATTTTTTGTTTTTCGGTAATTCGTCCTGAGCGAATTGAATTTTTTGATTACATCGTCCCTCGTTGCTTCAGGGTATCTTTCTCTGTATTTACGAAGTAAAACTTTATAACCTTCATTCTTTTTTTGTATATTACTATACCCTTTGGATTTTAAATTCCATAAGGCTGGTAGTGATTTTTAGATTGCAATACATTCAATAATAAATGCTCGCTCCGCAATTTTAGCACTGTTTTTAGCGCTCGTCATGTTCATTGTTACCTTGTCTAATAAAAATATACACAAAATCTACAAAAGATTTCAAAAAATATTTTAAGGAAATAAAAAATATATCCCACCGGATTTATTAAAAAATTAATAAGTAAAATATACGCAAATAAATTATTTTTGTAATAGTTTTATATTTTTAAATATTTTACTTACTTAATTTTTTAATAAATCCGGTAGGAAATATTTTTTATTTCTTTTTTACTGTCACTATATAATTATTTTTGCAAATTAAAATAATTCAAACAATCCACAAGATCATACACATGACGCAAAACAACAAACAAATTCAAACTTGTCACACAATTGTCAAGTCAAATGCAATTCAAACAACAAAGAAATATAAAAAGTGAGATTGCGCAATAATAACTACAGAGCCTACAAACGATACAATATTTACTCATTGCACAATATATTTCAAATTCTTTTTGATCAACACAATATATTGTACAACCTTTCCATATAACCCACAGACGATCAATAATATTGTACAATATCAGATTTTGCGCAATATTATTGAGCGTGTAGGGGCCGCTTAAGATGTGCTTGGCGTGGACAATATTTTTGTTTTGAACATTTTTATGAACAGTATCATTATTGTGTAGATTGCAAACCTTAATATATTGGCAATTGTATAAATAAATAAAAATAAATCAATAAGTAAATAAATAAATAAGTAAATAAGATTTGTATAGATATCAGTAAAGCATTGCGGGGGGGGGGGGGGTTCTAAATTATTTACTTTAAGGTATGGATATCGTAAGTTTGTAACAATCCATTACTAAAATACGAGATCCTTTGACCATATTTTTGCTCATTTTATTAAGGGCAGGGTAAGGTATTAAAATAATTTTTTTTTGAATTTTTTTTTTATTTTTTTAACTGAATGCATAATATCTCAAGAATATTGTCTCAAAATTTCAAGTTGATTGGAGCAAAACTGACGAAGTTATAAGCATTTTTGTTGTTACCTGGCAGATGTTTCGCTCTCTATATATATCTCTCTCTCTCAGTTATATTATAGAAATTTCAATGGAAGTACTAGCGTGTTTATACTTCTACTGTATATTTTGTCAGTGTAGGATACAAAATTTAGTTTAGCAGTAAGTATTCTATATCAGTTTTATATAAGAATTTTTAAGTGTTCAAAACTTTAAAGCGTTTTCCCCACAGCTCACGTTTTCAAAGTCGGTGCCCCTCATAACTTCAAAACTACAGCACCGATCAATTTGAAATTTTGAACACTATTTCTGTACATAATTTACGAGGTAACGCTGGAGAGTTTTTTTCAAATTTGTTAATAATTTTTATTTTACAATAACAAGTTAGCCAATTTTTTTCGCAAAAATCGTATTTTTCCGTTCTAAGTGTTCCAAAAAAGTGAAAAATTGAAATTTCGAAAATCCCCCCAGCGTTACCTGAGGAATACTATTATCTAACGAATGAACTTTAATTTTTTTATTTCGGATGATCCAGCACCAAGTTATGAGGGGCACCACAATTCTACTTTTTTCCGAGATACGTTCGAATAATTGCTGCCATTACTGTATTTTTTAATATTTCTTCGTGAAAATTTTATACAATATTCTTCGGCTGTTATACTTTAATGTACCACTGGTTTTAATAATGAACTTTTAACTATGTCGTCATAAAAAAATAACAAAAACATGCCTTTTTTTGTACGAATTAACCTTACCCTCTCCTTAAATCAAAAAGTTAAAATTTTTTCCAAGTTAATATTAACAAAGGGTGTATTTATGCAAAAAGAAATAAACTGGTCTTATGTAAAATATATTCATTAAAAATTCTTTTATTTACATATAACAGCCTCCGTTTTTACCAAAAAATACCTGTTATAATTAGGGGTTAGGGGTGGAGGATGAAACCCCAATGATTTTATAATTGTAATTTTGGTATCATAAGAAAGATTTTAAAGCGCCATTTACAAGTATATATACAGCCGACTCTCATTATCAGTCCGCTCGTTATGAGTCCGCCGATTTATATTTCTATTATAAACATTCCCCCTCCATGACCGAAAAAAATTCATTTCAGTCCCTTGTTATAAGACCGAAACATTGGTGCTGAAACTAATGTTTAATAGTGCTACTCTTAAATCATCCTGTCAGAATCTTTTTATTCACTAAAATAATTTTATTGTTTTTATAGGTCCGTGTTTACATAATACATGTGTAGTTGACCAAAACAAGTTTTGTTCGTTCATCGCGTGGATTATATTACAAACTTTGTTTGACTAACAATATTATTTACAATTTCTATAAAAATTTCAAAAAATATTTTAAAGAAATAATGTGTTGACAGTATCGTTTAAACTCCTGTCACAGAAACTAGAGAACGCATTTAGAAAATATTAGGAAGTGTAATTATTAAAAATAGGTAGATTTTGTGCCGCTTCTAACGAATGGTAATACTATACTAAACGTCCGGGCTATTTGATTATAAATAAGTATACACTCACACGCTTGAAAAGCAGAGGAAGTGCGAGTTACGGCGGTCAACTACTAAGCACAAGTGGGGGTACAGGAATTCTTAAAATTATATTCTTCTACAGCCCCGTAAGGGGAATGATAACGAAGGTCGACAGTAGTTTCTCTACCAAAGCTCTTACCATTTTCAAGATATTTAAGAAAATTGAAAAAAAATTAAATTTTCAGGGGTGAGTTTCACCCCCTTAAACCGCTTATGGGCACGAACGAAACATGGCTCGTGATTAGTTTTAATAAGACCTACAATCCACCAAAGTTTCAAAAATTTTTGAGAAATATGCAGTTGGATTCTTTTCCTTGTTAGTTAATCTCTCTTACTGCCAATTTCCATTTTTATGTCACAAAAATTTTGGGTTAAATACGTTGTAAGAAAATAATTTTTTTATATTAAATTAAAAATTCTCTACTGATAGAGCTATTACTTATAATATAAATAATATCAAATAGATGTAAATTTGTGTTATAAAAATTTTCATTTTAAAAATTCCATATATTTTTAAATCGTTTAACTAGAATGATTAATTTTTAATACGTCCACACATTTAAAAAGATGAAAATAATCTTTTTTGATTGCAATAAAAATATTTTAAAGTGAAAAATACCGTTATTATCTACAGCAAAAAATAAAAAATAAAAAACGTTGTTGAAAGTGTCAAATGAAACAAGAGATACCACCAAACTGAATTTTTTCAATAGCAAGGGTTTGGTAAAATTTTATACTATAGGGCAATTCTCACGAGACGCACGGGACCTTTTTATAAAAAAAAAAAATTAAAAATTGCAATTAATATTAAACAAAACAAAAGGTTTATAATATGCAGAAAATTTTTTCAGTATACCCTAATTTATACTTGAAATCCAATACTCAAGACATAAGACATATCCTCGTTTGACGCACGGGACATCGCAGTTTGTGTCTTATATTTTGAATGCTGGGTTTCAGACATAAATTAGGATATACTCAAATAATTTTAATACAATTGCTACATATTATAGACTGGGAGCTGGATGGAATTGAGTGTGCAAAATGTGAGGACCTCCATTTATCAATTGTTTTAATCTGAGAAAAGCTTACAGATTATGATTGTGGATGTTGCCAGAAATTTTACTGGTCCATTTTTTTTTATACCCCCGTTTTCTAGATATCAGAAATAAATTAAGCAAATGCTTTGGAGCAATTTTATTGATTGTTTTAGTGACAATATCCAGTTTTTTTTCTCATAATTACAGATAATAGCAGCTAGATAAATTAAATAAGGCCAAAAAAATAATTAATAAAAAGTCAAAAATATAGGATAAATTTTAATACGAAAAATCAAATTTTAATGTAGTTAAATGTAGGAAAAAAATATAAGTAATCATCCTTCTTTATTTCGACAATCCGATGCACATTTACAGAGCTAAATCCAAAACTCTGGCAAAGGTTTTTTCGTCATTTGCCGTGGGTGCAAGTTACCATTTTTCTTTTCATAGCCAAATAGGGTATAATCAATCGACTCAAACTGTGTTTGATCAGCATTTAGCCAAACATATGTATGTTTGTGCCGTAGCTCTTAGCAAATGTAAATGTAAAGCATCTGAAGTGCAAATTACTTTTCAAAGCTTAGCTGATGCTATTCAAACACTATGTGAATTTTAATTAACATAATAAATTGGTCATACATGCCAACGTAAATTGGGTGTTCAAGTATCAGCTAAGCTGGACATCAAGTGAACATATGAATATTGGTGTATGTATCAATACGAACAAAAGTCCACCATACATTGATAATGTTTCACAGGTACTCGATAACATTTGAAAAATTAAAAAATATAACTGTCTCGCATTAAAGAGAGGATGTGTTTGATTGATTGTCGAACTTTAGTGGCACTCGAACAAGCGGTCGGTAGCCTAATTGGTAAGGTGCTTGGCTAGCAATCAAGAGATCCGGGTTCGAGTCCAGCCGCTCCAGTTTGACAATTATTCAAACATTACGTGAATTTTAATTAACACTATATAATATATTGTCTATTTTAAATTTGGGTTTGATGACACAAAGTATAATTTTTAAGGATATTTAGGAGTGACAGTCATCAAAGAAAACAAAAATGTCTTTTTTTATAAAAAAATAATAACAACACTGATTAACATTTTTGAAATAGTTTAAAAAAGTTTAAAAAACAGTTGAAAGCAACATTTTAAGTTTATAATAATTAAAAATATAAAGCAATTTTTAAAAAATTTAGAAAATTTAAAAAAATATTTTTTATTACTCATGCGGGAGAAGTACTAAATTGGCGCACACATTTCTGTACGCAAAATAGCTGTTTGCGCACTGTACTCTTCCCACATACTTTTTTGTGTGCGGAAAGTAACTTTCCACACGCAAATTGACAATAAAACACGCAAAATTTAATCAAAACACGAAAGGGCGCCTCCTGATTTTTCATTTAATAAGTATTTCATAATTATTTCTATAGAAACCACTAACAAAGTAATTTAAACAATAATTAATTCAGAAAAAAAAAGACGAACACTTAAAAATATTATTTTAAAAAGTAATAAAAATGTCCAAAATAGTAATAATAATAATAGAAAAAAGTATGTGAAATTCGTAATAAAAGATAGTATGTGCAACTCGTGCGGGATTGTCGATTGCCCCACTCAAGCGAATGAGCGCACGAACGTAGTGCGCTCAACTTCGCTTTCGTGGGCAACCGACAATTTCCCGCACTTATTGCACAATATACTATAATCAAACTGTGTATCACGAAAAACGGATAAGGTTGGTATGAAAGGTTTGTGAATTAAGATTAAAATATTTAAAATAGAAAGTATTGCTACGATGAATTCCGAAAATAAAGTGCCTGTAAGTTGTAGTAAAAATAAGGTGAATCTTCATAATTATTTAATTTTCAGTGAGCTTGCGCGACTTTGATGTTTTTGGACAGCTACAAGTTTAATCTTGTCGAAGTTTGTATTGTCTACGAAGATGACATCCTGGTAAAGATTGCAATTTGGCTAGACGGTATTGATCCAGCAACTTTCGATGAAGAATCTCTTCTTATAATTTAATTAGATTCACGTTGGAACACCATGGGGTCGTTGAAGTTGTGCCCAATTTCCCAAGAATGCCGCGCCAGTCCCGACACCGTGTTGGCTTGCCTAAAGTTGTTCTTGTGTTGCTTCATCTGCTCACTAAGATGTTGTTTCATATTCCCAATGTATACATTATCACAACCGATGCAAGGGACCATTTTGTTGGTTGGAGATAGGAATCTGAAGTTTCATATTGGTATAAAGCTTACTAAGTGAATGAGGGTAACTGTAAACAGGATTTAATTTGTATTTTTGAAGAGATTTGGAGATGGATGTGGAGGGGGTACCCGGATATGGAACAGAGAAATATGAAGGCGGGAGGTTGGAGACATCCGAAGCTATGGAGAGTCGAGTTGTATAATCTGTGGGTAAGGTTTTTGATGATTTGGTTAATGAGAGAGCATAGATAATTATTGTAAAGAAGGATTTTTTGCATTTTTTAGGGCCAGTGGTCAATGTATAGGATGTGGTAACTTAAGGGACTTACGGATGAGGTTAGTTGCGACATTTTTCTAGTCGATGAAATGCTGGTGGTGAATTTTCCGTCGGTAAATTGCAGTCGGTGAACTTTCCGGACATCCTCACAAAGTATTATTTTCCCCTGACGTATAACAACGCTGCTCGGTTAGACACCCTATGACTTTTATACGCGTGGGGCGGTAGTAACAGAGGAAGAAAAGGGTCCAGAACAGCTGCCGGCAACATCGCTTTTTTTGTTATTTAGGATCTCAGGCATAAGAATTTGAGCATAGTTACCGGTAATCATAGTTTGCACACTTAACTTCTTTTAGCACCTGCAATAGTACAGGTGCTAAAAGAAGTTAAGTGTGCAAACTATGATTACCGGTAACTATGCTCAAATTCTTATGCCTGAGATCCTAAATAACAAAAAAAGCGATGTTGCCGGCAGCTGTTCTGGACCCTTCTCTTCCTCTGTTACTTTTTCTCTTCCTCTGTTACTACTCTGTTACTCTATTTTTATTACCTTTTTTAAACTCGTATAACATGACATGATGTTCCTCGATGTCTAAGATTGTTCATTATTACTGACAAAAAAATTATTTAAACACTGTTTAAAGATGTATGATACATATTGACACATATTACAAGCAACACTATCGGCCTAACACTAACATGTTGTTGCATGTCTCGTTTGGGGTTGCTACTTGAAGAAATATGAATTCATCCGAGGGGCTTCGAAAATGGCACGAACTTTCCAGATGGCGTAATATATATATATATATATATATATATACATATATATATATATATATATATATATATATATATATATATATATATATATATATATATATATCCCTACTCTCGCCTCGTCCCGTACTTAGCTATATTAGTCTAATTTTTTCTATTGAAAAATTCGACTAAAACATACAATTAATAATAAACAAAACAAAATATTTACAATTATAGAATTGTAAATATTTCTAGGCTAGATTTCATTTGTTCAAAATGTCATTGAATACATGAATTTTGTATGTAAAGTTTCTGAAAGATGGGTTGTGTTAATAAGTTATATTGATAAAATGGATGTTTTCTGGAAAAATAACAGCTGACTCAATCTTCAATAATGGGATGTTGTATAGTCGTTTGCACCCAAGGTTTACGAAGAAAGGTGACTGAACATCTGTTAATTTTCCAAAAATCTAATGCCAATGTCACACATCAAGCATCACATGTCTACAGCGAATCTAAGATAAGTCAATTTTGATTTTGGCCATTTCTTTTGTCTGTGATAAATTTCATATAAGTGATAAACTAACTTGTGTAATTGTGTTAACTATTCTAATCGTGTTGGAACCCTATTTAAATCATCTCGTTTTTTTTGTAACTTACTAATGAACGATTTTTAACCGGAAAACTACATTTAATTTAGTTTAAAACTAATTTTATTTTGTAAAGTTGACTAACACTTGTTTTTTTCTTTATCCGGTTTTTTTATATATTGGCTTTTTATACTGACATTTTTTTATTGGCTGATATTTGAAAGTTTACTATTTTTCTGTATTTTCTAAACCTTGGTAAATTCTTGTTACGTTTATACAACGCTATTTAATTATTATTTTTTACTTTTTATTGGTTTTCCATAGAGTTTACTTATGTACTAACTGTCTGCCAAGATTTAACTGGTCATGTATGTAAAGTACACTACTTACGTAAATCTCTTTAAATTTTTTTATAGCACAATTTATTTTGTACGTACATAAAATTTGTTAACTCCGCGTGTGTTTATTTTTTTAATATTATTATTTCTGTTTTTTACGTTACGTATACTGCGAGTTAGCTAATTTTGTGTCATCTAGTTACTTCAATGTTTTCTTATATACCTTTTCTAGTCAAACAACAAAATTGTAGAGTTGAATTTATTGCTAATTGTTTAAGAAAAAAAGTCCAAAACATTTTTGTTATATAACTACTCAAACTGACTGATTATTGTTGAATATGTGATCTTTTATGTAACATGCTAAGTCTGAACTGCATCTTTATCAAACCCAAAATCCCCTGAGAAAACAAAGATCTAAATAAAATTTTATGCTCATGCTCTAAACAACTCAAAAATTTTATTTTGCCTAGTACCTTTTCTCTATTTCAGATTTTCTTTATTTCAGATTTTTTTACTTAAAAATTTTTATACTCAATTTCTGTTTAAATTTATATTTTATTATTTTTTTTGTAATAGGATATTTTCGGAAAGGTCTCAAGGCATGAAAATTAGATACACTCTTCAAATATGAATATTTCTACTTTAGAATTATTAGACAGGCGGAGCGAAGCACTATCAGAAATTGATTTTATAAAGGAATTCAGAATATCTAATTTAAAGGTAAAGTGAATTAGAAATTGACCTCCATTATTACCTAATAGGATTAAAATTAAACAGTTGAATTTGGACCATATTTTATGCAAAATTAGATATGCTATTGAAATATGAACATGATCAATTTAGAGTTGTTAGGCGAGCGAAGCGAAGCACTGTATATAAAGGACTAAATCTGTACATTTCAGAATATCAAATTTGAATGAACCAGTGGTCAAAATTGTCCGTCAGTGCAGTGTCTTCAAATAAATGCGAATTAAAAATCTGAGGGAATTTTGATAAAATTTTGCTCAAATATCATGGAAATCTCTGGAAAAAATAAAAGTAAAGTTAAAATTGTCCCCTAGGATCTTGGTGCTTTAAGAAAGGCCTAAAATAGAAATACTTCTAAAACGATTGGCATCTATACGACGAGGTAGAAATTAGCGATGCTATTGAAATATGAAGATGATTTTAGGGTGTTTTGAAGAACGGAGCCAAGTAAAATAAATAAGTGATTTTGTACAGAGTTCCCAAATATCCAATTTAAAATTTACTTAATAATTTAACCCATAATTCAGATAATTTTACGCGGGTGAAACTCCAGGCAACAGCTACTAAATGTAATAAATTAATATTGTAATTTACAAAATATTATTTAAGTCAGTTTTTATTTATAAAATATGAATTTTGGATTTTTTGGAAAGAAAAAATATCTTCATAAAGGCTTTCCAGTATATTATTTAAGGACCTTTTTTAATATTTAAAAAAAAAGCACAAAAGCTATTGGCGGATAAGCATGGGTAGGAATGTCCTCGTACCAATTGTGTTGGCTTTTTTCCTGCTATCGCCATAAAATTGAATCTTACTGAGATTCAGCCTTTGAAACGTTAACCCTTTTTTTTTAAAGCCCCAATCAGCCGAACATTTATTATCAGTTTTTAAAATACCAAAATGACAATCCGCCTGTACCCTTCTTCTTCTTCTTCCTACGGGTGGGGGGTCCTGTCAGCCCATGCACTGATTCCCAGTGGAATATTGTGCAATAACCCCGTTTACTCATCAGTTATGCGTAGCCTGTACCCTTTCAACCACATTTAGATATCTTGAAAATACTGAAGATGTAGCGAAAAATTCGACTCAGGTGATGGAGTCCCGCTACTCACGGCGTTTTTAAAAATATTTTTATTTCAAAAATATTTCGTGCGTCGCGCGAGATTCGCCCAAATATATAATTTAAAAAGATATTAATTAAAAATGTAATAATAATAATAATAGTAATAATAATAATAATAATAATAATAATAATAATAATAAACGCCCTGTGGGTGGGGGCTTCACTTTGCAGAATTTGCCCACAGTAAGTCCTGCTTGTCGTAAAAGGCGACTAAAAGGACAACCCATTAGGATGGTGAAAACAAGAAAAAGGCCTCGGAAAACTGCCGCTGCCGGTGGAGCGACCGGGCGCATCAGGGTCACCACTGAATGTGACAGCTCAGATCACGGTGACGACAGGTTGGGTTCTAGGCAGCCACCTGTCAGCTGTAACAACACCTTCAGCCAAAATGCTACTGCCCTACTTACGGAGCCCCCAACATCTTTGGCTCAGCCGACTTTAAGTGTTTCCTCGGAGCATCCTTTGGGGACCACTAAAGCTGGTAAGAAGCGTGTGCGTATGCAATGGACAGATGAACTGAATGAATTCATCGTACGCACATACTTCCAAGTTACTAGACTTGAAACGGACAAAACTGGTTACCGTACGAAATTACATCAAGAGTTCGCGCGCACCTACCCTCACCTTAGTCGCGTCACTGAACAGAGACTGGCAGACCAAAAACGTGTCATTTTTACCAATAACCTTATCCCTTCCTCCCTCATAAACACGATTAAAACACAAGTCGCACATCAATTTGCTCAAAATGAAGAAAGTCAGGACGACGGCCCACCAGAAATGGAGAGCCCCACACAAAACGACACTCAACAACTTGTCGAGAATGAGCCTGACCACCATGAGACAGCAGTAAATGACACCCTACTGCAAAAGATCGAACTGGAATTTAACACAGCGCTTACTGAATTTGAAGGGACGGACCCCACACATAGGTACTTGTTGCCTAAACAACACACCTCACGTAGATTGGCTGAGATCGTTGAGATATTGAACAATACAATACTGCCTAAACACTTAGAAACATGTGACAATTTTATCGAGTTACACACAGCTATCTATTGTGGAGCCGTTGCAGCTATACGTTGTAACGGGTCCGATGTAACACCACCTGTAGCGCACAACTCGAAGGAACACAAAACTCCTGCCTGGGAAACACGATTGAATAAACGCATCAGCAACATCCGATGCAACCTCGGCAGGATCACCCAATACCAACAGGGTACGAGGTCCAAACGGCTCAACAAATACATACACGACATATTACACAAACACACAGTACACACACAATATGAGGAACCCAATAAAACACTCACAGAGATCAGAGATACGCTTCACCAAAAATTAACAGCACTAGCGAAGCGCTTACGAAGATATAAGACCAGTACTGAACGCAGACGACAAAACCAAGCGTTCAGCAGAAACGAGAGACGGTTTTATCAGTCTCTAACGAACACGGTAACTGACAGTAATGGTCTACCGGAGAAGAACGCACTCCATAGTTTCTGGGCGAATATATGGTCCAACACCATTGACCATAATGACAAAACCAGCTGGATCGATACAGAGTACAGGAATAACGAACATCTTCCGGAGATGCCCTATACGGACATTACTACAGAGGACGTCTCCAGAGCTTTACAGAGATCGCATAACTGGAAGGCACCTGGCATCGACAACATACAAAACTACTGGCTCAAACACTTTACATCAACACACAAGTATCTCGCTGAACACTTTACACTATTTATAAAAACACCAAACCTGACACCGAAGTTCCTAACGCAGGGTATCACATACATGAAATCTAAAAACAGTGATACAAAAAATCCTGCGAATTATAGGCCTATCACCTGCTTGCCTACAGTGTATAAGATTTTGACGTCCTGTCTGGCAGAAAAGATCAATGAGCATTGTCAGATTAACACCATACTGACAGAAGAACAAAAGGGATGTCGAAAGAGGTCACAAGGCTGCAAAGAGCAGCTTCTGATTGACTCCGTAGTACTGGAACAAGCGAAAGGGAGAAAACGTAACCTGTACACAGCGTTTATTGATTATAAAAAGGCATTTGATTCGGTCCCGCACTCCTGGTTGCGGAGAGTATTGGAGCTGTACAAAATACACCCAAGTATCGTGAACTTCCTTGGAACGATCATGTCCGACTGGCGAACGACCTTACATTTGAGTATTGGTAATGAAAAAACAACAAGCGACCTTATTCAAGTAAGACGCGGCATATTCCAAGGCGACTCATTGAGTCCATTATGGTTTTGTCTCGCAATGAATCCACTTTCTCGCCTGTTAAATGAAACCAAATACGGTTACAATGTAGGTACGCAAACGAATTCGCGCCATACCATTTCACATCTAATGTACATGGATGATATTAAGATCTATGCAGCTACTAAACATCAATTACAGCAGCTGCTGGGACTTTCCAACGAGGTTTCGCGAGACCTCTGTATGGAGTTCGGAATCGATAAATGTCGAACACAATGTCGTTCTGGAGGAAAACGAGATGCGGTCGCATTCGAACTCGAACCAGAGTCTGTTATGCAGCCCATGGACGAGGGAGAGTCGTATCGGTATCTCGGATTCAATCAGGACGAACGTATAGATCACAGCGCTGTAAAACAACACCTGATGCAGCAATACCTAACGCGTGTACGGAGATTACTGAGCACCCACCTTGATGGAAAAAAAACCATCAAAGCAATTAACACCTACGCAGTTCCGGTGCTAACATACTCATTTGGGGTAATCAAATGGACGCCTACGGACTTGACAAACATCGAGATCAAGACCCGCGTCCTTATGACCAAATACAGAATTCATCATCCCAAAGCAGCGATAGAACGATTGACGCTGCCAAGAGCCGAAGGGGGTCGAGGTCTTATAGACATAAGGAACACGCATAATAAACAGGTTCATAACTTGCGAGAATACTTTTACACCAAAACACACACATCACACTTACACAATGTAATAATCCAAGCCGACAAGGCATACACACCATTAAACCTCTCACACACAGAAATGCCAGATAGTTTTTGCCGTTTGGTCACGAAGAAGGACAAAATTCAGCAATGGATTCGGAAGCCTTTACATGGGAGACATCCACATGATCTTAATCAGAGTAACGTCGACAAAGCAGCGTCGCACGCCTGGTTGAGTCAAGGAAGTCTTTTCCCGGAGACTGAAGGATTCATGCTAGCTATACAAGATCAAGTAATTCATACAAAGAATTACTCAAAATACATACTTCGTGACTCGTCAATAACATCCGACTCATGCCGGAGATGCCATTCCAAACCTGAAACGATCCAACACATCACAGCTGCCTGTACTCAGCTCGCTCAATCCGAATACAAACACCGTCACGACCAGGTTGCCAAAATCATATACCAGAAACTAGCGGTCAAGCACCACCTTATAACCGACAAAACACCTTACTACAAGCTCACACCAAAAGTAGTAGCGGAGAATGACTCCTGTAGACTTTACTGGGATCGGTCGATTATTACAGATAAGACCATAAATCGTAATCGACCAGATATCACCTTCGTAATGAAAAACACTAAGACAACCTATCTGATCGATATTGCGGTTCCAAATACACACAACTTACAAAAAACACACGCAGTTAAATTGGATAAATACACTGACCTCGCAGCCGAAATAAAACAACAATGGCGAATGGAACATTTCCACATCGTTCCAATAGTGCTCAGTGCCACCGGGGTCATTCCACACACACTACATAATAGTTTCAGCCTCTTGGGTCTCCCAAAATACACATATGTCACTATGCAAAAGGCAGTGATCATAAACACGTGTCGTATAGTACGGAAGTTCCTCAGTAATACGAATCCGACTGCGATATGTGAAAGCACAAGACCTGCTTCTACTCCATCTGAGCCATCTACAGTGAGCGAACAATACACTGACACTCATCCTACTGACACACAACACACATACATAAACACACAATACACTAACACTGAAAGACAAACACTTAACACACATGCAGATCCAGATTCGTCTGATGGAGAGGGGGGATCGAACAACTGCCGCACTGTCACTGTTACCGCTCTGGTGCACAATCCTCCTCAATTCAATAACACACAAGGTCCGTCAACCTCTGTACCATCTAAACGCGCAGTTCCAGGAACACCCGATCTTAATGAGCAATTTGATGAACCAAAAAACATCTACACCAAGAAACGTAAAATAGAAAGACACATCCACACACATACACAAACACACACACAAACACAAACAGTCCTTTCCCTTCCCTCTGTCCCTACTCCTACCTACCATCTGAGGACACGAAAACGAACTAGGCTTTCACAGCCCTCTGTCATTGAGCCAACATCTACGCTCCCACAAAAGTCTCGTCGTACGAACCAGTATACACCAAAATAGACGCATAACACCTCGTTTCAAGCAACAACAACAACAACAATATAAGGAGTGATGTGACAGACCCGTCCGTGAATGTACTACGGTACTTTTACGGATTGGTTTGGCACATTACCCTTCCACAGAGCCTAATACCTTGCATAATGCCGGTATAGGTGAATGTTACCCAGTACTGTCCTACTGAGTAGTGAGCGCCAGGTTGGCGTAAAAGTCTATAATAATAATAATAATAATAATAATAATAATAATAATAATGATAATAATAATAATGCTGGGCTAAAATCCAACCTTCACGTCCCCGTTCGTGCCCGGCGGGCAACTGTTAGCTTCGGCTAGCAGGCTGACGAGGCTCTGGTACTGTGTTTCGACAAGAATGATCGTGTGGAGGGGACGATGTTGTATCCCCCGAGTGAGTGTTATGCCTGCGTCAGTTTGATTTGGTTTAATTGGTACCTTGACCGGAATTCAACGCGTCGCCAGTGCTGCATACTCCAGTGGGCGTGATCTTCGGAGTCCGACGATACCGTTCGGATGCGTCGAAAAGGTGATATTGCGTCTGTGATTTATGTAAAAATTGTGATCTGTGTCTGTGATAGTTGTTATGCCACCTTGGGTTCTCATGCCTGCGGTGGTACTTTTTAACTGTTACTGTGATGTTTCCCTGGCCTTGTTCTTGTCATTTCGATGGGTAGGAATGCGGTTCCCGACGCACTCGTTCTCATCGGCCACACGTACGAGTCGACGTCTTCCCGAACAGCTTGAGCGAGCTCGCCCAGTAAGGAGACGTCGTCGTCCCTCGTACGGATGCGTTCGTGGGCGTTGATATGGCGGCTTCCGCCCCGTCGAAGTGATACGAACACAGGTCAGATGTTGGCTCTGTGATACTCTGTGGCATTGTCCCGTTCTCTGTAGCCTCGACTCGGACGAACGTGGCCTAGTCATCGTACCGGTCTCCCGTGTAGGTTGACCCCGACATCTGACAGAACGGCACATGTACCCAGTAATCAGTATCTGACAGAACAGTACATGTTGCTCAGTAATCAGATGTCACTGTCCCTACACATGTGAGTTCCTAGGTGTTGACGAAGCCATTTCGGAACTGTCGAGACTATGGGGAGCGGAATCGTGTCACAGAGCAAGAAATTTTTGAAATCTGTGATATTGTTGTTTTTATTTTTTAATAAGATTGTGTTTGATCCGTTTTGTTTTAACGATGTACCACTGAGGGCCTTTTCCACCCGAGGTGGTACATCATTTTTTTTTTATTCTTATCTGTGATATTTTATTGTGCCGCTGTGGGCTTGCTGTTGTAGCCCTTCAGCGGTTTTGTTTTTAATTACTTATTGCGGCACTGGTCGGCCTGTGGCTCCCCAGTGACGTAATAAGATTTCCTTCTTACTCTTTCTTTGTGATGTGATTGTGATGTTCTTATCTGATCTGATTATGATATTTTACCCAGTATTCTCCACTCCGAGGCCCTTTACACCTCGGAGTTTCATCGTTGGTTTTCAGTCCTTGGTGACCGGACGTTCTGGCTAGTACTTAGCGTACCGCCACCAAGGATTGTCCGCTCGTTATGAAGCCCTGGGATGGCAGGGTCCATCGTTGAATTTTATTATGTGTATGTTTGTCCTTTGTCTATTGCATTTATGTGTTCCTGTCTTTATGTGTTGTTTTTATCGTTTTTTCTCGTTTTGGCGGCGCATGCCCATAGATGGCGATGCCGCTGGGTGCTGCTGACCGCGCCATTCACCGGCAGCAGTACCCCAATTTTAAGTAAAAAAAAAAATAATAATAATAATAATAATAATAATAATAATGCCGGGCATAAATCCAACCCCTCGTCCTCGTCGTGTTCGGCGGTAACTGCTAGCTGGCTAGCAGGCTAACGGGGCTCTGGTTAGTTAATAAATTAGGACAACACGGAATCATTTTAAACACGTTTCCGATTGTTATTGTTTTTTCGTCCCTTTTGTGTTTTTTTTTCTGCCACTGGAGGTCCATGGGGCCTCCAACGGTGTTGTTGTAATCCCCGCTGTACCACTGGACGGCTCTAGGCCGCCGGGAATACAGTGGGTACGCTGTGATATATTTACTGTGATTTTTCAGCCTGTGATATTTTGTTGTTATTTTATTGTTATTTTTCTATTTTGTTGAATTTTTGTTTAGTCTCTAATGAAGATTCTTTGAATCTCCATTAGCGTTGTTATAATCCCCGTCGCACCACTGGGTGGCTCCAGCCCCCCCACTAGTGCGATGGGTTACTGTGATAATTCTTGTTTCGCTATTTTTTTGATGTTCCTTATCTGTGATATTTTGTTATGCCGCTGTAGCCCTGTTGTTATGGCTCTACAGCGGTATTGTTTTAACTCCGTATTGCGTCACTGGTCGGCCAGTGGCTACCCAGCGACGCAATAAGTTCTTCTGTGATACCTTGTTGTGATACTGCTCTGTGATATTTATTTCCTTTTTTTTTTAGTTTGTCTAGTCAGGTTCCTCCACCCCGAGGCCCGTTACACCTCGGGGGAGTTTCATCGTTGGTTTTCAGTTCTTGGTGCCTGGACGTTCTGGCTAGTACTTAGCGTAGCGCCACCAAGGACTGTCCTCTCTTTGTGAAACCCTGGGATGGCAGGGCTCATCGGTGAATTTTATTATGTGTATGTTTGTCCATTGTCTAGTGCATTTATGTGTCCCTGTCTTTACGTGTTGTTTTTATTTATATCGTATTTGGCGGCGCATGCCCTCAGTTGGCGATGCTGCCGGGTGCTGCTCACCGCGCCATCCACCGGCAGCAGTATCCCAATCTTAATAAAAAAAAAAAATAATAATAATAATAATAATAATAATAATAATAATAATAATTGTGGGTCGAGGTCGACATCCCGTCGCACGTAGGCCACCAGACGGGTCCATTGTGCCCCACATGATCTAAGAAGGACTAGCTTATACCCAGTCCCTCGTAGAATGAAAGATGTAACTTACCTAGAGAAAATTCTTTTTAATATAGCTCACTTTTTTAAATTAAATCACACAGGGAGAGAATAAATAAAATGTCACACTTCTATATAAATTTGTTCTTCTGTTATAGCCCTCATAAATTAGAGTTTTAATAAATTTATTCAAATATTTGGAAATTATGCTGTTATGGACAATGTAGCACGTCTCACTGTTAGTAAATAACTTCCAGAAAAATTTTGTCTTTAAGTCAAGTTTTCACTAGAAGGTAACAGTTAAAAAGATGGTTATTTTGATTAATTTTGATTAATTATAGCGAAAGAATCGCCAAATAAACAAACGCAGGATTACATTTATACACTGGGAAATCTATCCAAAATGTTTGATGACCCTGGAAAATTTTAAATATTGTTTATGTATGCAGTACGTACTTAAATAAACGGCAGCAAATATACATAATATATTGCTATTACATATAAAATAAATTAAAATATTTACTTTGACATTTATTCGAAACATCTAAAAATGTAATAAAGCGCCCCGACGCACTTTACGGTGGACGTCTAGTACGTAAATACATATACGTAGATACCTACTATACTTCACATGTTTAATTCAATCCAGTGTAGAAATTACGTCTGTTATAAATTGAAAATGATAGGTTGCATTAAATCAATTGAGACATATTTAATTTTTCATTGGAAACATTGTTTGACATTATTTACATTCGTTCGATAACGTCTGTGAGAAATTATCTAATGCATTTTCAATTTTTGGAGAAATGTAAATAAATAAATTTTAGAAATGTCTCATTTTTATTAAAACTATATTTTTTCTGATTGCAAATTTTATACTTACATAACAATAGTTTAGATTCACGTATGCAAACAGGAAGGCGGGAGTAGTGGCCTAGCGTGATGACGTGTGAAGATATCACGTTTGATAAAGTCTGCCAACGAGAACAATACAAAAAAAAAAAAAACAATATCTTTCCAAAGTTGGTAAGTAATAACAAATTTCATTATATGTTTAAATGATTCCTTGGCGGAGGGATCCAAGTTTTGTAACGTAATATTAAATGAGGGGTTCGACAAAATGTGACGCGGCGTGACAATGGGGAGCGGTGTTAAATGGGAAAAATTTTCTCAAAAATAACTTGAAATATATTTTCTCTAATTATAAAACTTTAAATATATTTAAAAAAAAATATTTTATCTAACCATAAAATTGCTTGTTTATTGTACGAAATGCTTTACAGGTAAGCTATGTTTCACATACAGCTGTATAAAAAATGGCTATTTACACGCATGTAGACGTAAAATACCACAGGTGGCTACACTTTTACTAATTCTTATATTTTATATTAAGTATATTAGAATTTGTACAAAAATTTTACTTAGCAACAGAATGTTTACATTTGTTTTTAATTTTCAAATTCTACATAGGTATTTTAATGTATTGTATTTGTATCAAATTTTTATCGTTTATTGTGAATTTCATGTTAGTCGTAGAAAAAGTATAGTACATGACTCGGTTGTAAGGCATATTACACCCTCGCGCAATTACGCACTCACCGCTGCGCGGCTGTTACGTAACTTTTTCGCTCGTGTGTAATATGCAACTTACAACCTCAATCATTATTATAATATTATATAGTTTATAATATACTATTACAAACCCGACAAATATGTTTCGTACAGAATATATTTAATTATGATTGGAGTTTCATGACATGCCTAACAGGTAACCAGATTTTATACACTGTATAATCATATTTAGCATGTTAACTGTCATGAGGGAATATGACGAAATGTCCAACTGATGCACTGTAGCTTTTAAAAATTAATGCACCACTAACTATTATAATAAGTTACATAAACAGACGTAGCTCGCTCTCTGTGTAGGCAGAATAGGTACCACAGTGGTGCAGTATGTTGCACAGTACATAATGTCTAGTATATATGTAGCACAGAACACCGTGCTACTGCGGTACCTATGGCACCTAGACAAAGAGCGAGCAATTTTTGTTTATGTAGATTATTGTCCTATTGGTATACGCTTTATGTAGAATTATTGGCGCGGTATAACGTTGTTCTCAGTTAGTCAAGTTTCATTTGACGCTGTATACGGCATTCACGACTGTCAATGTGTTAATATTGGGCAAAAAATTTTGAAACATACTTACACCGATCCCTCAATTTTTTCGCGGACTTTTCTACGCGAGTATTCTCGTTTTACGCGGTAAATTTACCTCAATTTACTTGAGTATCAGGTATCCTTATAACACAAATTCCATGTAATGAACAGTATGAAATTGCGACAGGTCTCCTACAACGCAGTTTTCGTACTCGTAAACCATGAAAATTTCAACTTTTTGTGTTATGTTTGTTTATAAATGATACTTTACGTTATTGAAAACTTTGATCGTAAATATCTCCTAAACGGTGTGTCGTAGCCTCGTAGCGAAAAAATAATGAAATTTTTGAAGGCTTGAGCGAAGCAAGTTGTGGATATCCCAGACATATTGGGACTAGTGAACTGTAGTTTTTCATTATCGAAAATTATCGATATTGAAAGTAACGATCTTTTCAAAATTTAAATATGTAAATTTCTACACATTCGTTATCATTTCTGTTATAAAATTCTCTAAAATTTTTATAGTAGCTTTTATTTCCAGCATTTTGGAACGGAATCCATGTGGAATGGATATTCGCGAAAATTGAGGGACCGGTATCTGTTTGTAGGTATGATTTTATCAATATAATTAAAAAATTAATACTGTAATGTACCTACTTTCTAATTTTAATCTAAATTAAATTGAATATTCAAAACCTTTATTAAATTTTCTATTCTCATGATCAAATTGGATAAATCAAATACATATATCATACCTACATTGTATAGAAACATAAATAAACATAATTAATGATTGTAAAAATTTAAAATACATCAGACAATGGAAAGAAAAATAGTAATAATAAACAAACGTTCTAAATTAATTAAGCATTGTTCTTGCAACCGTTCTATTCTTTAAATTGTGTGTTCTTGATTGGCGCCAAACGTAATTGTTTTATAGAAAATAATTGATAACAGAAGAAATAATTAAAACATTTTTAACACGCAATAATATAATTATATAATTATGATATTTTCAATTAAATATCCTCTAAGTGGCTAATGTGAATTAAAATAATGTAGGTATCTGTTTAAGGGGAATTTATGTATAATTTATATTGGTAATTATGTTTTTGAATATTCATTTAACGGGTATGTGCATTTAACTTTTTCCACTTATGTAGATACATCTTTTTTGTTCTATATTTTATTTATTGTAATTATAGTTATAAAAATGTAATTAATGTAAGTTGTATAAAAGAATGCAAATTATTGATATTTATTTTATGGTATTTAAGGTAAAGTACTATATACTCGGACAAAAACCAAGTCCATACCTAAAGGCGGACATTCCCAAAAATATACCTACTTTTTTAGTCCTTTAATGAATTAAAAATGCATGGAAAAAAAATATATTTATGTAGTTCAAGATCTCAGCCTAAAGTTGAATTCAAGATTTTATAATACAAAAATTATTTATAATCGAAAAAAATTAATTTAGAATTCACTTCAAAAAAGTAAAGAGATCAACATTTTTAAATAGCATTGATGTGCAGTTTTTATATTCTACTTTTGATGGGAAAATTGTCGGACATATCGAAATATTTGACAATATAACTTCAAAAATAAGAGGTAAAAATTATTGTATATGTTAAAAATAATTTTTAAAGTATTTCTTAAACAATAATATATTAAATTATGATTTTTCAACATATTTTAGAAGTTATTCTGTATATAAAAATAACAAAAACAAGTGAATTATAAAGTAAAACAGTACGGAATATATGTTCAAAAAAGTATTGCTACTGTTATAGAAAAAAAAGGAAAAAAGAGGCATGGAAGGAAAGTTTAGCGTAGATTTGATTACAACAGCTCTCGATTCAATGAACGCAGAATTAACGTTAAAACCAGCTTTTAATAAGTTCGGCACACCGAAAGGTACTCTACACAATAAACTGAAAAATATGCAGTCTGTATATACTAGAAAAGGCGCTCCTACGGTTTTTTTAGAGTCAAAACAAAACGACATTATGAAAGTTACTAAACTTGATGAAAGAAGTAAGAATCTAGCTAAATAGAATATTTTTTTATTATACTCGTACATATTCTAATCAGATTTATTATAAGCTAATCCGATTAGGTATAACTTTATTTTAGGTGCCAGTAGTTTAAACATTTTAAGTTATCTAAAAAAGTGTTTTCCGACACCTGTCCAAATATTAAAAACCAAAAAGTCTAATGTTGAAATTTCATGAGCTAATGTAGTAAGCGTGTTAATCCCAATTCTTGAGGAAAAAGAAGAAGCGAAATTATTAAGGGAATAAGAGAGAGTTTTAAATATATCAAAAAAAGAAAATACTAGTTTATTAAAAAAAAAAGAAAAAGTTTAATAGACTTGAGTGTTACTTTATGGTATTCCATATTTGATACTAGTAAATAAGATCACTTTACAAAATACCACTTTTATTGAATATAAAAATTCTTATGACATGTTTCGGTCAATATGACCATTCTCAAACGTGTGAGAATGGTCATATTGACCGAAACATGTTACTGAGAATGGTCATAACGACCGAAACATGTCATATAAATTTTTATATTCAATAAAAGTGGTATTTTGTCAAGTGTTTTTATTTACTAATATGAAAAAGAAAAATATATATATATATATATATATATATATATATATATATATATACATATATATATATATATATATATATATATATATATATATATATAAAGAAGAAAATTTTATAGAAAATTAAAGATATTAATTTAGAAATTAAAAATTTAATAAAACAAATTAAAGACGTTAACGAAAAGAGAAATCAACTACAAGAAGAAAAAAATAAGTTACAAAATCATATCTACTGAAGCTGAAATGCTTGCGTTCAAGAATAATTCAACATTAAACATGAAAAATTATATTTTTTAAAATTATCCTTAAAATATTTATATCAATTTACTAATTTAAATAAAAAGTTTTTATTTCATTAAAAAGACTTTTATTATTCTCCTACCTATAAAAAATAAGATATTAAAAAAATAATCCTAAATCAGTGGTTCCCAAACTCTTTTGCCCCACGGACCCCTTTTCATAGTCAAAACTTGCTCACGGACCCTGGGTGAAAAACTACATAAATTTGAATTTGAATTTTGATGTTTTGAATGGTAAATGGTGACGCAAAAATAAAATATAAATAAAATATTTTGATGAAGAAGTAGATATTTATTGAAATTATAACTATTCTTTTTTTTCAAAAATACAAAAAAAAGACTTGGTTAAACTTGATGGGATGTTATCAGTGTATTTATGTCGGGCTCAATGTTTGTGAGTAGCAACTGCAAATCCCCACGAGTATTAACTTCTGGTCGGTTTCTTTTTTTTATGATGAGGCTTATAATAGCACTGAACCCACATTTTAGCAACTAGGAAGACGGGAAAGCAATCAACAGCTTCTGTACAATAACCCATAATGCTCATTCAATGGACTGGGACTTCTTAACTTATGATATTTCGTTCGAATTATCGTGCTCATTTAGTATTTACAAAATACTAAGATATCAAAAGCATGTATCTAAATACAATATACAAAATGAATTTTTAAAAAAAGTATTTCAGATACAAGATGAAAATACGTATTTTGTATCTTGTCTCTGTACTTTGTATTTCAAATACTTGTACATTAATAAGTCTCATCTCTGATCATTAATAATATGTATATTCTTTAGTGAATGTTAAGGGATTACTGTATTGTACTTAGTGAATGTTAAGGGATAACTGCAATCAACTTAAACAAGAGTATAACTTTTCTTAAATAAATTAAAAAAAAAAAAAACAGATATCAATTTTATTCAAAATTATACTTCTTTTTGTCCAAGTTCATATTATAAATTAGTTAGTGCAGGTATCGGCTCTATTGCGTGCCTGTATAAACCTGTATAGATAGGCTTGAGTCACCGCGATGCTTGTCACTACTTATATTTTATGCACCTATCTATATTATTTTATACTTATGACGTAAAAATCGCTAATAATTTGTTCATTGTTATTTAACTTCCATATGAATAAAAATTTGTCACAATCTTTTTATTTTATATTAAACCTTGCGCGGACCCCCTGACGTTGTTCATGGACCCCCAAATAAATTTTAAATTTCCACGGACCCCTTGAATAATCCCAAGGCCCCTGGGGGTCCGTTGAGACCACTTTGGGAACCACTGTCCTAAATTATGTTAACAATAAACAATAAATAAATAATTGATAGAAATGTTACAAATAATAAAAAAAAAAACAGTGCTGTCGAAAAAAAAAGTGTTATTTCAATTTGTCCCACTGTAGGTCTCCTCTATGTCTAAGTATACGTTCCAACGCATGTAAACGTGTCCCACCTTATGTTCATACATATGCATGCTTTTTAAAATATCAATTTTACATATAAAAGAGGATATTCGAATTTTTTTAAAATAACTATTTGCTTCAAAAAAACATAAAGTTTCTATTGCAATTTAAAAAAATCCTCGAAGTACATTGGTTAATTTTATATTAATGGCAATATAAAAATTATCATAAAATTTGTCCGAGTATATGGTACTTTACCTTACCACTAGAAGCAAACTAAAATCAAAATTGTGTGGATCGTTTGGAGCCGTTTGTTGGTTTGTCACAGCTTGGGTGATTCAGTCGTGCACAAGCTCCTGCAGGACTAACATAGATTGTTGGTGACTGTTGAGCCATTGTTATCAGATAGATATATACAGTATATCCACAGTACATATATGTGTACCTACAGCAGGTACGTAGCAGTGATGACACACATGCTTTACCCACAATGCACATATACAAGCACAATATCTGTGTATGTACATAACATTTGTGTGGGGATTTTTTGTCTACGCTGGTATCGCTAGTATAGAGACAGCAACTTCATCTCTATACATCTATTTAATATTTACAATACTGGAAAGATATGTTATATGATATATACAGGGTGTAAAAGAAATAACTCTCGCCCTTTTGTAGGGTGACTCGTAGCACTCTGTAGACACTAAAACCGCAGGAATTTTTTCGGAATTAACAGTCGCGTCACCCCTCAAAAGGATAAGAGTTATTTCCTTTACACTCTGTATATAATATATATATACACATACATATGTATATGTATATATGTATGTGTGTATATATTATATACAGGGTGCAAAGGAAATAACTCTTATCTTTTTGAGGGATGACGCGACTGTTAATTCCGAAAAAATTCCTGCGGTTTTAGTGTCTACAGGGTGCTACGAGTCACCCCACAAAAGGACGAGAGTTATTTGTTTTACACCCTGTATATTTGGAAATGAATTTTAACTATATATGACTGTTTTTAATTCTTAATTCAAATTAGGTATAATAATTTATATTATGAGATTCATTAAATTAGAAATTGTTTATACATAACTCAGAAATATTATATTTTACAAAACATTAAATTATTGTATTATGCCAGTATCCTATAAAACGGCTTCCCTATTTTACGGTAATGGTGCCTACCAAAATATCACTAAAATCGTATTTCACTCTCACCCTTACATCTGTGACCAAAATCTGTGGCGAAATAATGGCGATCATGATACAGAAGAAAAAGGAACATTTATACTATTGAGGAAAAATTTATTACTATTAAACACATTAAACTAATACCTAAAAAAAAGTCTGGATGTGGTTTATTCTTCAAATGAAGATTAAACATAAATTCGACAAAAAATTCAAGGAACGCTACAAATTCTAAAAATTGTTGCCTTTTTTCAAGAAATTCAATGATGATCTCACCATAATTTAAAAAAAAAAAAAAAAAAAAAAAAAAAAAAACATTTTAAAGATTGAATCCTCTTTGAAGGAACTTTTTTACTTTTCGTTTTAAAGATATGTAGAAAGCTCAGAAAAATTTTCTGAATAAAAAATATGTAATTTTTTTAAAAGCATTTTTTTAGCATTAATTTGTTTCTGTATTAAAATCTTCCTATTCCTTTAAATAAAAAACGGTATTTTTAAATTTGACCACATAGATCATCGAAGGTAATTACAAGAACTAAATAAAAACAGTGTTTTAGGAAACTCAAACTGACCTTTTTAAGGTAAAAATAGCGATTATGTGAAAAATTACCATTTTTTATAAAACTATTTTTAGTGTTATTTGTAGAAAATGTATTTTCCTTTTTTCAAAGTTGTGGGATTTTTAATTTGTTTAGGAATTTTTAAAATGTTTAAAGCATCATTAAAAGGTATTTAATTTGTTAAACTGGGTAGATTTTTCGTAGATCGTAATGATGCAGCTATTTCTAATTCGCGTGGTAAAAGTCTATCTTGGAATTGTTAAATAATTTCTTATGAATTATATATTCAGTTTCGAGAAGGTTTGAAAACAGTGGTAGCAATTTACAAAATCATTTAATATTCCATAAACGATTTGTTTAAAATATAGGTGTGAAACTTGGTGATTAGTTTGATTAAAATCTAATAATAGATAAGCCATAAACGCGAGACACAGTAGGTACAGTGACACCTTATTAATTGCGGTCCAAAATAGTTATCAGACACCGGAGGGATGATATTTAAAAAAAAGTAAATAATTTTACAGGAAGCACTCTGTGATGAGAAAGATATTTTTGGAACGGTTTGAACCAATGCCTCCTATATTTTACAAGCCGTGTTGTAAGAATTTTTGCAACACTGTAGGTAGTTCGATATGATATATTGATATATCCTTTTTGAGGCTAGGCTTGTTAGCGTGGGTAATGTCAGTGTTTCTTATACTTTACAAGTGTATGTTACAAAACTTACAAGTTATTTACTAATATTGTTTTATTAATAAAGGTGGTTTTATAATTTCAGTTTTATATACATATTTGTTACAGCATAATAAACTGAATAATTTTTGTGCTTTTTTTCTCATCATAACATAAAAGAGTAAGTATTTATTTATATTTTACAAAAAAATGCTAAACCTAATATAGGTTATGCTTGTTTGTGAAGATTTTTATTCCATAAAACGTTTGCCCTTTTAAAATTAAAAAATATAGGTATATAAGTTGATTTATTTAATAATAGTTGATAAAATTATGTACTTATATTAATTTTAAATTATATTTTTTCTTTTAGATACCTCGTCGTTGTTGCGTACCAGGATGCAAATCAAACTACGACAGCTCACTTAAAAATAAAGATTTAGTGTCAACTTTTTCGTTTCCTAAAAATGAAATGAAAAGTGTTTGGTTAAAAGCAATTCCTCCTATAAACTGAAATCCAACAGCTTCTTCAGTGGTGTGTGCTAAACATTTCCATCCTTCTAATATTATTATTGACCAACCATTCAAAGACGACTCTGATCATTGTACTCGTATACCACTAAAATATCCAAAATTAGTTGACGGTGCAGTACCTCACATATTTAATAATCTGCCTTCATATTTATCGAAGCCAAAATACACGGTAAGGAAACCAGCAGAAGAGCGAAGAGAAATTATTGCAAAACGACACGACGAAGCAGTTGAACCCCTTATGCAAGAAGATGTAATTGGAGATTACCAAGATTTCGTAAATAAATTGCCAGTAAAATTATCAAGTGAGCTTGAGGTGAATTGGAACTATAAAATTGTGGAAAATACTGTGTTTTTCTTTAAATTTAGATATAGACTTAAATGATGGTGTTAAAGTGCTATCGAGTGTGGTTATGGATAATAATTTAAAAGTTAAAGTTTATATTGGAAATAATGAACTTTTAGTATATGGTTTGAAGTGGTTGTTTCCAAGTAGCAATTTAAAGTTGACTTTATGGTCACAAATTGAAAATTTGTTGGCTAGATATAAATCTGATGTCGATGAAAATTTAAAATGTTTCAAACGTCATTTAAGTGCCGCCTGTAAACACTTAAATTTAGCCCTACTTGCCTGTAAGGATGACAATAATGATTATGAAAAAAAATATTGAAATTATTTCTTTTAAATAAGTTTAATTTTATTAATGAATTTAAAAAAATTCAAGAATTATGTACATATCACGAGCATATAAGCCATTCAATTATGCACGTACATGTTGTACACCATGTACACAATAGAGTCTGTAAACGGACTATCCATAGGACTACTTGTATCAGAAGTTACAGCGTTGTCAAATGTAACATCACGGCTTCTAAAGTATAGGAAGCATTGTTTGAACTGAATTTAAAAATTTCAATCATAAGTTAACACGACTTTTAAAAATTCATGCTTCTATATGAATCGTCTAGTTTCAAAAACCACTATACAACATTTTCAAAGACAATGAAATAAGAGTGCCATATGGTTTAACTGTTAATGCTTTAATTAAATATGTATGTTTAAAAAAAATTTAGAAAATGTCGTATAGGGGTTTTTGAAATTAGACGATTCATATAACGTTTGTTATATGTATCAAACGAAGCGTCAAAGTATTTGACTGATCCCCTACTTATTATAATTTTATAGCATATCTCCCTTTATGAACTTAATCGATTTATCTTGTGAATCATTTAGTTAATTGTTTCATTAGTATCGAGCTACAAAACCATACAATAAATATCTCTAGCCCGTTCTTCTGATTTATATACAATGGTAACTAAACTTTTTCCCAAGCATCTAGAAAATATACATTGTTTATGGAAAAGTTTCTTTTTTAAGAAAGCACTAATATGTATATTTACATCTAAATCTGCATCTTGCGCTGGTCACTCAAAAAGAGAGGAATTAAAATGTTACCGGAACATTGACAGGAAGTAAATAATGAAGTACAGACTAACCCCACTTGATCTATTTCGATAAATGAATTTTATTTATTTGTAAAAAAACCACTCGGATTTATTCACTAACCCAACTCTCGAAAGGATTTTGGTGATTCTTTATCACTTCAAACATTTACCAAATTTTTTTGTTTTTAATTACATATTATAAATAAGAATTAACGAATAATACACTTTACTTTGCAAAAATACCACTTTTATTGTTAAAACTCTTATAACATGTTTTGGTTAATATGACCATTATCAACCATGTCATAGGAGTTTTAAGAATAAAAGTCGTACTTTTACAAAGTAAAATGTTTTATTTATTAATAGCGAATATGGAATACCTTAAAGTAACGCTCAAATCTATTCAGAATTAACAAATGTTGTTAATCGTTAATTTAATTTTCAGTTGGTGGTCTAATTAGAAATGTAGCTGCGATACAAATAATTATTCCATATGTCGATAACCCTACGATGTCCAGGTCTCCAACTGACTTTACTTTTATTGGCAGAGTACCAGGTGTAGGCGTAAAAATTAACTGCACTGTAACAGAGTTAGAGACACATATGACTTAGAAATAGCATCAGAGACCTTACATCAGGCGCTAACTGAGTCATACCAAAATAACAGTCCTCTGCTGTCAAGGAAAGCTAAACATCATTGCGTATGGTGGAGCAATGAACTTGCCAAGCAGAGACAAGCTGTTCGGAAACTCTTTAGAAGAGCTAAACAGACTGATGAGTGGCATGAATACAAATGCAAATTCATGGAATACAACAAGGCTGTCAGGAGGGCAAAACGGAATTCGTGGAGGAAGTTCTGTGAAGATATTGAAACAATATCAGAAGGAGCTAGACTTCATAAAATTCTTAAGGATGACTTACCAAATATGGTAGGCACCTTAAGGATGAATTCTGGAGACTATACCAGAACTGGCAAAGAAGTCATTGAAACTTTGGTGGAAACACACTTCCCCAATTCAAAAATAGTGAGTGTTGACAATGATATGCACCATATTGGACCTCTTAAAAGAGTGAGAAGGGAACATTGGATGCTTGCTAAACAGATAATCACACAAAATAAAATTATATGGGCTATAAACTCTTTTGAGCCCTATAAATCACCAGGACCTGATGGCATACTACCATGTATGCTGCAAAGTGCATCATACATGGTTGCCCCAATCCTTTGTACAATCTTTAGAGCAAGTTTGGCTCTTGGATATATACCAAATCTATGGAGAAAAGCTAAGGTGATTTTTATACCTAAGCCTGGAAAAACTTGTTATGACCAGGCAAAAAGCTTTAGACCCATTAGTCTATCATCTTTCATATTGAAAGTAATGGAAAAAATCATTGATAGGCACATTAGGGATACAATGGGGTATATAAGAATATTACATAAGAACCAATTTGCTTATCAACCAGGTAAATCTACAGAGTTGGCTCTACACCATCTAGTTGGGCGGATAGAAAAAACAATGGAAAACAAGGAAATAGCTTTAGCAGCCTTCCTTGACATTGAGGGAGCTTTTGATAACACCTCATATACATCGATTACCAACGCAGTATTAGAACGGGGAATTAATCCGATAATCTGCAACTGGATAAATACACTTCTTGCGGATAGGGTCATTCAAACCAATTTCCATGAAGAAACAATTGAGGCAAAACCTACAAGAGGTTGTCCGCAAGGCGGAGTACTTTCTCCTCTTCTGTGGTCGACGACCTCATTACGGAATTAAATGAACAAGGTATCTATGCCCAAGGATACGCTGATGACATAGTCATTCTTATTAGAGGCATGGATATAAACACGATTCTTGATCTTATGCAACAGGCCTTTGATAAGGTTGGTAACTGGTGCATGGAAAGGAATTTGAGTATAAATCCTCAAAAGACCAGTCTTGTACCTTTTGCACGCAAAAGATTGGGATTCGACAGGCTTAGAACGCCAACATTATTTAGTGACAATGTCAATATTACGAGGGAGGTTAAATATCTGGGAGTTATACTAGACAGTAAATTAACCTGGAATCAACATATTGACTACAAAATCAACCAAGCGAAAACTGGTCTACTAAGATGTAAGCGAGTGCTTGGAAAAAAGTGGGGACTGAAACCAAGTATAGCTCATTGGATATATACTATGGCGATCAGACCCATCATAACGTATGCAGCGGTGGTGTGGTGGAAGAAGACTGAGCAGAAAACTGTAAAGACCAAACTGGAGAGCTTACAACGCTCAGCATGTCTTGGGATTACAGGGGCAATGTCATCCACACCCACAAAAGCAATGGAAATCATTCTGTCATTAACTCGTCTGGATATTTTCATTCGTGGAGTTGCCAAAATGACAGCCTACAGGCTAGAGAAGACTGGGCAGTGGCTCAAGATTCATTATGAGTCTTCCCACACCAGTATCTCTCACGAAATATGTAGCAAAATTCTACAAATGCCATCTGACATTGTAGAAACTAAATACCTCTTTGAAAGGCCTTTTGAAGTTAGCATTACACCGCGAACTGAATGGCGAGAGGAAAACATGGAACAGAGAAGTGGGGATATAATATGGTACACTGATGGTTCCAAAATAAATGACCGAAGAGGAGCAGGAATATTTGGTGTTTGTCCAGCAGTTGAAATATCTCAACATCTGGGGCAGTACGCTACAGTGTTCCAAGCAGAAGTGTTTGCAATAATTTGCTGTCTCTATGAAAATATAAGAAGATCTTATGAAAATAAGAATATTTTCATTTTCAGTGAAAGTCAGGCAGCACTCAAAGCTATTAACTCATTTCAGGTTAAGTCAAAACTTATCCTGGAATGTAGGGAACTCCTACAAGAACTAGGTAAAAAGAACAGAGTTTCTCTGATATGGGTACTAGGCCACGTGGGAGTTGATGGCAATGAGAAAGCTGACAAACTTGCAAAGCAAGGTGCATTAAAAGATGACTACAGCCCAGAACCCTACTGTGGGATAACGATTAAAACCGCGAAAGGGGAAATTGCTGAAGCCATGACAAACGAAACAACTGCAGTATGGAGAAATACTCCAGAGCAAAGATATGCGAGGCTTATGATTAAAGAACCTTCCATGAAGTTGTCATCCGAAATTCTACTACTGGATAGAATGAAGATGAAAGCTATAATGGGTTTTCTTACTGGACACTATCATTTAAGGAAGCATCTGCATCGAATAGGAATATATAGAGAAGAACCAGTATGCAGGAAATGTGGGGTGGAAGATGAAACAGTCCACCACATTCTGTTTGAATGTGAGGCATTGGCTCGCATTAGACACTCAACACTGGGTTTGGGTACAGAGCTTGAGACTATTCATTGGGATCCCGTAAGGGCCCTAACTGACTTCATCGAAGAAGCGGACCTCTTACGCATAACTGATGAGTAAACGGGGTTACTGCACAATATTCCACTAGGAATCAGTGCATGGGCTGACAGAACCCCCCCACCCGTAGGAAGAAGAACAGAGTGATCATAAGTCATCTTGTGTTTTTCAATAGTCCTCTTTTTAAACGACAGCCCTATTTCTTGACATTGTTACCTCTGGATTTCGTTTTTCGTTTTTTAAAGTTAAAAATGTTTTTATTTTTTTTTATTCTTGATCTTTTTACTTTCTTTATTTTTTGATAAAATAAACGCATGTTCTGATAACAATATGGTTAATCGTGTTATTCTCGAAAAGGACGCCCCGGATAAGATAGGTGAATCTGCCTTAGGTCCAACCTGGGTCGGGAGTGCCATGGTAGGGTTCGCCCTTGCACATGTATTCCATAGCTGCAATATTAAGTCAATGTAGCTTTGCGTTTTCGAGTTGTACCAAAATGTTAAATTTTGGACTTTTCCCGATTTTCCACTTTCCTTCCCCCCGAGTGCATAAGTATTATATATATGCATGTAGGGTTCCAAGAGCTCCATAAGACAGTGCATGCAGATTTCCAAAACATGGTGTTTAGAAGAAGATATTTGCAAAAAATTTCTAAATGACCTATAAAAACACAAAAAACGTGATCGTGGACCAAAATGAGACATAGATTTTTGAAACCTACGCCTTTGAATTAGTAAATCTATGTCTAAAAATATTTCGCAAAATTGGGCTCAGTAAGGCTAATTTAAGGATTTTAAATGTAAGGGGCTCAAGTGACACTCGGTGTTGCAGCCGCCTTAGTGGGCTTGTTTAGCCATAAAATATGGAGACGCCTTTCTCTCACCCTTAAAAAAAGCAAGCGTGTGCAATTAAGACTCATTACCAGTGTTTTTATCAGTATGGAAAGGTCTCACAAAATATAATAAATCAAAAAACATGACCGCCGTCACAAAAATGTAAACTGAAAAGTTAAAAACAAGTTATTCTTGAATTTTTATCGCAATTGAGGAACAGTTTCGTTAAGGATACATGCTTCTGAAAGTTCCTTACTCCCAACTTATCTTTACACAAATAGGATGAACACCCTATCAAAAACCTCTAAACGAGTGTATTAATGTGTTTTTAGTTGAACTGTTACTGAAGTAGTCGTTTACAACAAGTTATTCAACATTTTTGTGCTGACTGTTATTATATACTGCAAATTCATAGATTGCTGTATACAGTAATAAAAAATTGACATTTTGCGTTTTTTTTGTAAATTTCTACGGTTACACTAAAAATACCTTTTCCTTTCTTAGCAAGCACCTATGAGCCAATAGAGACATACATACCAAATTTCAAGTTTATATGTATTATAGTTCTAGAAATTTCGTGATAGGTGACTGAGTGGTATTTCGCTTTTACATAATAAATGAGTTTAGAGTGACGCTATTTTCTATTATAGATATTTAAAAATTGAAAAATTTTACAGTGAAACTGAAAAAATAAAATCAAATTCAATATTTTACTTCGTGTAAATGTAAGTTCACGAAAATGGATTAGGTTTGTGAGACTCTTTTGTACATATTAAATAATTGTTTTATTTAGCAAACCATAAAATATATTATGTGCCTGTAGATATAGACAGACATATTTATTTAATATACCGAACTTTCAACAATTACATACATATTATTATAGTATGTTAGATATGTACACAATATACATATATGTTTTGAATATTTTCAATACATTTGTGAAGCGTGAGGCGACATTCAAATATAAAACAATAACTAGGATGTCTACATTTATCTGTTGCGTTGCGTGCAGACGAATCGTGATCTCGCAAATAAATTGATAACCATAAAGCAATGACACTGAATGTTGTCAATAATAATACAATTTATTATTATTGTCTATAGCTCTTTAAATTTTATTTTTTAATTTTCAAAAAAGAAATAACTAATGAATTACTAAAATAATATCAAACAGTAAAAGGCTGATTCACAATTTGAATCTTTGGTTAAAGCCCCAGTAACGTATTATACTTAGTATAACTGAATGGCATTTGTGCGAATACTGTAATCCAAATACAAAGTATTTATAAATGTTTAATACGGTGGAAGTGTTGGGAATACAAAAAATGTATCTAAAAGGTGAGAATACCTTAAAAAGAATTAACAAATATTTCTACGTCCTTAGATAATATTACAGTGCTTTTAGATGTAATTAATTTGGACATGTTAAATAATTTGCAAAAATATGAGGTGGGTTATCGATATGTAACCTTAGGTAGCAGACAACCACCAAGCATAAGTTACTTTTATATATTTCATATTAAATATATAAAAACTAACAAATTATAAAAACTAACAAATTTTGTTAGTGTATCCATAGAGATAATAAATTTACGATAACTATAAAATTACGATATTTAGAAATTAACAGTACGTTTTCTGACTTTAAATATTATCTATTAATGCATGTTTTTATAATATTAAAAATAATAAATAAAATAAAACTTAAAAATTAAATCCATAATAATAATTGATAAAATAAATCTATAATAATAATTAATTTGCGGAATAACTTGCACCTAACGATTTTATTTACTTCAAAATTTTTTCAGTAAAATACTTTTACAGCTACTAGTATCTGTTATATAAAAAGCATATACCATTCACTCACTCATTCACTCATTTATCTATCACGAAATTTACAGAACTATAACACATACAAACGTAAAATTTGGTACGTAGGTCTCTGTTGGGCCGTAGGGGCTCGCTAAGAAAGGGTTTTGGAAAACCTTTAGTCTAACCGTAGAAATTTACGAAAAACCGCAAGATGCCAATTTTTTATTACAGACAGCAATCTATGGTTGCTATTATTTGTACATACTATTTCTCCATTCTCAATTGAATGTTTTTTATCTGGATTTACTTAAATTTAATTATTTGGTGTTATCGGTTTCGTAAATCATTAATCCTATTTACTGTTACCGAAACAAAAAAATGTTAATGTAAGTTTGAGGCCTACTATTTTTATATTATTACAAAAAATGCGTTTTCATATACATAATTAGAATATCTTTAAGCGAAGCAGACGAAGATATAATTGCATTAAAATTTGATCCGGTATTAGAGAAACAGTCACAATACAAGAAAAAAGATTAAGTATCATTAGAACTAGAGTTAACAGTATAGTTCTGGAGTAATCTTATCAATCAATACCTATAAATAAAATAGAAGGGTCTGTCTGTGATTTTCGAATTTTTAAGTATTAGTATGTTTTTCAGTTAGCAAATTCGACATATATAGCAAATCTAACTTTAAAAAAATTTTTGTCTGTCTGTCTGTCTGTCTGTTTGTACGAACCGATTTAACTCAAAAACTACTAAAGCTATTGAGTTAAAATTTACAGAGAATATAGATATTAACCTCCTGATCAATCTTAACCACATTTTAATGTGATCTTCCAAAAGTTTATGTACAGGATGATTCAAAAAGAATTTCCATTAAAAGTTTATGGACTTCTGAAATAAAGTAGATTTTTGACAATTTGGTTTTAGAAGTTTCCAAATATGAAGATTTTAATTAAAATATTTCTAACTTGCTGCCACCAACTTTATTATTTTAAGTGTTTTTAACAACAAATTTGAATTCGCTGGGAATTGTTATTAATATTCTATCTGACAGTGGCATTGCAGCTTCCTTGACATGATACAGGGTGGTCACATAAAACATTTTTTAAATATTTTTTTGTTTATTGTGAAAAACTTTTTTTTAAATGAACCACCTATATTTTTTATTATAACTATGTAAAAAAATGTAAACTCTATCTATTAATATCAGATATTCTTACACCTAAAACTAATATATTTTGGAAGTTACATCGAATTTATATAATAAAATGATAAATTAGGTTTTCCATGGGCACGGTTGACACAATAACTACTGGACATATTTTAGCGAAACATTGTAAATTTATTTCTTAGATGCTTTATCATCTCAACATCCCCAGTCAGAATCTTCACGATATTCTTTATGGAGCTTAATATATTCACGACAAAAGTTGATATATCTATCAAAAATACTCATTTAATAATCAACGGAAACAAAAGAAAGAAAAACAATAGATTACCTAGGTTACGATAAAAATAATATTCAAAAATTTAAACATTAACTTCAGAACTTTTTTATTAAAATATCACTATAGAAAAGAATTGTAGTAAAGCGTAAAGCCTAATTACGAAGGAACTTAACGTAATTTTAAAAAAATCCACCAGGGTTTTCGGATCTCGAAAAGAATCCAAAATTCAATTAATTCTAAAACCATAAATATGGGAATCTATGAAAGGATTTCAGTCTGAAAATTAAATATATTAATATGTTTGTTTTTGAGTCGTTTGCCGAGCAGAGCGAAGTATTACATGGAATTAACCTTTTATAGAATTTTAAACTGTTTGGCGAGCGAAGCGAAGCACTTTAAAGAACTAATTTTGATTAAATTTATCTGGTTTGTTTCGGAATAACTAATTTAAAATAGTTTATTACTCACAGTTAACATAATTTTACACGAATGAAACTGGAGGGCATAATTGTCAGAAATAAATTAATGAATACATGTTTCAACACTTTTTCAAAATTAATCCTGTAAAGAGTAAAATAGGGAATAAACACAAAAAAATGTAGGGAGGTCAAAGTTTACATTTTTAACGTCTACTGTTCTGGGGTCTCCAACAATGAGTGAGTTATTTTAGGAAATATTCAAGCATAATGCAAGCAGGCTTAGGAGGATTTAAATTTTCCAATAGGATAAGGGAGGATACTTATTTAGAGTAAAGTGTACAAATATTAGCTATTTTAAAAATATATAATATTTGAGTATATTAAGTCAACATAATTTTTTTATTTCTATACCAAATTCGTTGACATCTCCTTGATAGACTTACTTTAGATTTTTAGCCTATGTTATATCTATATGTTTGAAGAAATGGCAAATTAGTTTTTGAAAATTTCCAGTTGCTCCTAGATAACTAGCCAAAGGTAATTCTCAATAAATAAAGCTTATCAAAGCTTATGATAAGAAAATAGGGGAAAAAATTTTAGCGAACTACCCACTAGGAATTACCTTTACTAAATTACGAAATTCACGCCAGCGAAGCCGCGGGTAACAGCTAGTATTTAAATAAAAATGAAATATGGACATTATTCATCTGTTCCCAATTGTTTCAAGAAAACGGTAGTATATATATCAAAAAACGCCATGAGCAGCGGGGTCCCATCACGGAAGTCGAATTTTTCGCTACATCTTCGGTATTTTCAAAATACAGTAAGATCTCGATAATCCGGCTTAAATGGGCGGCCGGTAAGCCGGATTTACGACAAAGCCGGACCATTGAGAGACCGTTTAAAATGTAATGAATTTGAGACCCCTGATAGCTCCTCTTACAAGTTAACAGCAAGCACTGCTGTTCTATGTACTGGGTTTGTAGGCACTTCTCAAAACTGGCTCCTTCAGTTACTAAAACCTAAATACAGTAATTTCACATGTAGAGTAAAAAGGTAAAAGCGTAATTAATTACTGTACAATGCAATTCTATTTTGTACTGTAAATATAGAATGTAAATGTGTGTAAAATTGTATCTACTGTTTTTTATCAGTTATTCTCTTAAAATTACAACTTTTAGAATCGAGCCGGATTACTGGAGGGTTCGGATTTTCGAGGGCCCAGTTGTATTTAGATACTACTGTATCTAAATTTTAAGACCTGTTAAAAAGTTTTTACGAGCTGAATCTCAGTAAATTTTAATTTTATGTCGCTAGCAGTTAGCAGAAAAAAAGCCAACACAATTCGTATGAGAGCATTCCTACCCATGCTTATCCGCCAATAGCCTTTGTGTTTTATTTTTAAATACCTATTAAAAAAAGGACCTTAAATAGTGAACTGGAAGGCCTTTATGAAGATATTTTTTCTTTCCAAAAAATCCGAAATTCATATTTTATAAATAAAAACTGACTTTAATAATATTTTTTAAATTACAATATTTATTACATTTATTATAACAGTTCACTTGTTTTTTAAATTTACTATGCCTATTTGTATTAGTATTAAAATACATCATTTTTAACAGATATAACAATACCATTGAATTTCGATGTAAAAATGGGAGAAGTGGAGGGACAAGGTAATGTGGAATCCTTAAAACGTATTAACTGGATACCAACTCAATACATATCGTCGGGGATAGTGCAAATACGCGTAACTAGCATTGGATAATTCCGCGTATCTGACAAATGTAGCAAATTTAAAAATTCGCAGGCAGTGAACGCAGGAACCTGATTATCAGCTACCTCTTTGATAGATACTTTGTTCGACTAATGAAGAGCAAGGAATCGCCCAATAACACAATACCGCAAATCTACTGCCGGCAAGTGGCGATCCCGCGTATGTGGTCAGGTCTAATGTAGATATGTACGCACTCTTTACCTATGGTATATACGCGGATTTGCACTATCCCCGACGATATACAAAATTTCAGACCTCTAGATTTACTCAGAGAGTCTCTTTACTCAGAAGGGTTAGAAGTTGATACCTTCAAAAAGCAGTGTCTGGCTATTAACCAAATCCATGGCTCCTTAAACTTTTTTCATTCCCGACTCCAAATAGAGATATATAAGTATTTTATAAGGATTTATTGATTAGGTAACAATATACCTATATTCATATCAAAATTTTTTCGCTATGACCCCAAGATTTCGCTAAGCGACGCCAAATGGGGTCGCGACGCATTGTTTAAGAAGCCCTGACTTAATCTATACACAAAAGGGTATAGCCGGAGAAGTATAGGTGAATCGTCCCCGGAAGCGAATTATTTTAATAACTATATTAACGGTATGGTGAGGCTGTAAGTAATTGATATCTACAATTTTGGCGGCCAAAACTGAGTAGTTATGGAGATAACTAAAAAAATTTTAAAAATTGCAAAAATTTTTTTCTTGGTAACTACTCAACATAGGAAAATAAATCCAAATCCACATAAAGGCAAACACTCTCAAAAATATTAGACATATTTATTATCGTACCAGTCTTCGTTATTAAGGACTATAACTAGGAAAATATCCGATCCAATGTTATTTTTATAGGGTTCCAATTGAGGGAAACTTAAAAAAATTCAGTAACTGTGCCTTAATACACTTAATTACTACATCAAATCTCAAAAAAATTCAAGGGGTACAACATGATACAGGAGATAGGACAACTATAGGAGATAGGAAAAAACACTTTATTAGACACAACACTTTATTTTTAAAGTACTTTCGATTGATGTATATAATTCCAGAGTCGCACCCACTGGAGGAGAGGTTAAGTAGATTTGAAATGAAAAATATTTTTTTTATCATGTTGTACCCCTTGAATTTTTATGAGATTTGGTGTATTAATTAAGTGCATTAAGGCACAGTTACTGAATTTTTTTTGAAGTGGTCACTCAATTGGAAGCCTATAAAAATAACATTGGATCGGATATTTTCCTTGTTATTATCCTTAATAACGAGGAAGAAAAAAATATTTGTATTTTTTAAATTTTTTTAGTTATCTCCGTAGCTAGTCAGTTTTGTCCGCACAAATTGTAGATATCAATTACTTACAGCCTTACCATACCGTTAATATAGTTATTAAAATAATTCGCTTCCGGGGCCGATTCACGTATACATACTTATCCGGCTATAGCCTTTCAGCCCTCTAGGTTTATTTGGGAAGATTTTGAGGATGTCTCTCTTTGTAAGGATATTGTCTGAGGATGATGACTTTGTAAACTGCTAAAAAATAAGAAAAATCATGTTTTTTTGGTATAAAAATGGTGGGGGTAAGGATTAAAACTCCAGAAAAGCCCACCCTTTATACTAATTCAATCCGAATACAAAATTTCAGCCCTGTAGGTTTATTCGGGTGATCTTTACGCGTGACAGGAACTTCAAAAACGTCGAAAAAGCATGAAATTGTAGCTTAAAAATGGTGGGGGTGGGGGTAAAATATTAAAATCTACAAAAAGCACATGCTAGGTACGAACTTTATCAACAGACAGAATTTCAATCCATTACGTTAATTATGGGGGGCTATGAGCGTGTTAAATCCAGCTAAAACACTTTTTCCCTCTCTACTCCTGCGAGATCATCTTAGGAAGCTGAATTTTGGATATGTTGTAGATAATTGACTGAAACATTATTTCCAACCAGTTTGGAAAAGTTGTATTGTTTTGTTGTGGAGCTGGACCGATCTTAATAAAATTTTATCAAAATAAGTTATTGAAATATGAATAAGTCTATTTTAGAGTCGTTGAGCGAACCAACCGATGTACAAGAGACTGATTTTGTATAAAATTTCGGAACATCAAATTTAAATGGACATGTGGTCAGTATTGTCCATCCGTGACACCAAATAGATTCCAAATTAAAAAGCTGAAAGAATTTTTGACAAAATTTTGTTCAAATAATGTTGAAAATTCTGAATAAATGAAAGTGAAGTAAAATTGTCCGCTAGGTTCTTAATGCCCTAAGAAATGCCTAAAATAGAAATACTTCTAAAACTATTGACATGGGTATCTACATGACGGTGCGGAGATTAGCCATGCTTTTGAAATATTAAGATGGTTACTTTAAGGTCTTTTGAAAAGCGGGGCGAAGCAAAATAAATAATTGATTATGTACAGAATTTCCCAATAACTAATTTAACATTTATCCAATAATTTGACTCATAATTCAAATAATTTTACGTGGGTGTAACCGCGGGCGGCAGCTAGAATAATATAAGTTTTAAAATGCTTTTGTTATACTAAATTATTTTTTCAATCTCTAGAATCGTAAGTTGGCATTCAAGCGTTGTTCACACCTAAGTAAGTAGATTAGTAGTTAGTAGTGAGTAGTTAGTAGGACAACTTAGTAACTTAGTAAAACAACTTAGTAACTTAGTAGAACAACTTACTAGTAAGTGGAGCAGGAAAAAAATATAACAACAGCTATTCGTCGGTGTAAAGTAGTAAAAAATATATATACATATATATATATATATATATATATATATATATATATATATATATATATATATATATATATATCCACATATATCTATTATAATAAAGTTTTGTTTCCCATTTATTGCATTATAATTAGCATAGTTCTGTCCCAAGTTGAAAAATGAAAATTGAGCAGATTTTCTAAGCTTATGTAATGAAGATATTTTTTTTTTTATTGAATTTTAAATAAACAAGAAGTTGAAAATTATGTTATGATATAATATTAAATATGAAACAAAGCAACATAATATATGTATGTATGCACGGAAAAAAATTTTAAATTAATCGATTTTGAAAATTTTTTCATTAATAATTATTAATGTTAGAACGTTAAACAATTTTAAATGGATTTAAAGTATCTTATGTGAGATCCGTCAAGGTTTTGGGGACCTAAAAAGGCTAAAAATTAATTACTCAATCGATTTAAACAAATTTTTCACAGTTAGTAAGTTAAAGTATTTGGATTAATTAATTAAATGATGTCCGCAAGAACCTTACGGACTGCCGTAAGTTATATGAGATCCCTAGAACCCTTTTCTTGCTGTTAGAATACTAGAGTTGTATGAGTTGCGCCAGGGTTTACTGATTCCATAATTGTAAAAAGAAACTAAACGACCAATTTTGAAAATTTTGTTTAAATCGAGGTTCAAGGTTATTATAGTCCGAATTCATCGTTTTTAGCGTGATGTCTGTGTGTGCGTTCGTTAGTTCGTTCGTGCGGTCGTTCGTTCGTGAATTTTCTGTCGTCTCGCATATCTCGAGAACAAATGATAATATCGACTCCGAATTAATTTCATTAGATGTGTAATTAAAAAATGAAACCAGTTTTCAGTAAATTCGGATTAGTGTTTTGTTTTTTATAATAAAAAAACGAGATTAAAAACTTTTTGTGAAAAATTTTTCCTCTTTCATATCTTAAAAATAAATGTTCCAATCATTTGTTTGAGGAGGAATGGAGTTTCCGACGGGATACACGGGGCTAAGCCCTCTAGTGGGGTGGAAGGGGCAAACCCCGTTCGGGGGTTCGAGGGGAAGAGCCCCTGAATTGGAAAAAAATTATTTATATGCAGTAGTCTCTAGTATTTGACAGTGGGGAAGTATGGGAAGTTAACAGTGTGGGTAGACCTGTCCCTCCAAATTTCTAAAATTGCATTTTCCATGAATTTTATTATTTTTCATTCATTTTTTTCAATTTATGTATAATTTTTTTCGGTTAAAAAAATAACTTACTCCTACTCGGCCCGTAAGTTTATTTTTGTAGCCATGGATGCTTAAGAATCCTCGGCCTTCAGCGTTGGATTCTCAAACTGCATTTGAGGCCACACAAATAACACTTACGGTCCTTGCCAAGTAAAATAATATAATACTGTAAATACCGGAAAGAAGTTGGCGCCGGAAGTTGGAAAATCTTTCTGTTTTTTATATGGCTGAATTGCTCCCAAATTGCTCCTTTGGAAGCAGTAATTGCTCGACCTGGAACTTAATTACTTAATTAGTTATTTACAAACAAAAAAACTTTTTCTTTGACTATTTCTATTATCAAAATCTTATCAAATAATGCATTTTTATACAATTACTATATATCAAAAAATTGCTCCCAATTTGCTCCATCTAATTTAAAAGTTAATTATTAATTTCTCTGAATAATAATTAAAATAGGTATATTAAAATAAAAAATATTATGAATTAGGTTATGTATTATTAAAACGTATAGGCAATCCATTATACCTTTAAGTCGTTTGCATATATTTAAGGATAACTGAATTTTGACAAGTTAAATAACATTATAAAAAAACAAAATATTTTAATAATTATTCAAAAAAATTAAGATTTAGCTTTTAAATTCAATAGAGCAAACTGAGAGCAATTTATTGACGTAAAGGAATTATATAAAAAAGTATTATTTTGGGAGATTTTGATAACTTAAATAACGGAAAAAAAATTTTTTTCTTTATAAATAACTAATTAAATAATTAAGTTTCAGGTGGAGCAATTACTGATTTCAAAGGAGCAATTTGGGAGCAATTTAACCATATAAAAAACAAAAAGATTTTTCAACTTTCGGCGCTAACTTCTTTCCGGTACTGTAAATTGTTTGATATCAAAGTATGTCCAGAGCAAGACCAGAATAATAAATCGCTGGATAAATAATAATATTTTTTTTTTTAAATGGACCATAGAAGATTTACTGAATTTACCATTTTTTTTTCAATTCATAGATTAATTTTTCAATCTATTTAGTAGGGTAAACGGTATAGTTATTGGACAAGACACTCTCTTTTGGAGATTCTAATGCTTATAACTTCCTGATTTTGTAGTTAAACAAAACCCTCTAGTACCTATTTACAGAAAATTTATTCGATTTACCATAATTTACAGAAGCCTGTAACTACGTCATTCTTAGCGCGGTCTTAGGTAGTTCGTTAAAGAAGTTTATTGCGTCTAGTGAGTGACAAGGCTAGAATCATTTAACAATATCCTATTGAATTGTGAATAAAGGGTTGATCAAGAAGTGGATTAAGGCTGTGTACATGATACAGGACTTGCGGATTGTAGAAATACGCCAGAAATTAACAAATGCAATTTTTGTCCAATAACTGTATTTTTCTACACGCACAACTTTAATATTTTTTTTTCAGAGACTTACCAATATGTAATATGAAAGTTTTAAATTGTACATTAAAGTAGACAGGTCTTACTTTATTTATGAATTTTTTCGTCAAAAATAAAATTACAACACGTACTTTTTCTGTACTTTGTTTTGAAAATTTTTCTTAACTGTCCAATAACTATACCGCTTACCCTATCTCCTTTTCACATAATTTAACAGTTAGGGCAGTTTACTTTTCAGTGTACGTGGTTTTCGGCTTCCTGAACGTTATAGCTCAATCAGTTACAATAAAATGTACCTAAGATTTATTGCTCTTTTTAAATTGCCCATATATGTATATTTACTCTTTTTGAAAGGATACACATTTATTTAATACAAATTGTGATATCAAACGAAAATAATAAATAATAGCCTTAATAATATATCTAATTTCCATGCCCTAAGAACTTTCCGTAAATAACTATATTAATTCAATGTTAGGCTTTTCTTGGAGGGCGGAGTGGAGGGCTGGCGAATATTTTAAAATCATCTTCGTGTTTTTCTTAATTATAGAAATTTTTTGTTTATTGTGTGTTTTGTTTATAGCCAAATATATCGGTAATTTATTATCACTCATTTCAGACAAAAATTTTAAAAATTATGGATATATACATATGGAAAAATAAATTTCCACATATCTTGTGAATAATCAATACCTATAAATAAAATAGAAGGGTCTCTCTGTGATTTTCGAATTTTTAGGTATTAGTATGTTTTTCAGTTAGCAATTTCGACATATATACCAAATATAACTTTAAAAAATTTTTTGTCTGTCTGTTTGTTTGTACGAACCGATTTAACTCAAAAACTATTAAAGTTATTGAGTTGAAGTTTACTCCCGCTCAATCTTAGCAACATTTTAATCTAATCTCGCAAATGGTTATGTACAGGATGATTCAAATAGAATCGTCATTGAAAGTTCATTGTCTTCCAAATAAATTAGATTTTTGAAAATTTGGTTATAGAAGCCTTCAATTATGAAGATTTTAATTAAAATATTTTTAACTTGCTGCCACTTCCGGTTAAACCGGCAATTGACACCAAATTTGTAATTTAAAGTGTTTTTGACAGCAGATTTGAATTCGTTGGAAATTGTTTCTAATATTCTATGTGACAGTGACATTTCAGCTTTTTGACTTGGTACAGGGTGGTCACATAAAGCATTTTTTAAACATTTTTGTTTATTGCGCAAATCTTTTTTCTTTTCAAATTAATCACCTCTATTTTTAATCGCAATTATGTCTATCTATAAGATATCCGAATATCTAAAACTTATATTTTGGAAGCTACATAGAATTTATATAATTAAATTATCAGTTAGGTTTTCTACGGGCACGGCTGACACAAAAACCACGGGACAGATTTCAGTGAAACATTATAAATTTATTCCTTAAACGCTTCATCATCTCAACATCGACAACATCCTCAGTCAAAATTATCACTATATTCTTTAGGGGGATTAATATATTCAAGACAAAAGTTGATAAATCAAAAATACTAATTTAACAATAAATGAAAACAAAAGAAAGAAAAACAAAAGATTACCTAGGTTACGATAAAAATAATATTTAAAAATTTAAATGTTAACTTCAAAACGTTTTTACTAAAATGTCACTTTAGAAAAGGATAGTAGTAAAGTTTCATTACGGAGGAACTGGACACAATTTTCAAAAATCCGCCATGGTTTTCGGATCCTGAAAAGGATCTAAAATTGAATTAATTTTAAAACTATCAATATGGGAATCTATGAAAAGATCTCAAAGTGTGAAAATTAGATATATTAATATGGTTACTTTCGAGTCGTTTGGCGAGCGGAGCGAAGCATTAAATGGAATTAACATTTTACTGAATCTTAAACTGGTTGACGAGCGAAGCGAAGCACTTTGAAGAATTAATTTAAAATTTAATTTGCCCGATTTGTTTCGGAATAACTGATTTAAAGTAGCTTTACTCACAGTTAGGATAATTTTATACGAATGAAACTGGAGGGTATAGTTAAAGAAGGTCAACAATAAATTAATGAATACATGTTTCAACACTTTTAAAAAATTATCCTGTAAAGAGTAAAATAAGGAAAAAGCGCAAGAGGGGAGAGGTCAAAGTTTACATTTTCAACGCCTACTATTCTAGCGTCTCCAACAATGGGTCAGTTACTTTAAGAAATGTTCAAACATAATGCTTATAGGGGATGTAGGCGTAGAGATTTAAATTTTCCAATAGGAATAGAGAGGATACTTATTTAAAGTCTACAAAATATTAGGTATTTTAAAAATATATAAAATTTGAGTATTTTAATTCAACATACTTTTTTTTACTTCTATACCGAATTCGTTGATACCTTCTTAATAGGCTTACTTTAGATTTTTAGTCTATGTAATATGCTTGAAGAAATGACCAATTAGTTTTTGAAAATTTTCAATTAGTCTTAGATAACTAGCCAAAGGGAGAAATTAAAAATAAAGATGAGGATTGATGAGTGAGCTTACCAATAAATAAAGCCTATCATTTCAGCTTGTGATAAGAAAATACGGGCAAAATATTTTAGCAAACTACTTAAAAGGGATTACCTTTACTAAACTATGAAATCCACGCTTGCGAAGCTGCGGGTAACAGCTAGTTTATAATATGAATGTAGCCTTATTTTAAAAGAATTAAATCTTTTTGGGATCATCATGTCATCTTGTTGGTGGTCTATGGTGGTTGTACCCGTAGATACATATTGTTGTCTTATGTTTGATATTGCATTGTACAATTATTGTACTATGTATATTTAGTTGTATTTGACTTGTTGTTAATAAGAATAACGTACAACCACAGCAATTGTAATAAAATATATTGTTAGCAATGCTGGCAGTGCAGTGCAACGTAGCGAAGAAAACTAGCATAATAATATATAGTCATAACGGCTGACTGAACGAATTTATACAAATAACATTTGATATAATACAGTAAAATGTATATAAGATAATTTATTGCACTCATATTATACAGTTGTGGACAATGTTAAACTTTTGTTAAATTGTATACTGCGCCCCGTGTCCAGTTACCTATTTTTAAGGAAAGCGAAATGGCCCGTTTACACATTGATTGGAGCAAGTGCGAGTGCTTACTACAAACACGCCTAGAATTACGTTTCAATACATAATATACCAAAGCAATACTTAAACGCAATTCTATGCCTTTTGGAAGCCAATTCTATGTCTTGTCTCTCATTTATGGTCCAATTGTGTAGAATTTTAAGTTGGTAAACATTTGAGTACCATGGGTAATTTAATTTTTTTTAAAGTTAGATTTATCTAAATAAACCTAGAAAAGATTGAAGAACTAAAGTTTAAATTGCCCGAGTATATTATGCTAAAACGCATAAGAAAAGCCAATGAAAATCAAGTGAAATTCGAGCAAATTCCATTGAAAACCTCGGAAAAAAACGGCTTTATTGACTGAATAAGAAAAGTGTACAAGAAAAGACATTTGTTTTAGAAACTATGGCAGATATAGAAAAATATTTGATTTAACAAATTTTTTTTAAAGAACTTTTTCATTAATGTCCATACAGTTAGAGATAGGCGAACTGGAGGAATTGTTTAGAAATTTGTGAAGGGAGGAAAGCCTTTGTTAAACAGTTTTCTGGTAGCACTAAATTTTTTGGTGGTATACTCTTTTACCACCACTGTTAACACTTTACAGTCTGATGACACAACATGTGTCCTCAGACATAGCCAGAGCAACCGAACTGACTGATTGCGATCAGTGATCACACATGTGTATGATGTTATCGCCGGTAGCATGGGTAACACACTCTCTCTCTCTCTCTCACACATTAAATTTTTAACAATTAACTTGTTTTATTAATTCAAAGTATACTATTTTCAGTCTATCTATTACCGCATATTAAATTCTCTCTTAATCATACCACAGTAGTTTTAGCAATCTACGTTTAAAATTCAATAACTGTGAGAATAGCTAAAGCCAAATATTATTACTCACTTTGCAAATTTACACCTTCCTATTGAATTTGTCCACAAGTGTATGTGAAATCTATCAGTTTTGTAAATGCTATTATTATTGTTCACCCATCCTTTCAGTTAAATTAAATAATAACTCAATATTATGTTGACGGCAATAAATTACAAACTTTTGCCAACACTGCGGTAGAGCAACAATATAATATTTAGCCTTTCTTTTTTTTTACATTTATAAATAGTTTTATGTTTCAACATACCCTGATACTGGTACGTACACGATTTTAAACATTATAATTTGTGTGTAAATATGTTAAATTTTATTATTATTTTTACAAACATGCAACGGTAAATAGGTATATACAGATTATTTGTTTTATATCACAACATTTGAAATTTAATAGCTGCTACATTACCATTAATTCAATATTTAATCAATTTTGAGAGATTAATCTAGTTTTCTTGTCATAGGTATACTTAATACGACACTATTCGATCGGAAAAAAATTTAACTTAGGTTCTATAAAGATGATTTAATAAAAAAGTCTAAAAATTTGGGTTTCTTTAAGATTTTGAGGACCACTGATGATTCCGTTACGCTTCTAGTTTTATCGAAAGTAAAATAAAAATTTTGAATATTGAGTTCAAATAAATTTTTATGTACAACTAAATCGTAGAAGCCTCCTAGTACTTTATGATGCTAGTGAACTAGTGAAGAAGAAAATTTGGCCTCAAAAAATGTAGCTATTCTAAAGTAAATGAAAATCCATAGCTTTGATTATGATTTTGTAAAAAGAATAGCGCCTTAATTCAATTTCCCCTATGTAGTAAGATCATTTATAAATTACAGGTATCCATTTGGGTAAGCTACTCTCTTATGAAATAATTAACGTATCAATGTAATAAAAAAGCATTAATATTCATTTATAAATTTTGTTAACATTTTTTCCAATGTTGTTCTTGACTTTGTTTGAAGGTTGTTCATGTTATTAAACCGTAATTTTACAATTTTGTAATGAGTAAGCGGTAAACATAACAAGTTTTTTGTTAAAGAGTGTAAGCATATACAGTTAGCCACACTCGTATTCGTACAGCAGCATATTTTCTCATATGACAAAATTTAAACCAAGTGGATTCCCATAATTTCCTATAAATTTGAAGTTTTTTGTTTATAATATTAATATTTGGATCTTCTACTTCCTATATAAGCTAAAAAATTTGATTCATAGTTTTTAGATGTCATGCATGTAATTTGTATCAACATGTCCAACGCCACATTCGTATTCGTACACCATAAAATTTGATAAATATTTTTATATGTTTCAAAAATGAATTACTTTATTTTCAAATTTCGAAGTATATTTACGTAGGTATGTACCTTTATTTTAAATAAACATAAAATTGAATAATCCTTAAGGTCAAATTTCTGATTAATTTTTCTGATTTTAATGGAGTTCAAGAAATTTTTATTGATGTATGCTAATAAAATAAATTCCTACAGAAAGTCCTTAAACCTCTTAAATGATAAGTGAACAACTATTTCACCTTTAACTTGTCATAAATGATAACCAACAGGATAATAAATTAGAAAATAACTCTTGAAATGTGGATAAAAAATATTACGTCTTACTTTAAATTGTCATCTTTTAATGAAAAAATTAACAAAAATCCATAAAAAAGTAATAGAATGGTCAGGATTAAGTGAAAGGATTACTTAGCAAAGTATTTTTGTCCTAGAAGAATTTCTTGCGTTACTGAAAGACGTGATATATACCGTGGGAATGTACGTGTTAAGTAACATAAATAAATAATAAAACTTATATTGCTCTAAAATATAGGAAAATAAGGATTTAAGGACAAGGTAAATGATGAAAATCTTAGTTTTACGTTTATCTGTGAATATTTTTCTACATCGAGATTCAAAATCCTTATTTATCTAGTTTCTGGAGCAATCTATCTATCTTTGTTTATATCTGTTATTTACATACATTTTTTCCCACGGTATATATCGCGTGCTTTAATAACGCGAAAAATTCTTTCATCTCTCAATCATCATTCTCTCAATCCTTTCACCTTATTCTGACCACTTTAGGGCTCTTTGGTGGATTTTTGTTAATTTATTCATTCAAAAACGACAATTTAGAACAGGATGTAGTATTTTTATCCATATTTCAAGAGTTATTTTCTAATTTATTATCCTGTTTGTGGTCCTTTATGATATATTAAGTGCTAAATAATTGCCTACTTACAATTTAAGCCCTTTCTGAAGAATTTATTTTGGTAGCATAGATCAATAATCGATTTCTTGGACTCTATTGAAATTCCTTTTTCTCCAGTAAATATATGGAAAAATGGACCTTGAGGATTATTATATTTTATGTTTATTTATGTAAAATAAAGGTACATACCTACGTAAATATACTTCTAAATTTGAAAATAAACTAATTCATTTTTGAAACATATAAAAATATTTATCAAATTTTAAGGTGTACGAATACGAATGTGGCGTTGGACATGTTGATACAAATTACATGCATGACATCTAAAAACTATGAATGAAATTTTTTAGCTTATATAGGAAGTAGAAGATCCAAATATTAATATTATAAACAAAAAACTTAAAAATTTATAGGAAATTATGGGAATCCACTTGGCTTAAATTTTGTCATATGAGCACATATACTGCTGTACGAATACGAGTGTGACTGACTGTAAATTGTAAATAAAACTTACACGTAAGAAAAGTATTATACGTGTGTATAATACTTTTCTTAATATATTTTTACATTTTAGTGTAAATAAGTTTTTTACTTTTTTTTCTGGAGTCGAGGTCAATTAAACTGGTCCCAGTTACTATGTTGTAATCACTCAAAACAAAGAAAAGTATTTTATTGAAGTAGGCCAACTCTATTTTTCGTTTTGTTTTTTTTTTAGAAAATTTCGAAAATTTCCTTATTGAATTAGCAAGGGTCTCAAAGGTAAATCCGGTCCTGTTTGCATTCATTCTAATGTTGAGATATATGGAACATCGAAGAACCATTGAACATGCAGAAGTTAAGTATTTTTAGGCCCGATTTACATTGACGCTCCGCTCTCAGTACGATATAACTACGCTTCCAGTTCGGTGAGATATTCTTACACAATTAACAATGAGTGTATTCACATCATCGCTCTGATATCGGTCCGATATCAGTCGCGGTTCGCTCCCGTTCCAGTGCCACACCAATATCAATACCACGCAGGTAATATTTTATCGGAGCGATATCAGACTTGTTATGGCTTGTACCTATAGTGTAAACACTTTTTTGATTCCACTCCACTCCGCTTACATTCAGTTGTTATGAAAAGATGTTTGTATCGAACAGACAAGGAAAGGTATCCAACTGTATCTCTCAAAAATTTTTGAAATTTTGGTGGATTGTAGATCTTATTAAAACTAATTACGAGCCATACTTGGTTCGTGCCCATAAGCGCTTTAAGGGGGTGAAACTCACCCCTGAAAATTTGTTTTTTTTTTTCAATTTTCTTAAATATCTTGGAAATGGTAAGAGCTTTGGTAGGGGAACTATATATATTTGTAAATGGCACTTCAAGATCTTTACTATGATACCAAAATTAAAATTGTAAAATCATTGGTGTTTCATCCCCCACCCCCAACACCTAATTTTATCAGGTAATTTTTGGTAAAAGAGGAGACTGTTATGTGTAAAAAAATAATTTTTAATTAATATATTTTGCATCACACCAGTTTAATTCTTGTTGCATAAATATACCCTTTGTTAATATTAACTTGGGAAGATTTTTAACTTTTCGATTTAATATTGAGCAAAAATATGGTCAAAGAATCTCGTATTTAAGTAAAAAATTGTTACAAACTTACGATATACTTTAAAATACATAATTTAGAAAGAAAAAATACATTGCAATCCTCCCCTCCCCCTCCACCATCCTTTATTGATAACTATACAATTACATCTTATAAAAGCCGGTTTACCACATACACTATAATTTGGTGCTCCTCTTTCTTCTCTGGAAAAGCAATATGTTACAGAATTTTCAAAACTTTCTGGTCGTTGGTCAATATATCCACTTTTATACCATCCATACTTGAACAAATTTTGAAAACGAGGTAATGGAAACTGATTGTGAGCTAGAGACTGGAGTTTTAGAATATTGTTACGGCGATATCAGTATCATATACTCATTTAGAATTACATTATCCGAAGATAATCAGATGAACTGTTTCCAGAGTCGATATTCACAAACATCCAGAGGTTAAAATATTGACAATTGTATCGATAAATATAAATAAATAAATAAGTAAATAAGATTTGTATAGACATATAAAAATATAGATTATAATTATAATAATTATAGATTTGTAAAGACAGTTAGATTTGTCAAGTATGAGGGGGGGGGGGTACAGTGTATTTTTTCTTTCTAAATTATGTCTCTTAAAGTATATTGTAAGCTTGTAACAATTCATTACTAAATTGCGAGATACTTTGACCATATTTTTGCTCATTATTAAATCAAAAAGTTAAAATTTTTCCCAAGTTAATATTAGCAAAGAGTGTATTTATGCAACAAAAAATAAACTGGTGTGATACAAAATATATTAATTAAAAATTCTTTTATTTACACGTAACAGTCTCTTCTTTTATCAAAAAATACCTGATAAAATTAGGGGTTGGGGGTGGGGATGAAACCCCAATGATTTTATAATTTTAATTTTGGTATCATAATAAAGATCTCAAAGTGCCATTCAAAAATACATATAGTTTCCCTACCAAAGCTCTTACCATTTCCAAGATATTTAAGAAAATTAAAAAAAACTCAAATTTTTAGGGGTGAGCTTCACCCCCTTAAACCGCTTATGAGCACGAACGAAATATAGCTTTGGATTCGTTTTAATAAGATCTACAATCCACTAAAGTTTCAAAAAATTTTGAGATATACAGTTGGATACCTTTTCTTGTAAGTTTTCCGTCACTAAAAAACGTCATAATTATTATCTACTTTTACACGAAAATATTTAAATTTTACTATACTAGAAAACTACTACATACATGATTTTTTGTGACATTGACGAGTAAAATTTTTTTTTAATCCTAAGAGTTTACTTAACTCAGTGCATTAATTAACTATTAGAACTTTTGTCGTAAGGAAATAATAAAAAAGAATTTCGTATACGAGCAAGAATTTTACATGTAAAATCCATATGTTGTTTAACTCAAATGGTAAGCTTCATTTTAAATATTTGCCTTTAACATAAAAATAACTTATTTCCTCGATATTCCTGTCTGATTGTTAATTACTCCAATAAAATAAAAGAGTCTATCCTGATTCCAATTAACATTCACGGTTTAGTTATTAGTAGCAAATAGGTAGATTAAAAGCTTGAAAGTTTCTGGAAATTGGAGCTTATTCTTTGAATTCTTCTCCTTTTCAATTTTAACAGACGACTCTCTGCCTGCTGATAAATTACGAAATTACAGTTGTTTTCATAAAATATACAAAAGTATGATAAGTATGTTTCTTAACATATATTTCTTAACGTAAAATGTATAGTAAAAATTTGCCCACGGCTAAAAATAATATTACACTTTAAAAAAAAGAACAGGTTGCAAAAAGAGATTCTACAGTTTGATAACGATACGTAAAAAATTTTTTTAAACGCATACTTAAAAAAATATGTAATGTACATTTTTTTTTAAATTACATTTTATTAATATCGCCTGTCAATTGCAATTAACCTTAACCGAAATAAATAATTTAAAATAAAATAATTTTTTAATTAGCGGCATATTATTAAAGAAAGTTGCAAGCAGTCAGATGGATTCCTATCGCGACAGATGAAAAATATCGTTTTATTGAATTTCTTGTTGACAGTAATAAAAATTTTGGGATAACTATTGAATTGGCAAAAGAGTTATAAGAAAAAGTAAAGCCAAATGAGGAAACGACTTTTTGAAAAAAAATCAGGTGTTAAAAATTCAATTTCCTTTATTCGTCTCTTTACATCCATGAAAAAATGAATATTCTTTTCAGGTGAATTTCCTTTCTGGAAATACACTTATTACAGCGGGTGCCACGAAGAGATCTGCCTGGGACTATGGCAGAAATTTGTTTTGAGGCCTTGAGAAACCGAAAATGTCCTTCACTAAAATTTGCATATATATATATATATATATATATATATATATATATATATATATATATATATATATATATATATATATATATATATATATATATATATATATATTTGTACCGAAAATGATCTTCACTAAAATTTGCATATAATATATATATATATATATATATATATATATATATATATATATATATATATATATATATATATATATATATATATTATACTGGATCATACAGACATTCTTCTATAATGAGCCTTCTTAATCTTTTCTTAAATTGCCCTTGGCCGTTGATCTCCTTTAAATAAATTAACAGGTTATTATATAGCTGACTTCCTATACAGACTGGATTTTTGTTACACTTGTTAATCCTATATTTTTCAATAAATACATCAGTATTTGTTCTGATATTATATCCGTGAACATCTGAGTTTTTATTTAACAGTTCTAGATTTCGCTTTACGTACATAATTAATTCAAATTTTAAATTCCATAAATAGTTAATATATTATTTTTGATAAAATATTCTCTACATGATTGCGCACTGTTTAAGTTAAATAAAATTCGAATAATTATTTTTTCTATAATAAAAATTTTTTTCACTTCGGTCGCATGACCCCACAGTATAATGCAATACTTTAATTTACTGTTGACATATGAGTAATAGAACGTTAACAAGGTTGATGTGTCAGCACTTTCCTTGAGTAATTGCAGAGAGTAACACATCTGATTCAGGCTTTTGCAAATCTCATCTATGTGTGACGTCCATTTAAAATTATAATCCAGAGTAACCCCCAAGAACTTAATTTCATCAACTTTAGATATGTCGGTATCTTTAAACGTTATCGAAGCATCATGCTCTATTAAATTTCCTCTATTAAATATCATGTATTTTGTTTTCAGTATATTTAATATCAAATGATTACGTAAGCACAACTGCCCAAATTCATTAAGAGCAATTTTAATTTTATAATGAAGTTCTTCAAAATTACCACCAGATATCAGAATCGTTGTGTCGTCTGCGTGTTTATATTAGGGGAGAAGTGGTATGAAATGGATACGTATTGAAAGGGTCAATTAAAATTACGTGCTAAATACAAATCCGGCCAAATCAAACGTATTTGTATTTTGTGGCAGCACCAATGCAGATATGTTTGTACCCGACTTCAAACTACTGTCATTTAAAATATGGTAATGCTATTCTTGTAAATTTTTTTATGTTCCAAAGTAATTTTTTTAAAATTTTTCGGAACGTTTTCACATATATTGTTAGTAGTTTTTGAAATGTTTGTGGTTAGATACAGTTAGTTATTCTTTTAACTAGAGGAAAACAATAGATCAGATATCTTTTAAATAAAATTGTAGATTTAGAGGTTAAATTTTTAATTTGGGTGTGATATTTATGAAAGGGACAGAGAAAAGAGTTATGAAAGGGCCTACCTTTAAGACTAGTGATTTCGAATTAGATTTATTTGAATATCCACATGTCACAATTTTTTCTCTATTATCATGTTTGTTTAAGCATTGTTCACACCTAAGTAAGTAGATTAGTAGTTAGTAGTTAGTAGAACAACTTAGTAACTTATTGTAAATTTGTTGTAAACATTGTCCTGTTTGCTGAAAAATAGACAATACATTATAGTTCTTAAATCTCACCCATCTCACCTCGTTACCAGCCTCAAGGAAATTGCCTATAAAGTGGCTTTACGCTCCGTCTATAGTTATATAATTTAATAGTGTTCATTGGTCTGTGAGTTAATAATAAAATTTCAAGTAATATACGTTAAATTTAATTTAACATTTTTAACGTTATTCACAGCGCTTCCACTGTTATATATATGTTGTGAATATATATATATATATATATATATATATATATATATATATATATATATATATATATATATATATATATATTTATATATTATATATATATATATATACATATATATATATATATATATATATATATATATATATATATATATATATATATATATATATATATATATAGTATATCCGCTCCCGTCTCCACATTCCTAAAATTCCACAGTTTAATGGTTTAATGCGATCAATTAAGAAAACACATACATCCAGTATAGTTATCTTTTTCTTCAGTTTTCTTCATTGTACCACAGTCGGTTGTGGAACAATAGCTATCGTTTGGTTTGTTCTCGGAAACAATTACAAGTACAAAATAAGTAAAGTGACTCCTCCTATATTTAGAACATAACTGGCAGTGGTTTGTTCAAACTGAAGCGATATAATAAAATAATATTTTAATAATAGATAATTGCTAACTAAATAAATTGCCAAATAAATTCAGTAATAGCAATTTTTCTGTTTTAATTATCTTGATTTGATGGGCGATTCTCACGTGACGCACGGGACATTTTTGCAACAAAAACATTTTTTCATAAAAAATGCAATTAATAATAAACAAAACAGAATGATTGTAATACGCAGAAAATGAATTAAAATTTTTTGAGCATATTATAATTTTTATCTGCAATCCAGTACCCAAGATATAAGGCATAAACTCACGTGACGCACGGGACATCGTACAAAACGAAGTTTATGTTTTATATTTGGAGTACTGCATTTCAGATATAAATTAAAATATGCTCAAAAAATTTTAATCCAGTTGCCCCATGTTATAAACTTTTTGTTTTGTTTGTTATTAATTTAATTTTAAAAAAAAAATGTTTTTATTTAAATTTTATGTCCCGTGCATCACGCGAGAATCGCCCTGATATCATTTTTGTATTTCTATTGTAAAACTTCAAGGGACTGAACTTTACTTCTTCTTACTACAATATAATGTTATTATTAAAATTCCAAGAAGAAATATATTTATTTATTTTTGTATAGGTACAGTGAATTAAGAGTAAATAAATATAATATTAAAATCATTAATATTTTGTACACATAAACTGGTACACTATTTTAACAGCAAATACACTTTATATGGAATTGCTGGCGTCGTACAACGATTATTAGATATTGTTAATTAAGAATAGAATCCCTGCCTTAATAATAAATATACTGAAAAAATTTTTATAATAAAAATTTCCAAATAAGATTACGTACTTACTTAAAATTGTCTCAGCTCATATATTACCGTTAATATTTACTCGTTTGTACTAGCTTCATAAAATATATTTTAGGCATTATTTAACTTGGTGTCCATTTTTGAAATTTCAACCAATAAAAATTTAAGTGTCACTCAGTTTCGTTTTGTTGGTATACTTTAACCATCGATATTTGGGATGACTTTTTGAGAGTGATTATAAACTTTTAAAAAGTTTAATTATTTTATTATTAGTACCAAATACCACCTTATGTTCACTCCAATTATGTTTAAATATATTTCCTGTTTTATGAGTGACGGTTTCTTTTAACATTTACCTAGATAAGTAAATAAATGCAACGAACAATACTAATAATTATTGCTGTACTTGAAAAGTCATCCCATTTATATATGGTCAAACTTTATCAATTGTCTGGTTGAACAATTTATGAAATATACATAATCATTGGCGGCTTTCTCAAAAATAAAATTAGTTCGCATAACCATAATTTGATTGTATTAAATAGAAACTAAATGTAAGAATGGTGAATCTTACCCTTTAATCTGACTTTAAATTTATTTGCTGTTCAAAAATATGACATCTTAAGTAATATAATTAACCAAATAAACTAAAATAAAATGAAAAATATTACTTGACTACTCCTTTTAACAGTTTATTTAGCTTATGTATAAGATTACATTTCAAACGTGACGGTTTTTGTCAAAAGTACATACATATGGTATTTTATTTCTTATTTAATTGTAAACATCCCAGATGTGTTACTTATGAACGAATATGCTGGACTATTGTTTTATCTGTTTAAATTTTTCTTCAAGGTTTTATATCCTGAATGACAAATTAGAAAAGGTAGAAGGTACCGTATTGTTGCAATGAATGATCTAAAATGACGACTTGTATTTTCGTATCACTTGAATGTATTTTCGTTTAAAGATACTAAATAATAATTATTTATGTAAATGATAATGTTTTTAGTAATTAAATTTAATTAAATCAGTTCTGTTTTATAAAAAAATTTACAAAAAATGACTTAGAAATAAGAAAAGAAATAGTGACAGCTAATATTAAAGTTACCAAAATAATTAAATTTTGTAATTGAAACCTCTCTTTTATTATAAAGTAAGTCAAATAATCAGTTTATTTTTCAATTAGTATTACACGGAGAGAAAATTCCTATAAAAATTATTGTGCTCAGCACTACAATCGACGTGTAAAGGACGAACATATTAAATTCTGTAAGGTAAAAATATAAAGATTATAATTAATCATAAAAAATTTAAAGGATGGAATGTTCTTTTCGTAATATTATCTCCGTAAAATTTGTAAAACAGCACAGTAAAAAGTTCCATTACCGACAAAAAAATAATTTTTAATTGTGTTTATTAAAAAAATTTCCATGCTAACATGCTAATAATAGAAAGAAAAAAAACAGAAAGAAGGTTGGTTGTGTTGGGGTCGCTCTAATGAAATGTACCTCAATCAGCGAGTTACATGGGTTACATGCGAACCATATAGGTGTGGACTGTGGAAGAAACTTTGTCAGACAGCTCGCACCAGGCACCTTGATGCAGCTAGTTGTCAGTTACTTTTACACTCTCTTAGGATGATGTCATCGTTTAATTCATCTTTTTGTTATTTACCTATCTTTAGTATATGTATTAGAATTATATTGTTGGCAGTCATTTTTGTATACAGGTTTTTACAGGTACAGTGCAACCAATATAAGGTCGCGAGTCAGATGCGCAAATGAAAGAGTACGACAACAAGAATTAAACTATAATATACATGCATAAGAGTGTGATAAAAGTTGTGTTAGCACCACATTAAATTTTACCATGCTAGCACATATTTTTTATTTTGGTCGTCGATCGCGCACGGATTATAGGGGAGCATAGTAATTTTTCTGAAATTTTCTCTACAAAAATTATAGGATTTTTCTCTCCGTGTATAATACTATTCAATCACATGTATAGATGTTGTAAGTGAACCGCCACTGGATAGACTTCCTTCGCTATAATCTTTTCCCACTCTCCAAAATTTTTATGTGACCAATCAGGAGAGTTCGACTTCTTTATTTACCGTTGAATTTTTATTCTAACATTGTGTCTTTACTTACAATTACACAAATTTTTACTTCGTTTATATTCGTTTGTACGCGTTTCGTAAAAATTTAATAGTATTTTTAAATCTTTTTTTTTTCATCATGGAAAATAAAAGACTATCAAAATCAGTGAAAAAACTTGTTTTGAACGCTTTAGCGTTTGCTAATGCGGAAAAAGAAGTAAATCAGCCCCTCGTAGCGCTAGAATCTGCTCAACACGTAAGTTTTTGTGACTGTGTGACTATAAAATAATATTTATTTTATATAATTACATAATTGTATTCATTTAAAACATTCAAAATAATGTTTAATTTTAAATATAAAATTATTTTTCAGAGAGTTGCAGCACAGCTTGGAATATCGGTTTCAACAATTACGAAAATTGTAGCTGAAAATCGACACGGTGCAGTTTGTTCCCCTCGAAAACCGACGTTACGAGAAAGACCGATAACTGATTTGGACGAGTTTGCACTGTCCAAAATTAAGGAAATTGTATATAAAATGCATAGAGAGAGTACGCTTGCATTTAAATGCATTGTATTTATAATAACGAAATGCCTACTTAATATTCCTTTATTTTCCAGGAAAACACATAACACTTGGTACGATTTTGGCCGAGGCAAAGCAGGCAGACATATTTCACGGGGGGAAAACAAGTTTAGCCAAAATTTTGCCAGTTGTAGGTTTCCACTGGAAACTGGAGAGTAATCGACGATATTTAATGGAAACGCCGGAAATTGCAAGTCTCCGATTTAAATTTTTAAAAGAATATTTTAGGAATGCAAATTTAGAAAACCCCTTACCAGTAGTCTTTTTAGACGAAACGTGGGTTTTTCAAAAAGGTGCATTTAAACGTACCTGGACTGATAATTCTGCCGAATGCAGTCGCTCTGCAAGTGAGGGTGGGCAGAGGTATGACACCTAATTTCATATTTTATGTACAAAAATTATGGAAGTAAAATCATAATTTTCTTATTTATTTAGTTATTTAATTTCTTTTTTTGCAGATATATTATTGTCTCAGCAGGAAGTGCAGATGGTTTTGTCCCCGGAGCACATTTAATTTTTGCTTCACAGAGGAATACCGGAGATTATCATGGAGAAATGAACTCTGACAATTTCCAAAAGTGGTTTCAGGAGCAACTTCTGCCGGGGCTAACCAAACAATCAATTATTATATTAGACAATGCAAGATATCATTGTGCACCGGTAAAATATATACACTCGACTTATGTACTAAACGCTAATTAAATCAAGTTTTAATGAAATTTGTCCTTTTCAGATTGAACAAATACCAACAATGTCTTGGAAAAAGGCAGATATTCAGAACTGGCTTAAGAATAAAAATTTGCCATTTAAAGAAACAGATTTTAAGCAAGATTTAATGGAAATAGTCCAAAAGTATATTCCTGAACAAATTCTTTTTACTTAAAAAATCATTTCTTATGTTGTTTCGTTACAGACACAAACCGGAAAAAGGATATGCCATAGAAAAAATTGCGAAAGAAGCTGGCCATTCAGTACTGTGGTTACCACCATACCATTGCCAATTTAATGCAATTGAGTTAATTTGGGGAATTACAAAAGGCCATTATAATAAAAATATTGGAAGAAATGGATTTTCCAAAAAAGAAGTTTTAAAAATATGGCAAGAGGCACTAGACAGCATTACACCTGAGAATTGGAGGAACTCTGTACAACATGTACATAAAATTATTACGGAGTATTGGGATCGGGAGGTTAAAGTTGATAATGGGGAAATTGATCCTTTCATTATCAACGTTGGAGACAGTGATTCTTCTGATGACGAATAAATATACTATATTACATACAGAAGAACTAACTCTTGAAAGATTTCAGGATTCTGAACAAAAAATTTTAGAACCCTTATAATTTCATCAATTTTGGCTGACCATCCGCCACAATCTCCATAATTCTTACATTTTACGACCTATGAACATGAGATTTAATGCGTTCGCTAATAAGCTGTATTCGATAAGTGGAGAGTGCACAGAATGTGTCATAAGTTGGGACAGAATTCTTATGTTTTTACATATTTTTTCCTGCAATCAAAGCAAAAAAATAGAAGGAACTTCACGTTTTACCATTTTCTAATTAAAATACGTCATTTTATGCATAATTTTTCAATTTCACTTTATCATGCATTATTCTGCATATATTATAATTTAATTTGCATAACTTTGCATACTTATATACTTTCTAAATTCTTTCTAGGAACTACATTTAAAAAAAATACTTATTGAATACTTAATGAATCGCTTATTGTTTGATTTTAAAAATTCAAATTATAATTTTGTTTGTTAACTGTTATTATTAATAAAACTAAACAATGAAATGATGAATTTTAAAAATTCAGATTGCTAATTTTGCTAATTGTTAAAATTAACAAAATTAAATTATAAGTCACTAATTGATTTATTTTAAATATTAAAATGATAACTACAGTTTGTTGCTCCACCATCATTGACTGTAGTACTCAGAGCTACGAAAACATACATTTATCTGTTTTTGTACACACCTAACTTCTAAGAAAAGTTCTAAGGTCAATTTAAACTTTTCTCTATTTCTCACTGTTTTTGAGATATTTAAAAATTTAAATTTTACTCTAATCTTTGGAAGGCAAAGCACCTCTTAAATTTTGGTAATTTGGTGTAGCTTGATAATTTTTGAAATAAACTGATACACAAAGTGGTATTATGCATCTGGACGCCATCCGGAGGTTTTCTTCCTTCGAGTCTTACCAATTTCTTCTTTAATTTTTTCTGAACAAACTTTACAAAAAAATTTAGTAAAACAACATTATAACTATTGACAGTAAACAACTTAATTTTTTAATTCAAAATGTTTATCATATGTCATAAAAACGTCAGTTAATTTTGGATTTTCTTGTATTCTGTTGGGACCCTCTTTGGTTGGGGGCCCCGGGGCAATGCTCCGGTTGTCCCAGCCTAGTTACGAGCCTGTCTGGAAGGCAAAATAGGGGTCTGTTAGGCTCTGATAAAGAATCATCTATCGAAGATTGAACAAAAGTGGAGTAGGCAGCAGAAATTGTAAGGGTAAATTTTATGTATAATTTTATTATCTAGGTACCTATATAAAAAAAAATTTAAGGTTACAATATTTCCAAAACTTTTAAGTGCTACTACATATTTGGTCCATTTTCAATGATATTATTAAAATCATAATTTTTTTATTTATATAAATGTATTTAAAAGAAATGAATGCTGCATTGTTTTTTTTTTTTTTTTTTTGAGAAGTAATTAAAGTGTTAAAACATAAATTTTTCCGTATCTTTTTATTACGATAAAATACCCTTGTCCCACAATCCATTAAATACAATACAGTACACATAAAACTGTATTGACTAGTTAAAAAAAAAAAAGTAAAAAAAAATAACTTTGAAAAAAAAGTAACTTTGGATGTTCAGATAGTCAGAATTTTCAAAAAGTAGATTCTAGAAATTTATCATTTAAACATTAAAATTAGATTACATATTTTTGTATAAAATTAATTATTTAAACTAAATATTTAATACCTATATAACGCTATACAGATTTAATACAATTTAATGTCGTCTGTATATGGTGCGTATATAAACTAAATACACTCTATTTTTTTGGAATGATTGGAATGTGTAGACGGGAGCGGATATACTATACATATAAGATTTGGCCTCTAACAAGTAACACTACCCAAGTGCCAATCGCCAATTTTCTTGAAACTTTGCTGGTGTGTAGAGTAACCAAAAATAAGGGACCCGTATTTTTTTTTATCGGCCAAGGCTCACGTTTACCAGCTCCTAAAGTAGGGGGTTCAAATCATATTTCCTAAGATATCTCGAAAACTATAAGAGATAGAAGAAAATTTTAAATTGATGAAGTATTACTCTTTGGAAGGTGTATTCACCTGTATAGGTTAAATCAGGGTCGGGTTCATAAGGGGGGCTGGAGGGATGAAAATCGGGGTAAATAATAATGATTCATGTATTTTTTAGTACTTACTTAAATGGTAGTTTAGTCATGTATATATTTGATTACTCCTATTCTATATTTTTTACACCTATTTCTGCGAAAGTTGTCTGATCTGCCTGTGTTAATGAATTCCCGAGAAGAAGCAGTAATCTCTTTCGTTTACTGTTCAGATGCTTAGCAATAAATTTTGTGATTTAGGAAATGGGGTTGGCACCTACAAAGCATACAAAAAAATAAGAAAAGTAGTTTGAATGTTGAGAAAGGAATAAACCGCGTTTATTTGTTTAAAAAAGAATTTGTAAGAAGATAAACTTAGTTGATTTGTTGATCGGAAGAGATTACTGCTTTTTGTGGAACATTCACTAACATTTGCAGACCAGCGAACTTTGGGAGAAATAGGTGTAAAAAATATAGAATAGGATAGATAACTAAATAAAGTAAGTACTGAAAAATACATGAATCAAATTAAGTAAGTACTGAAAAATACATGAATCACTATGGGAAAGTACAAATTTACATTTTCGTGATGAAATAAACATAAAATTAAAAAAATATAGAAGGTATTTGCAATCAATAATAACGCAATATAATCTATTCAATTTTTTCTTCCTTATATGTCTTGAATTAAACACATATTTCGTTAAAACGCAACAAAACGTATCCCCTATTTTTTGGTGCTCTTTCTATTTATGATAGCAAAAATTTGATACACTGAACCATTCAGGCTGTACAATAAAATTTACCCCGAATTTCACCCCTCCAGCCCCTCTTGTAAACCCGGCCCTGGTTTAACCTATACATGTGAATAGGTCTTTCAAATAGTAATATTTTGTCAATTTAAAGTTTCCCACTATCTCTTATAGTTTTCGAGATAACTTAAAAAATATGATTTGAACCGCCTACTTTAGGGGCTGGTGTCACCCCCTGAACGTGGGCCTTGGCCGATAAAAATAAATACGGGTCCCTTATTTTTACCTATTTTACACACCAGCAAAGTTTCAAGAAGATTGGCGGTTGGCACTTGGGTAGTGTTACTTGTAAGTTTGAACTGCATATTTATTCTTATATTAATCGGGAAAGTTTTCGCGGTGCAACACATTTGTAAAATTATTATAACTAAAAAAATAATAAAAAAAAAAATTAAAAATATATAAAGTGGTCGTCAAGCGTTAAGGGAATAGTTCAAGTATATTACACATAATTTTTTTAGATTTTTGCATGAGTATTGTACATTATAAATCAAATTAACTTAAATTTGTCTAACGGCATTAACAAATGAAACAAAATTAGGCGTACAATAGTTACTATAGTTAGTAACAAAATGAAAAAGAGACAGGAAACTGAGTTCATCTAATTTTGCTTCATTTGTTGCATTTGTTTGATGACGTCAGATCAAGTTTAGTTTATTTGACCTATACTTAAAAATAATTGCATAAAAAACAAATTTGTAATTTCTTGGTGAAGTTCTAATATACTTTACTTACATTATCTAGAAAACTACGATATATTTTGCTTCCGAGACTACTAAAGTAGCGGAAGCATTGTGAACACTTTTGAAAAATAAAAAATTTTTTCTCTTCAAAATCAAATTTTTTACGCACATTTTACGTTTTAGAGCTTCCTGAACAATTTTGGTTTGCGCCGTCCGTCTGTCTGTCCGTCTGTCTGTCCGTCTGTGTCTCCAATTTTGCACCAAGTGGCATAACTTCCGAACTATTCGATTGTTTTTAATGAAATTTTCAGAAATTATGCAGTTTGGCTCCGCGATGGTCCCCTATGAATTTAATCAAAATCGGAGTAACGGTAGCAACGCCGCTACCATGTCATTCCAAAATTGCACCAAGTGGCATAACTTCTGAACTACTCAATTCTTTTTTATGAAATTTTCACAAATTATGTAGTTTGGTTCCTATATGGTCCCCTATGAATTTAATCGAAATCGGAGTAACGGTAGCTACGCCGCTACCATGAAATCCCATTAAATGTCAATATCTTATTTACTGCTAGTCCTTTCTCGCTCGAATTTTTAGGGTATATTGGGGGTTAGTTTCTAAAATATTTTTGCTATTATTTTATAATTTAGCCTTTAAGTCTTTTGAGTTACAACAGTTTTTTATAAACTTCAAGGCGAAAATATAATTTCACGGTATATAATATGTATATTTGGTAGAATACTGTTTTAAAGCCTTTTACGACTACGAGGAAGCTGTGTGCCCACCCTATTGGCAGCGTATTTTAACCTATCTACATAACCACATCAAAGCTCATCAAAATCAGAGTTGCGTTTTTCATTTACCAATAAATACGATTAGTAAGTACTAACGAATGGTACCAAGTCCGCGAATTGTAACTAATATATGATTTCAGATAATAATGTCTTGGTATAGATTATACTAACCTTCCTTTGGTTTTGATTTTGAATTATATAATATCTAATCTACTCCAGATCAAAAAATTACAGACACAGAGATTTGTATCAAAAATACATACAGCATAGGTTCTCTTAACGCATCGTTTTTGTTATTATCTTTAAATTTTATTAAGTAAACTGTCTTTTTTTTAAGTTGCTTCAATTAATTTTAAACGTTTTATAAAAACTGGTTTTTCGATTAATGTTGACAAAAATTCAATTACTTTTATCAAGAACATAACACAAGAGAGTAACGAATAAATTTTTTGCATTATTAACATGCTTACAGCTAACTGATATGTAAATTCTTTTTAAGGTTAGTTACAGTAAAATATTTTGGTTGAATTTTAAAGCGATTAAAATTTAATGTCCTGTTTTAAACTGGAAATACTTATTGTAGTCGTTTTTCAAACGGTATAAAATTTTTAATAAAAATATATCGAACAAAAAATATAAGGAATTTTTTTATATTTGAAAGTAATAATAATTATGTAATGGACAAAAAGTTTATAAGTAGAATCAAAAGCAATTAGTCATTACTAGTCGAATTTTCTCCGAAAAATTAGACTTATACAGTCTATACGATAAGAGCTGCGAGAGGCGAGAGTAGGGGCGCTATCCGTTTTCGGACCCGTAGAACACGAATATGTAGAAACAAAAAATGTCTGATATATATATATATATATATATGTATATATATATATATATATATATATATATATATATATATATATATATATATATATATATATATATAAATAATAATTAAATAATTAAATAATATTTAAATAGTTAAATAATTAAATAATTCTTATATTCAAAACAAATAAATCTCCTATTCTTTTCTAGAAACAAACTGCAATTTTAAAATTTACGTAAGTGCAATAATGAAAGAGATAAAGCCAAGAAAACGGAAATTACTTAAATTCGTAAGTGACGAAGCATGGTTAAATTTAAGTGAAATCGACCATATCTTAATTGTTATTTTATCTCAGTCTATGTTTTTGAGTAATTTTTCCAATGTTCTTATTATCAAAGTCAAGTGATACCTATGCTTTAACGATTAAGTTAAACCGTCGCAGCGGCACCCCCTTACTCCGGCGCCCCTGGCAGGAGCCATCCCTGCCAGCCGCTTGCTGCGCCACTGACAAAGACATGAATATTTACATAAGTTACATTCTGACAATTAGTTTCATATTTATTTGGTTTAATAAACTTTCATTTGACATTGAATCAATAAATAACTTACATGACATAATTATAAAGGCAAAATAACCTGAAGCGTAAAATCCATTAAAAAATTTATAAATACTTATCTATTAATTAAACAAAAAAAGTAAGAGAAAATAGTTGCATAATTTTACAAGTTATTTATGTTTTGATTGCAATTTTATGAAATATTGGTGCGCCAACATTCTTATATCGTACAGTAAAAACTGCCAATAAAATTAAAATATCATTAAAAATAGAAAAATGTATGTGTGTGTTTAATTCAGTTTTGTGACTTTTTAGTGTTTCGTACCAAAACTTACAAAACGGAACACTTACGGAATCACTTCGGTATCCGTCCGTCCATCACACGCAATTTTCTTACTTTAGGCTTTGAAAGTATTCGGCGTGAAAATTCAGAATTTAGCACAAAAATAGAGTTTGGTGGCCCATTTGTAGATGTGAGAATAATATTTCTATTGTAGGAGTTAATTTCAGGAGGTAACCTAGAAGTGAAAAAAATTCAAGTAGATCAAAATACATATACGAAAATATACGAACAAATTGAATCATTCTGTATATTTAACCCATTTATTCGTGCATGTGTGTCAAAATTTGTATATTTCAAAAACAATTGAATTTTTCCAACTTTTGAATATTAAAACATACGGTCCGGTCAGTTGGTTGCTGGTTGTTAACTGTTGTTGACAGTGTAATGTAAATTTTATAGATCATTGAAGGTCAAGAATAATAATTTTAATATGACCATTTGTTACGTACGTCAGTGTTTTTAGTGTAGGTTGTAATATTTATAGATCAAATGACCTATTAGCGTGCTACACTTAATTAATAATTATGTAATTATAAATAATGCATGCACTATATGTATATCAGAATATTTTCAAAACAAGTAAACAAAATTAACACAAATTATAGTTTTAAATGTTAATAATTCATTAATATAAATCTTGGTCAATTTTTTTTTTCAGTTTCGGAATGATTTTATGTGCATAAAATATTTATGGAGTTAATAAAAATTCCTAACATATTTATAATTTTCATTAATATTCAATTGTTAGGGTTTCATATATTTTAAAACAAAATATAAATATATTTTTGTCATTATCCATTTGAAATCTTTTACCAGAGTAACTATCAATTGACTTGAGTGAAATAATGCCAAGAATAAATATTTCCAACAACATACCCTGAATAATTTGATCTCAATGATAAAATGTCTGATATATAACTATATTCATCTCGAAAAGAAACGCGTTTTCTGAAACTCATTTCGAAAATTTTTGTTAGAGCAACTATCTAAACTTTTTTTAACGACCGCAACTGTACAGTTTTTTCAGTACAAAATTTTGAGTAGTAAGAGCAAACAGTCTTAAGATTTAAGATCTGTAATAAATAATTTTTTTTTGGCGATCATTCTTTAAAAATGGTATTATCCTGAAGAAAAAAAGTTTCTGAATTCCAACATCATGTTTCTTTAATTTTTTTTCGATGAGTATACAATATATTGAAATCAAGGTTATTATTAAATTTTGGGAGTTCGAAAGATATCATAACATTTATAAAAAAATAAAGTGGTATTTTTTGCAATATAAATTGTTTTATTTATGAATAGAAAATATGGAATATTAAAGTAATACTCAAATCTTCCTATTATTTGTATCAAATATACACAACTAGTTAGATAGTTGTGTATATTTGATACAAATAATAGGAAGGTCGCCCAAAGCGGGTACTCCTCTTAAAGCGGGTAAGCGCTTGTATATCGTTGCATCGAATGTTTTTGTCAGGTCGTGTGTATACCAAGATTAACTGAATATCAACCAATGTACCAATCAGTTGCACTTGAACGCTTGTGTCGTTTAATGTTCTAGTTCAGCGTCATCAAATTTTTTTGTTGGTTTTGTTAAAAATTTTGACGATAAATATTCTGTGACTAGTCACAAACCATTTTATTTGTAATCTTTTTGGTATTACCCTATTATGTTATCATCATTTGACTTTTAATGTAGAAAAAGATAGACATGTATCGACTTTCATTTTGAAATTATTTTAAGTTAACAAAATTAAGGCGGGTAGGGGCAAACCGGGTAAACAAAATAGAAGCATCTTAATGGAAAAAACTGTTGGAAGTGGAAAAAAATAAAAAATTTCTGCCTTGTTTGTGGTGATTTTGATGTGGAACCACCTGGAGTAATAAATATATCCTAATGTGGAGGTTGTAAAAAAAGTTACAGTTAATTGTTAAAAATTGATTATTTTTTCCTTTTTTCAATTTTTTTTGACTTAATTATTATTATTATTATTATTAAGTTCTATATGATTAAGAAAGTTTATACTAAAAAATAATAACAGAATTTAAATACACAATGTACTGGCCCGCTTTGCCCAAAGAGGATTACCCGCTTTAGGATACCTATACGGGCAAAGCGGGTTTTTGCAGAAGTATTGTATTTTCTTTATTAAAAATAAATATCGTATAAAAAATTCTTAAGCGAAGTTTCATTTTAAAGTTCGATAACTATTCTATCTGAATCTGATAATAGAATCTGATAATATAAAAAAGATCTACTTATCGAGGTCAAAAGCCACTTTTTTGGGCGTTTAATTTTAGCTTACCCGCTTTGGGCTACCTTCCCCTACAGACGGTTTAAGATATATTATGCAATAAATGCGGGAAATTGCCGAATGCCCACGAAAGCGAAGTTGAGCGAACGATCGTAGTGAGTGAGCTCATTCGCTCGAGTGGGCAATCGACAATCCTGCACGAGTTGCATATACTATTTTTTATTACGAGTTTCACTTACTTTTTTCTATTATTATTATTATTATTATTATTTTTTATTCCTTTTTAAAATAATACTTTTCAGTGTTTGTCTTTTTTTAAAATTAAATATTGTTTAAATTATTTTGTTGGTGGTTTCTATAGAAATAATTATGAAATACTTATTAAATGAAAAATCAAGAGGCGGCTTTGCGTGCGGAAAATACACTTTCCGTACGCAAAAAAGTATGTGGGAAGAGTACAATGGGCAAAGAGCTATTTGCGTACAAAAATGTGTGCAACAAGTTAGTACTTCCCGCGCGTGAGTAATAAAAAATATACTGCGCATATAATTAATTATATTCCGGTCTTTGTCCATCAAAAAATACGATTTTGTGTACAAAATCTTCACAAACTTTTTAAAGTCATTCTTATTCAGTATGCGCAGTAAGACTTCAACTACCTTTCTTCCTTATGTATACATATTTACATTTCCTTAGTTATACCTAATCAATTGTTATTTTAAAGTATGCTTGCATCCTTTGAAATTTATAGTAGAAATCACATTCTTATAATATCACTAAGAAATTATTAATCTGAACAAAAGTGTAAAATAATATATCAAATCTTTTCTGTCTTAACCTCGTATAAGGTTTCTTGACGGTTTTGAGATAGAAAGTCATACATGTACATAATTCACTTCCCCATATGATGCACTAAGAAATATTGCAAAATAGTTAATGGAAAAAGTTTTAATCCAATAAAATTCAAACTCGTATATCATGATCTAATTTAGTTTTCTGACAAAACCTCGTATAGGTAGTTTGTGTAAAATTATTTTTTGAAATAGTAGCTATCTGAAGATACAGCTATCTGACACCAGAGTTCACAGGTGCTGTACACCACAAATCCAATGGTACATAGTGGTCGGTGCAAATTTAAGGGGAAGTACGGAAAATCGGAAGATCAGGAGCGTCAGTAAACTTTTATTTGAGGGGCTGGTAGATATTATTTATTATATAAACAAGTACATATATGTACTTGTTTATATAATAAATAATATTTACTAGCCCCTCAAATAAAAGTTTACCGATGCTCATCTCCCGATTTTACGTACTTCCCCTTAAATTTACACCGACCACTACGTGCCATTGGATTTGTGGATTTGTGGTGTACAGCACCTGCAAACTCTAGTGTCAGATAGCTGTATCTTGGTTAAGTGCGAGGGTACGCTGATAAAAATGTTACTATTTCAAAAAATAATTTTACACAAACTAGTATATCATATACCATGTTTTGTCAGAAAACTAAATTTAGTTCGAGTTTAAGCGTAGCAAATTTGAAAAATGTAGTTTCGAAAAAAACGCGTTTAAACTTAAGTTACTAGTTAGACTATCGAAATATGCAAAAAAAATCTATTTATTTCACAAACTCGCATAATGAAAAAAAAGTGGACAGCAAAGTCGTCGTATTTACTAAAAACAACGATAGCTTGTAATTTAAAATATTTAAATGTCTGCTTCATGTGTACATAGGTAGCAAACATCAAAAAGTGTAATATACATAAATCTTAAATTCATAGTGATGAAAATACAGTATTTAATATGTTTATTGTGTTTCCTGAAAACTGTGATTTTTGATATTGGGAAACGGAGAATTTTGATATGCTAGCTGGTGGCCCGAAAATAAACTACTGCAGAAAGGCTATTTGTACATTTCATATAAATCAAGTGAACTTTAATCAGTTGTAATTTTTTTATGACCTGTCATTAAAATTATTTTACCCTAATTTAATCAAATTTAATAGATGAAAATTGTTCAAATTATGGAATTTTCATCACGAAAAATTAAAAGTATACTGTTGTGTGTTTGAATGCAACAGTAGAAGGTCCCAAGAATGATATACAAATGTTGCTACAATCGTAATATAACAAAGAAGAATTGGTTGGTCACTGATTAGCATTAGCATTAGATTAGCAGTTATATTTTTGTGAAGTTGAAAATTTTTTCTAAGACATACACCATAGAGGTATCTAAAACATATAAAAACTTCAACGAAATCCGTCAAGCCATTCAAAAGATTTTTCGACTTTCAAAAAATAATTTCTTACCCACAAGGTTCTTAATAACTGAAATTCAGTAAATTTCAATTTTTATGGCGATAGCAGCTAGCAGCAAAAAAAATTACCATAATTCAAATTCAATAAAAACACATACGTACACGGGCATTCCTACTCATGCTTGCCTGCCAATACCCTTTGTGTTTCTTTTTTTTTTAATATTAAAAAAAGGACTTGAAGATATTTCTTCTTTCCAAAAATTCAAAAATTCCTACTTTATAAATAAACAGTGACTTTAATAACATTTTTAAATTACTTAATATTTACCTATTGCAATTGTTATAATATTATGTTTATTCAGTTTTTAAATTTTTAAAATTACTATAGGCAGCGTGCGAAGTTTATGGTGGGGACAATTAAATCGATTGCAGCGTGAGTAGTGGCGAAAACAAGCATTAATACGGGCTCAAATGTGTTTATAGTATAATAAAAAAAAATATTAAATAAAAATATTTACATTTATTCACTTTGATTATAAACGCAGTTGCAACTAATATGTCATTCCTTATTTATCTGTCAAAAGTATTAACGTCTACACGTCCATCCATAAATACAGAATTAAAAATATTTGATGTATTTAACTCACATAGTCACATGAAATAATGTTCCATAAGGAGTTAACGTTATTGATGTTTGTCTTATGACTCTACATTAAACTAAATGACTTATGTCAGCATTTCTTAATTCTCGAATTTCCCTGACGTACTTCACCGGCACCAGCAACTTTTTCCTCTGCATAGTCCAAGGTTGGAAGGAAATACTGTCTTGATAATTATATCCATCTTAACGTCGAAAATTGTTTAATTACTTTATACTTCATCCAGTATTTTATTGTTTAAACTGAACAAATCAAATTGTTCAAATTTATTTATAAAAAAAATTAATTGTAAATAGCAAACATTTGTATTCAGATTTTACGGTTTGTTTAAAAATATTTTAAATTTATTTATTTCCACGGTTACCATTATTTATATTCGTTAATGAGCCCGGAAAAATGTATATTAATAGGTGTCGTTGCCATCACGCACCCTGCCTATACGCCTGCTTGTATTAGAATGAAAGTAAAGAATTTAAAACACATTTAAGAATACCATTGAATTCCGATGTAAAAATGGGAGAAGTTGAGGGAAAAAGTAATGTGAAATTCCTAAAAGGCACTACCTGGATACCAACTCAATATACGTACAAAATTTCAGCCCTCTAGGTTTCCTTAGAGAGTCTCTAGACGAGTTAGAAAAAAAGCAAAAAAAATTAAAGAAATATTGCCGTAAAAACCGTGGGGGTAAGGGTTAAAAGTTGAAACCTCCAAAAAGCAGCGACTGGCTATTAACTTAACGTTATTAACTTAACACAAAGGACCCCTCCGGATAAGATAGGTGTATCTGCCTAACTCCAACCTGGGTCGGGGGTGCCATGGTAGGGTTCGCCCTTACACATGTATTCCATAGCTGCAATATTGCAGCTTTGCGGTCAAGGTTGCTTTGCGAATTCGAGTTGTACCAAAATGTTCAATTTTGAACTTTTCCCGATTTTCGCCTTTCCTTCCGCCCAAGTACATAAGTATTATTTATATGCATCCAAAATTCAGCTTCCTATGTGAAGGGAGTGGAGGAGGAAAAAAGGATTTTGGCTGGATCTAACACGCGCACAACTCCCCAGAATTAACGTAGAGGGTTGAAATTTGGTGTGCTGATAAAGTTCGTACCTAGGTTGTGCTTTTTGTAGGTTTTAATATCTTTTCATCACCATCGTCAGCGACTGTATTCTCGTCATCATCAGCTTCTCCTCCGCTCGCAATAGCTTCGTTGTCGCTAGCAGATGTTTTTTCATCGCTGTTTTTATCATTTGAGATGTACTTTAACACTGGCTCAATAATATCATGCTTTTCCAGTTTCCTAGTAATTGAGATAATTCGCCCCCCAATATCTCTTTTCTTTAAATTATTAAAATGGCTTCGTTTTTTCTCATTTTCGATATAATCCGCAAAGTTGGGATTTATAATATGACTCCTTTCCAATAAATTACATATAGTTTTAACCATTTCTTCTCCAATTTGGGTCTGACGCACTAAACTTCTTAGTTCATCTACTAAATGGTTCAAGTCATCAAAATATTCTTCTTCATCAACAGGTTTCGAATGATCATTATGAAGATTAACGTTTTCATCATCATATTTGAGACGTTTAGCTTTCCTATTTATTGAATTAGATGTTGAAGGTTATTCCTTTTCTTCTGAGTTTTTATCTTCTTGTGCTTCGTCCTTTGCGCATGCGTTCTGAAGCTCTTTGATCATTAATATGTCTAGAGCAGTTTGCAAGAGGCCAGTTGTTTTTGGAGTAAAACTTGTTTCCTTGTAGTTATCAGACGATGGTAAATGTTTTTGTGCGTTAGATCGTTTATCTTCGCCATTCACAGATTTCAACATATTATGCGACTTTTTTAAAGAATCGAATTTACTTTTGATTGCTTCTGCTGCAGCTATCATGCTTTCATCAAAAGTATTCAAGTTTCTTGTAGATTCATTTCCGTCATCTTCGTGTTTGTCTTCAATGTCATTTCTTGCCTCAAAAATATTGTCGCTTTCAGTATCATTATCCTCGTCATTAGATTTTGACGATTCTCTTTGTCTTGAAAGTCTTCTGTTCTCCGCGTTGTACGTCTCTTTATTCGCTGACTGGTTCATGGAGTTTTCAAATTGACTTATTCCGTTTTTACCATTCTCAGACGAATGATATTGAGTTCTTAAATGACGCGCGAGATTAAACTCCCGCGAAAATTTCATACCACAAAATTCACAACTATGCACAGCTTAACAGTATTACAATTGCAACGTGTTTACGAATAGCTGAACCGAACTCGACTGACTAAAGATTCTGCGGGTTGAACCTTATATATATACCTATGGAGTGAAACTTTCGCGAAAATTTCATACCAAAAAATTCACAACTATGCATGGCTTAGCAGTATTGCGATTGGAACTTATTTACGAATAGCTCAACTGAACTCGACGGACTAGAGATTCCGCGGGTTAAGCCTTATATATACCTACGGAGTGACTCTTAGAGAGTAGACTCTTAGGGAGTAGAGTCTTAGGGAGTGATTCCTCGGAGGTGACTCTTAATTCAACAAGACTAGCAACGCCATCTTTTAATGGTTAGTTTAACTATCAAAAGGATTTTCAGCGCCATCTATTGACAACTTACGCACAGGGATCGCTAGTCTCCAGACTAGCAACGCCACACAGTGGGGTCAAAGTGGGTAAAAGATGGCAAAAATTATTTAGTCCTTTTATTGACTACAGCATAGTTATATAACAATATATTTTACTTTTACTTGATATTTATTAATAAGATACTATATTTAAAAAAAAAAAAAAAAGAAAAGAAAAATTGAATTATCACTTTGTACCGGGATTTGATCCCAGTACCCCACTAACCGCAATCCGTCGCGCTACCGCTGAACTGTGGCCGTTTTATTGAAACGTTCTAAATAACGTAATTATATCTTACATATATTTTTGTCATTATAAGGAATATTTTGGAATAAATGATCACCAAGTTACATCAAAAAGTTTTCTTTGTTTTTTTATTGGCTACGTACGTTTCGAGAATATAAATCTCTTCTTCAGGCCATAATCTTAAAATATTAGAAACAAACATAATATTAAAATAATAAATGGTAATACAATAAATCAAATACTTACAACTTCTTTTTAAAAAAAAAAACAAATCAAAATGAAAAAAATTATTATAGTTATTAAGATAAAAATACACAATTTTTACAGTCAAAAAATAAAAATTTTAAATTAAGACAAACAAAATTTTTTAAAATTTTTAAAAAAATAAAAAATTGTATTGTTGAAAAACTAATAAAATACTTTTTTTAAATAGTATTACGTCAAACATTGAAATGAATTAAAAATCAAAAATCAAAAAATCAAAAAACAAAAATTGCAAAAAATCAAACAACAAATTGAAATAGACAAAATAGGTCCACAAATGTACTTTATATCTATTATGTTTTATAGAGAATAATAATAATGTGTTTATGTTAGTGGATATTATTTATAGCATATTTAGATTTATTTTTGTTTATGTTTTTGAATATTTTGACATAAGGGTTTATAAAGTGTCAGATTGTCATTTTCAACTTGGTTATTTACATTTTCCGTTGAGAAAATCCATAGGGTTTCCAGGTTCAATCTTTTTCTATAGTTTTTTTCGTATTGTAGCACCTTTGTATTATGGAAGTCGAAGACATGGTCCAAATTATACGCGTGTTGTGCTAAGCCTGTGCGTAATTCACCCCTACCCAAATCCCATCTGTGATCAAATCACGTAGCCAATAAAAAAACAAAGAAAACTTTTTGATGTAACTTGGTGATCATTTATTCCAAAATATTCCTTATAATTATTATCTAAAAATCACCTAAACCTTCCTTATATATTTTTGTCCAAATTTTAAATAAAATTATTTCCTGTTTTTTTGAGAGATGGACCTTAATATTGTAAATTTTTAACTTCCCATAGGAAGTTATTGTAATATCTCAACGTTTCAAAGTCACTAGAATCCGAATCCATCGTTTTTAGCGTGTGTTCGTTCGTGAATTTTTTTTCGTCTCGCATATCTCGAGAACAAATGATGATATCAACTCCGGACTAATTTCATTAGATGCGTAATCAAAAAATGAAGACCGGATAAAGTTTTCAGCAAATTCGGATTAGCGGTTTATTTTTTGTGGTAAAAAAACAGAATTAACTTTATTAAGATAACATAGATTATATGGACTTTTTACCATAACATTATTATATAATGGCCTAACAACCTTCCTTGATGTTAAAAACGCCAGTCTTTTATTATGAACTAAAAAAAAAATAAAAAAATAAAAAATAAAAAAAAAACGAAATAAGAAACTGTTTTTGAAATATATTTTGTCTTGCATATCTTTAGAACAAATGATGTTATCATCTGTTTGGTAAGGGTCGAGCCCCCATCCTTAGGTACAGAAGGCGAAGCCCCCGGTATGGTGTATGGGGCAAAGCCTTTATCGGGGGCCCAGGGGAGAAGTTGCCTGAAATGAAAAAAGAATTATTTATGTACACTTTAGCTAAGGCAAATTAATTATGGTACTTCAGCTAAAAGATTAATAAAATAATTTTGGCTTCACCAAATAATTATCGAAGAATAAAATAATATTGCTGACTCACGTATTATAATAATCAACTAACAACAATTTGTTTCTCTAAAATATTTTTTTTCAATTATTAAAATTCATCCTTTTGTGTGTGCTCCCGTCCTTATTTAGTGTTGTTTTAATATTTTGATATTAATTTATTAAGTCTATTTGAAAAACATTTTTTATTTTTTGTTTATTAAATTAATAATAAAAAAGCCTTTATTAATTATTATTATTATTAAATAATATTCGATTTGGCTTTTTACATATATTTGTATCGCACTCCAGGGTCGGATCTACCTTAAGTGTCGCCCGTGGCACCGTTGAAAAATGCCGCCCCTGTCTTCCCTAAAAAGAAAAAAAGCATTTCTTTTAAACTTTTTTGCCTAAAAAACAAGTGACGGGGGGTATATATATATATATATATATATATATATATATATATATATATATATATATATATATATATATATATATATATATATATACAGGGTGTCAGAGAAATAAGTGACCATCTTTTGAGGGGTTACTCATAGCACCTGTAGACACTAAAACCGCAGGAATCTTTTCGGAATTAACAGTTGCGTCACCCCTCAAAAGGATAAGAGTTATTTATTTCCCTTATACCCTGTATATAATATATATATATATACACATATGTATACATATAGGTTTTAGTGTGTACAGGGTGCTATGAGTAACCCCTCAAAAAGTGTATATATATATATATATATATATATATATATATATATATATATATATATATATATATATATATATATATATATATATATATATATATGTATCTCCGTCCATACGATAACTCTTGGGTTAAACATGCTATTTTACGATTATTTACATGTTATTTTACAATTACGAGAAAAAACCTCCAGACTCTTATAGCTTCATGAAATTTTATATTTTTCGAGAAACCAAGTTGAAGTAATTCTTCACTGCTTTTCTTAGTTTGAAAGTTTTTATTAAATATAATGCATGTCTCAAATACTAAAAGGAGGGGTATCTATAAGGCCTCATTTTCGCCCCACCCCCTCCATGAATTATATGTGCATTAGGTTTACATGAAGACAAATAGTAAGATGGAATAAATATTATGCCGGAATACTTTCATTTATCATTTATTTTTCAGTTGATCTCATTATTATAGGAAGGTTTTATGAAAAGGCAAAATTATGAAATTACTCAACTTTATTTGGATAATTTTAAAAGTTTCAACATTTTTAAACTTTACACCCCTTCTCTGGTCTTCATTCTCGTCACTCCAATAGCCTTCAACATTTGCATCCATTAAAAATTTTTTGAAGTCGCACGCAACTCTTCGAATAGTATGATCCTGATATCTGTTGTAACTTAAGTACCAAATTACGGAGGCTATATGGGCACAACAACCAACAAGTCTTACTCCTACTTTGCACTGACAGTACCAAGTTAGTACAGTGGTGGGATTGTACTCTATCCAAAGGGAGTATATTTTGAAAGCTGTGTGCCTAGACTGAATTTTTATTCTTAAAATATCACTTTTAAATTTTTATTCTTAAAATATCACTAACACAATTCTTAAAATAGCACTTCAATAAATTTATTTTATGCATTTATATAATGACCAATTTTTTAATTGTAAAATCATTTTATTTGTGTTTACCTATGAGCGCAAAGTGGAAGCAACGTAATTTTTGAATAAATGGTACAGTAACACTGAACATTAAAATAACATAAAATGAAACTGCTTCCTCCATGCGCTCTATATAAAAAAAATTGAAATATTATTGAAAATGTGTTATTTTAAACGAAAATGGCAGTTAGGACAAAGCTCGGCGTCCTACAGGTAATTGTAGTTTTGTCATGTAGTCTACTTTCAAGATATATAAAGAAAATATTAAGTTGTAGACATTTTTTTTTCGTCATTTTTGGAGCGGAAATAAGGCCTTATCGATACCCCTCCTTTTCCAAGAAATCATACCATATTGCTTGTTTTAGTTTACAGTATACCTGTATTATCCGGCTAAATGATTCCGACATCGGTATTAACGAATATATGACAATCGTCACCACTGACAATCGCTTCCAACTGAAAAAGTGCGACAATCGCTCCAAACACATAAATTTGTTTATACCTAGCTCTGTGACTTATTATATTTATGACCAGATGTTAATCACCACCAGTGACAATCGCCCCCAGTATATTAGCTTGTTTAAATCTGGCCGTGTGACTCACTGTGTTTACATCCAACAGGTAGATGGAAAATAGTAAACTTACAATTAGATGGTAATACTATGTGTCGGTATGTAAGAAAAGCAAGTACAAAGATTCCAATAAATTAACTTTTATCTAACTGACGTCATTTAAAAAGTTATACAGACATATATAAAAAGAAATGCGGCTTCCTGGACCCGATAGTTAAAGCTGCAACATTTTTGAACTTATAACATTTCGCGCGTACTCTGTTTCAACCTCGTATCTGAAAACTCCCAATTTTTGGACACACAAAAAAAAACATTTTAAATCCGTGTTTTCGCCACCATGAGCTTAAGATTTATGCTAATTACACCCTTTGATGTTGGCTACCCATATATATAAATATATATAGATAAGTATATATGTAAATACAGTATTTAATATGTTTTTTGTGTGTCCTAAAACATGTAGCTTTTGATATATGAGGTAGAGACAGCCAACGCGCGATTTGTTCCACATTTGTAAGTAATTCCATGTTGTAAGTAATCCCACATTTGGTTCCTTGCATGGATTAGTGATAATTCATATAAACATTCAAATAAAAACATTATGAGATTTTTGTTTTAAAATATTTGATATATATTTAATATAATATTTTGTTTCAGTGTAAAACTAACTTGTAAAATTTTATTACTAATGCCCTCTCGTGAAACAATATGTAGGGACAAGTTCCTCCCTACAACGACCTAAAATAATAAAACTTTTGGCGATTGTCAGTGGTGGTGATTGACAGGATACCATTTTTACAACCATTGAAAATATAAAACTGGGTGCGATTGTCAGTGGTGACGATTGTCTGCACACCCTTTTTACAACAATCGAAAATATAAAACTGGGGGCGATTATCAGTGGGGGAGATTGTCCGGACATCTTATTAACACATCAAAAATTATTTGCTATTTTGAAACACCATGTACAGGTAAATAAAAGAAAAGTATTACATATAAAATAAAGTACACATTATATTTTATTGTAACTAATTATCATATATTTATGTGCCGTATATGATAAAAGCACGCCTACATAATAAATTTATATCGTGAAAGAGGAAAAAATTGCTTTTTAATAATATGCCTTATAATTTTATATTTTTCCAAATATCATTTTATATAATTGATCTTTTTTATTTTGTTGTATGAGTACATTATGTCGTTAGACATACAAAACACTACAATGTATTTTATTGAATTGTTAATAGTATATTACGTGAGTGAGGTTGTAAGTTGCATATTACACCCGAGCGAAAAAGTTACGCAAGAGCCGCAGAGCTCTCTTTCTTGGTGAGTAACGTACCTGTGTCAAAACAAAACAAAAAAACTGAAGAGAAACTGTATTTCCTTAGTATCGATTATATCGTCCCCACCAAATTATATCGTAACCTCACTAGTTAAATATTATTTACAGTTCATCTTTACATAGAATCTACATCGCCAAACTAAATTTATAAGAATTGATCACACTTATAACATCATTGTTATAACACTAGTCGTGGCGCTGGGAACGTTATAAAAATTTTCGATGTTTTTCTATTTAGTTGCGTAAATATATATATATATATATATATATATATATATATATATATATATATATATATATATATGTGTTATTGTGAATATCTGAAATTGGTGAATGTTAAGATACACCGGTGTATGTCGACAATCACCAATTTCGATGGTGTATGCCCGAAATTTTTTAATAAATTTTTTTAAGCCGGTGGATGTTAACAAACACCAAGACGATTCTGTGAATCTGAGATATAACGATTTAAAAATTACGTGAATGTTAAGACATATAAAAAGATATTATGTTGTAAGGAATAGATTATGTTTGTTTAAAAATAGTCCATTGTTGAAAGATTTAGGTTGTGGAATTTCATCCTAAATATTGAAAACCGGTAAATATTGAGAATTCAAAAATAAATAATACAGCTCGTTTGTACTTTGTTTGTACCTGTTTGTACCGTACTTTATTTTGTTTGTGTCTCGAAGAGTGAACAGATAGAAGAAATTTTAAAAATGGCCGGCGCCCAAAATTTGAATATTTTAATTTTATTAGTATTCTTTGGTAGAAATTCGCTAGTACCTATTTGTGTCTCTGTTAGTTTCGTTTGTACCTCGAAAGATTCGGGGATTCACGGTACTCGAAATTTTAGATAGAACCAATTTGAATGTTTTTTGGAATATTTCAATTTTGAAAGCAGCATTCGATAGAAATCCGTTTGTACTTCTTTTTTTTCGTTTGTGTCTCAAAGCGTTCGGAAAAACCTAGTACTCGAAATTCTAGGTAGAATGAACTTGTTTTTTTTTTGGAAGCATTCAAAATTGTTGAACGGAGTTCGATAAAGATTCGTTTGCACTCGTCTATAGCGCTTTTCTTTTCGTTTGCACATTAAAAAGTTGGAAAATACATGATACTCGAAATTCTAGGTAGAACGAAATTTATTGTTTTTGCAGGTACTGAAATTTTTAAAATTGCATTCCAAAGAGTATGATTTGTAACCCTTATAGCTCTTTTCATTTCGTTTGTATCTCAATCTGTTCGGAAATACACAGTACTAAATATTCTAGATAGAATGAATTCCAATGTTCCTACAGATACTCGAAACTTGAAAACAGCATTGGAAAGGCTATCGCTTATACCCGTAAGTACAAGTAATTTTTGTAAACTTTTAAAAATCGCCAGGTTCGCATATTACCATTAAGTCGAAAATTAGAAAGCGCTGTACTTTCAAAATGGTTGAGGTACAAACGAAAAGAAAAGTAGTACAAATGAGTATAAATGAATCTTTGTCGAATGCTGTTTTCGAAATTTCATTAAAATATCTCTACCTAGAATTTCGAATACCGTGTACATCCGAACCCTTTTAGATGAATATGAAAAGGAAAGAGGTACTAATGGTTAAAAATGATACTCTTTCGAATGCCATATTCAAATTCTGAATATCTCTAAAAACAACAAAGTTATTTCCATCTAGAATTTTGAGAACCTTGAATCTCCAAACGAATATCTCCGGTACAAACGAATTTTTATCGAATTCCGTTTACAAATTTTAAATATCTCCAAAGATAACTAAGTGGTATAATTTATTTTTAAATTTTCGAAATTTGACCGTCAAGTCCTCGCTAGTAGGCTTTTTTTACTTTACTTTGTCTAATTTCACTGTTAAAATAATTTAATTACTTAACGCGTTTTCAGTCTGTCGTCTATCTTCAGAGTAGACTCATAAATGACTATTAATAATTTTATTTATTGCAACAATTTTTTGTCTAACAATAACAGGTTTTTCTATACCACTAATAGCGTAATCTCATTCATAATGAACAGAAACCAAGTCGTCGTGGTGTATGTTAACATTCACTAGTGTATGACCGAAATCGTCATAAAGAGAATAAATAACATATATATATAGTATATCCGCTCCCGTCTACACATTCCAATCATTCCAAAAAAATAGAGTGTATTTAGTTTATATACGCACCATATACAGACGACATTAAATTGTATTAAATCTGTATAGCGTTATATAGGTATTAAATATTTAGTTTAAATAATTAATTTTATACAAAAATATGTAATCTAATTTTAATGTTTAAATGATAAATTTCTAGAATCTACTTTTTGAAAATTCTGACTATCTGAACATCCAAAGTTACTTTTTTTTCAAAGTTATTTTTTTTTACTTTTTTTTTTTTTAACTAGTCAATACAGTTTTATGTGTACTGTATTGTATTTAATGGATTGTGGGACAAGGGTATTTTATCGTAATAAAAAGATACGGAAAAATTTATGTTTTAACACTTTAATTACTTCTCAAAAAAAAAAAAAAAAAAAACAATGCAGCATTCATTTCTTTTAAATACATTTATATAAATAAAAAAATTATGATTTTAATAATATCATTGAAAATGGACCAAATATGTAGTAGCACTTAAAAGTTTTGGAAATATTGTAACCTTAAATTTTTTTTTATATAGGTACCTAGATAATAAAATTATACATAAAATTTACCCTTACAATTTCTGCTGCCTACTCCACTTTTGTTCAATCTTCGATAGATGATTCTTTATCAGAGCCTAACAGACCCCTATTTTGCCTTCCAGACAGGCTCGTAACTAGGCTGGGACAACCGGAGCATTGCCCCGGGGCCCCCAACCAAAGAGGGTCCCAACAGAATACAAGAAAATCCAAAATTAACTGACGTTTTTATGACATATGATAAACATTTTGAATTAAAAAATTAAGTTGTTTACTGTCAATAGTTATAATGTTGTTTTACTAAATTTTTTTGTAAAGTTTGTTCAGAAAAAATTAAAGAAGAAATTGGTAAGACTCGAAGGAAGAAAACCTCCGGATGGCGTCCAGATGCATAATACCACTTTGTGTATCAGTTTATTTCAAAAATTATCAAGCTACACCAAATTACCAAAATTTAAGAGGTGCTTTGCCTTCCAAAGATTAGAGTAAAATTTAAATTTTTAAATATCTCAAAAACAGTGAGAAATAGAGAAAAGTTTAAATTGACCTTAGAACTTTTCTTAGAAGTTAGGTGTGTACAAAAACAGATAAATGTATGTTTTCGTAGCTCTGAGTACTACAGTCAATGATGGTGGAGCAACAAACTGTAGTTATCATTTTAATATTTAAAATAAATCAATTAGTGACTTATAATTTAATTTTGTTAATTTTAACAATTAGCAAAATTAGCAATCTGAATTTTTAAAATTCATCATTTCATTGTTTAGTTTTATTAATAATAACAGTTAACAAACAAAATTATAATTTGAATTTTTAAAATCAAACAATAAGCGATTCATTAAGTATTCAATAAGTATTTTTTTTAAATGTAGTTCCTAGAAAGAATTTAGAAAGTATATAAGTATGCAAAGTTATGCAAATTAAATTATAATATATGCAGAATAATGCATGATAAAGTGAAATTGAAAAATTATGCATAAAATGACGTATTTTAATTAGAAAATGGTAAAACGTGAAGTTCCTTCTATTTTTTTGCTTTGATTGCAGGAAAAAATATGTAAAAACATAAGAATTCTGTCCCAACTTATGACACATTCTGTGCACTCTCCACTTATCGAATACAGCTTATTAGCGAACGCATTAAATCTCATGTTCATAGGTCGTAAAATGTAAGAATTATGGAGATTGTGGCGGATGGTCAGCCAAAATTGATGAAATTATAAGGGTTCTAAAATTTTTTGTTCAGAATCCTGAAATCTTTCAAGAGTTAGTTCTTCTGTATGTAATATAGTATATTTATTCGTCATCAGAAGAATCACTGTCTCCAACGTTGATAATGAAAGGATCAATTTCCCCATTATCAACTTTAACCTCCCGATCCCAATACTCCGTAATAATTTTATGTACATGTTGTACAGAGTTCCTCCAATTCTCAGGTGTAATGCTGTCTAGTGCCTCTTGCCATATTTTTAAAACTTCTTTTTTGGAAAATCCATTTCTTCCAATATTTTTATTATAATGGCCTTTTGTAATTCCCCAAATTAACTCAATTGCATTAAATTGGCAATGGTATGGTGGTAACCACAGTACTGAATGGCCAGCTTCTTTCGCAATTTTTTCTATGGCATATCCTTTTTCCGGTTTGTGTCTGTAACGAAACAACATAAGAAATGATTTTTTAAGTAAAAAGAATTTGTTCAGGAATATACTTTTGGACTATTTCCATTAAATCTTGCTTAAAATCTGTTTCTTTAAATGGCAAATTTTTATTCTTAAGCCAGTTCTGAATATCTGCCTTTTTCCAAGACATTGTTGGTATTTGTTCAATCTGAAAAGGACAAATTTCATTAAAACTTGATTTAATTAGCGTTTAGTACATAAGTCGAGTGTATATATTTTACCGGTGCACAATGATATCTTGCATTGTCTAATATAATAATTGATTGTTTGGTTAGCCCCGGCAGAAGTTGCTCCTGAAACCACTTTTGGAAATTGTCAGAGTTCATTTCTCCATGATAATCTCCGGTATTCCTCTGTGAAGCAAAAATTAAATGTGCTCCGGGGACAAAACCATCTGCACTTCCTGCTGAGACAATAATATATCTGCAAAAAAAGAAATTAAATAACTAAATAAATAAGAAAATTATGATTTTACTTCCATAATTTTTGTACATAAAATATGAAATTAGGTGTCATACCTCTGCCCACCCTCACTTGCAGAGCGACTGCATTCGGCAGAATTATCAGTCCAGGTACGTTTAAATGCACCTTTTTGAAAAACCCACGTTTCGTCTAAAAAGACTACTGGTAAGGGGTTTTCTAAATTTGCATTCCTAAAATATTCTTTTAAAAATTTAAATCGGAGACTTGCAATTTCCGGCGTTTCCATTAAATATCGTCGATTACTCTCCAGTTTCCAGTGGAAACCTACAACTGGCAAAATTTTGGCTAAACTTGTTTTCCCCCCGTGAAATATGTCTGCCTGCTTTGCCTCGGCCAAAATCGTACCAAGTGTTATGTGTTTTCCTGGAAAATAAAGGAATATTAAGTAGGCATTTCGTTATTATAAATACAATGCATTTAAATGCAAGCGTACTCTCTCTATGCATTTTATATACAATTTCCTTAATTTTGGACAGTGCAAACTCGTCCAAATCAGTTATCGGTCTTTCTCGTAACGTCGGTTTTCGAGGGGAACAAACTGCACCGTGTCGATTTTCAGCTACAATTTTCGTAATTGTTGAAACCGATATTCCAAGCTGTGCTGCAACTCTCTGAAAAATAATTTTATATTTAAAATTAAACATTATTTTGAATGTTTTAAATGAATACAATTATGTAATTATATAAAATAAATATTATTTTATAGTCACACAGTCACAAAAACTTACGTGTTGAGCAGATTCTAGCGCTACGAGGGGCTGATTTACTTCTTTTTCCGCATTAGCAAACGCTAAAGCGTTCAAAACAAGTTTTTTCACTGATTTTGATAGTCTTTTATTTTCCATGATGAAAAAAAAAAGATTTAAAAATACTATTAAATTTTTACGAAACGCGTACAAACGAATATAAACGAAGTAAAAATTTGTGTAATTGTAAGTAAAGACACAATGTTAGAATAAAAATTCAACGGTAAATAAAGAAGTCGAACTCTCCTGATTGGTCACATAAAAATTTTGGAGAGTGGGAAAAGATTATAGCGAAGGAAGTCTATCCAGTGGCGGTTCACTTACAACATCTATACATGTGATTGAATAGTATTATACACGGAGAGAAAAATCCTATAATTTTTGTAGAGAAAATTTCAGAAAAATTACTATGCTCCCCTATAATCCGTGCGCGATCGACGACCAAAATAAAAAATATGTGCTAGCATGGTAAAATTTAATGTGGTGCTAACACAACTTTTATCACACTCTTATGCATGTATATTATAGTTTAATTCTTGTTGTCGTACTCTTTCATTTGCGCATCTGACTCGCGACCTTATATTGGTTGCACTGTACCTGTAAAAACCTGTATACAAAAATGACTGCCAACAATATAATTCTAATACATATACTAAAGATAGGTAAATAACAAAAAGATGAATTAAACGATGACATCATCCTAAGAGAGTGTAAAAGTAACTGACAACTAGCTGCATCAAGGTGCCTGGTGCGAGCTGTCTGACAAAGTTTCTTCCACAGTCCACACCTATATGGTTCGCATGTAACCCATGTAACTCGCTGATTGAGGTACATTTCATTAGAGCGACCCCAACACAACCAACCTTCTTTCTGTTTTTTTTCTTTCTATTATTAGCATGTTAGCATGGAAATTTTTTTAATAAACACAATTAAAAATTATTTTTTTGTCGGTAATGGAACTTTTTACTGTGCTGTTTTACAAATTTTACGGAGATAATATTACGAAAAGAACATTCCATCCTTTAAATTTTTTATGATTAATTATAATCTTTATATTTTTACCTTACAGAATTTAATATGTTCGTCCTTTACACGTCGATTGTAGTGCTGAGCACAATAATTTTTATAGGAATTTTCTCTCCGTGTAATACTAATTGAAAAATAAACTGATTATTTGACTTACTTTATAATAAAAGAGAGGTTTCAATTACAAAATTTAATTATTTTGGTAACTTTAATATTAGCTGTCACTATTTCTTTTCTTATTTCTAAGTCATTTTTTGTAAATTTTTTTATAAAACAGAACTGATTTAATTAAATTTAATTACTAAAAACATTATCATTTACATAAATAATTATTATTTAGTATCTTTAAACGAAAATACATTCAAGTGATACGAAAATACAAGTCGTCATTTTAGATCATTCATTGCAACAATACGGTACCTTCTACCTTTTCTAATTTGTCATTCAGGATATAAAACCTTGAAGAAAAATTTAAACAGATAAAACAATAGTCCAGCATATTCGTTCATAAGTAACACATCTGGGATGTTTACAATTAAATAAGAAATAAAATACCATATGTATGTACTTTTGACAAAAACCGTCACGTTTGAAATGTAATCTTATACATAAGCTAAATAAACTGTTAAAAGGAGTAGTCAAGTAATATTTTTCATTTTATTTTAGTTTATTTGGTTAATTATATTACTTAAGATGTCATATTTTTGAACAGCAAATAAATTTAAAGTCAGATTAAAGGGTAAGATTCACCATTCTTACATTTAGTTTCTATTTAATACAATCAAATTATGGTTATGCGAACTAATTTTATTTTTGAGAAAGCCGCCAATGATTATGTATATTTCATAAATTGTTCAACCAGACAATTGATAAAGTTTGACCATATATAAATGGGATGACTTTTCAAGTACAGCAATAATTATTAGTATTGTTCGTTGCATTTATTTACTTATCTAGGTAAATGTTAAAAGAAACCGTCACTCATAAAACAGGAAATATATTTAAACATAATTGGAGTGAACATAAGGTGGTATTTGGTACTAATAATAAAATAATTAAACTTTTTAAAAGTTTATAATCACTCTCAAAAAGTCATCCCAAATATCGATGGTTAAAGTATACCAACAAAACGAAACTGAGTGACACTTAAATTTTTATTGGTTGAAATTTCAAAAATGGACACCAAGTTAAATAATGCCTAAAATATATTTTATGAAGCTAGTACAAACGAGTAAATATTAACGGTAATATATGAGCTGAGACAATTTTAAGTAAGTACGTAATCTTATTTGGAAATTTTTATTATAAAAATTTTTTCAGTATATTTATTATTAAGGCAGGGATTCTATTCTTAATTAACAATATCTAATAATCGTTGTACGACGCCAGCAATTCCATATAAAGTGTATTTGCTGTTAAAATAGTGTACCAGTTTATGTGTACAAAATATTAATGATTTTAATATTATATTTATTTACTCTTAATTCACTGTACCTATACAAAAATAAATAAATATATTTCTTCTTGGAATTTTAATAATAACATTATATTGTAGTAAGAAGAAGTAAAGTTCAGTCCCTTGAAGTTTTACAATAGAAATACAAAAATGATATCAGGGCGATTCTCGCGTGATGCACGGGACATAAAATTTAAATAAAAACATTTTTTTTTTTAAAATTAAATTAATAACAAACAAAACAAAAAGTTTATAACATGGGGCAACTGGATTAAAATTTTTTGAGCATATTTTAATTTATATCTGAAATGCAGTACTCCAAATATAAAACATAAACTTCGTTTTGTACGATGTCCCGTGCGTCACGTGAGTTTATGCCTTATATCTTGGGTACTGGATTGCAGATAAAAATTATAATATGCTCAAAAAATTTTAATTCATTTTCTGCGTATTACAATCATTCTGTTTTGTTTATTATTAATTGCATTTTTTATGAAAAAATGTTTTTGTTGCAAAAATGTCCCGTGCGTCACGTGAGAATCGCCCATCAAATCAAGATAATTAAAACAGAAAAATTGCTATTACTGAATTTATTTGGCAATTTATTTAGTTAGCAATTATCTATTATTAAAATATTATTTTATTATATCGCTTCAGTTTGAACAAACCACTGCCAGTTATGTTCTAAATATAGGAGGAGTCACTTTACTTATTTTGTACTTGTAATTGTTTCCGAGAACAAACCAAACGATAGCTATTGTTCCACAACCGACTGTGGTACAATGAAGAAAACTGAAGAAAAAGATAACTATACTGGATGTATGTGTTTTCTTAATTGATCGCATTAAACTGTGGAATTTTAGGAATGTGGAGACGGGAGCGGATATACTATATATCGTATTTATAGCATAAAACGCTATTACGATCACACACATCATTTCGAACCTTGTTCTCAAAGGCAGTTTTGCTATAGAAATCTCGCTGCACCCTTTCGCTCTTTTGCAACATAAAATTGTAGTACATCAAAGACAGTAATTCAGTCAACACAGCATTGCTTACCCCAACCATTAAGTATTATTCTGTTCCTTGTGCGGTTTCATTATTTTTAGATTATAATTTATGCACTAGTTGTATCAACTGAAGATGACTATCATGTCTGCTAAAGCTATTTTTAATAAATTTGAATTTTTTAAATGTCTGCTAACGTAAAAGCCCCTATACCGGAACACTATTTTTAGGTGTGTAATTAAACTGGCTTATAAAAATTGACAAATAAATTACACATCCATTTTTTTCTTAATAATCATGAAACAAAGTTTTCTTAATTCAATGAATATGCTTTTAAAAAAATACAACCCAAAATTTTTTATTTATTAATGTTTTTCTTTTACAAAATGTCGACATCTATATCCAACGAGAGAAATACTAATGATACTAGAAGTTGGAAACCGATATACAAACATACGTGTAATATGAGTAATATGACACATAGAGTGACATCTAGACGTCAAAGTAGGGAACATAGAATGGTTTAAGTATCAGACGTAAATAAAGGATCAAAATACTGTATTCAATAAAAATTGTTTATATGTATTTCTTTAATTAAGTAAGGAAACATTAAATGCGAGGTGAATTTAAATTGAAAAATAATCATTCTATTAATAATAATTTTTGTTATGTGTAAAATAACTACACAGAGGTTTCTTTCAGAAATAACTTCAATAATATATAAATGTCAAAACTGTTCGGACATATGATCGCGTTCCGGTATAGGGGCTTCACGTTACAACTATTTTTAAAAAATTGTGAATTTATAGCTAAAAACATTTGTTTGTTAGTCCTTTCCTGATTCCCGAAGAATTTGAAGTTTAAAGTATATACCTTTTAAATTAAAATTTTGAATTTACTGTATGCAATAGCTACTTATAAATACAGGTATGATATTATGTTGTAACCTGCACTTATATAAGCAAGGTGCCACTATATAGTTATTTTGCCCATACATATTTAAATATATGGAAAGTAGCGAAAAATGCAATAAATTTTATCTTAATTACATTTTTTAAAACACAAAAGAAGATAAATACATTTTTGATGTACGCTATTTATTTTTATTTATGTACATAAATATATGTATTATCGCATTATACTATTTTATTGTATTACAACAAAATATGTTGGTATACATATAAAACCAAACAATTTACATAATATCTTCTTAATTCAATAATATCATTTTCGCATTTGGTATCTTTTCGGTGAATGATAATCATCTTCAGGTTTAACGTATATTTTCTTTAATTCGTATAACGTATATCTTCTAAATTCTTTGATTATAGATGCCACCAAAATCTCCATTCTTAGATTTAATTAGTACAAATTACATTTATGTTTGCTAAAATCTGTATGATTCAAAAGTCATATGGAATTTTGAAGAGAAACTGTAATTTATTTTTTGCACGATTGTGTATTTTCATGCATTTACCGATGCTGTTGACAATGCTGGTAAGTCACATTTCCCGAACGTTTGTTTATATCCATGGAAACCAAAAAATAACAGTGCGGTAAGTGAAATAGATGCGTGGTAAGTGAATAGGAGTATGGTAAGTGAAATTAGCTCAAAAATGATTGTATTTATTTATTTATATTGAAATTAAAAGTACAATTTGAACAATTAGGAAAATAAATCGATTAATATTAAAATTTTCAATAGTTTGCACATTATCATTATTATTGTTGGCATTAATTTTCTTATTTTATTGACATTTCAAAAGGTCGTACAATCATTAAAATTTTCTGTGGTTTTCATAATCTTCCTTTCATTTTACGAGAATAAATTTGTGGCCAAAATTAAAATGCTTCATCAGTTTCATTTTACTCACTAATATGATAGTTTAGCAAACTATTTTCCTCAATTTTTTTAATAGAAAATTCAAAAAAAAACATTCATGCCAGTGAAATATTGACACTTAATTTTTTATTTACAAATATAGTTGTCAATTGTCACTACAAAGATTCGTATTAGTTGTTATGAATATTTATAATGGGCCAATTGGACTAACCCATAAATTGCAATTCAAAACATTGGATCATCTTGAAATCGCAATTCAAAACGTTGGATCTTCTTGAAATTTATAAATTTAAAAAATTGCTATATTTTTGTAAGAAATCGTATTATTGTTTACATGTTTAAAAGTGATTATTGTACCTATTTTTTTAAACTATACTTAATAAAAATTGTGAATTTTGTGGTATGAAATTTTCGCGGGAGTTTAATCTCTCGCGTCATTTAAGAACTCAAGATAATTCGTCTGAGAATGATAAAAATGACGAAAATGGAATAAGTCAATTTGAAAATTCCACGAATCAGTCAGTAAATAATGGGACACGCGTAAACAGCGCGGAGAAGAGGAGACTTTCAATACAAAGTGAATCGTCAAAATCTAATGATGAAGATGATGATGGTGAAACCGACTACAGCTTTGAAGCAAGAAATGACATTGAAGAAAAGGAAGATAAAGCACCAGTATTTCAAAATCAACACGAAGATGACGCAGATCGATCTAAAAGAAACTTGAATACTTTTAATGAAAGTATGATGGTTGCAGCAGAAGCAATCAAAAGTAAATTCAATTTTTTAAAAAACTCACATAATATTCTACAATCTATGAATGACGAAGACAATCGATCTACCGAACAAAAAGATTTACAATCGACTGACAATTACAAAGAAACAAATTTTACTCCTAAAATGACTGGCCTCTTGTAAACTGCTTTAGACATATTAATGATCAAAGCTTCAGAACGCATGCGCAAAGGATGAAGCACAAGAAGATAAAAATTCAGAAGAAAAGGAACAACCTTCAACATCTAATTCAATAAATGGAGAAGTTAAACGTCTCAAATATTATGATGATGAAAACGCTAATCTTCATAATGGTCATTCGAAACCTGTCGATGAAGAAGAATATTTTGATGTCTTGAACCATTTAGTATATGAACTAAGAAGCTTAGCGACTCAGACGCAAATTGTAGAAGAAATGGTTAATACTATGTGCAATTTAAAGTAAAGGCATCATATCGTAAATACCAGCTTTCCGGATTATACCGAAAATGAGAAAAAACGAAGCCATTTTAATAATTTAAAGGAGAGTGACATTGGGAGGCGAATTATGTCAATAACTAGGAAATTCGAAAAGCATGATATTATTAAGCCAGTGCTAAAGTATGTATCAAATGATGACGAAGACAGCGATGAAAAAACATCTGCTAGCGACAACGAAGATACTGCGAGCGAAGGAGAATCTGATGATGACGAGAATAGAGTCGTCGACGATGGTGATCAAAAATTGCGGGTAAAGGGTTATACTTACGACCCTATAGAAGGTGTTAAAATAAACTCTTAACATTTAATAAGTTGTTAAAAATCATTGTAAACTAAAACAATAGTTTAACTTTTCCAACAGCTGTATATCAAAATTAATTATTTAATAAAATATTTTAAAATTATGTGAGTGTTATTATTTCTTACATACAACTGTTCTTAGACAATTTTAGTAATATTTTTAAAAAAATAATCGAAGTGATTATTCTTACAACGAACTATGTAAGGTGTATTTTTTTGAACTAATCAAAATGGTGTTACTTAAATGTGTTTTGTAAATTCTTACATTTTGGGTACACACTGCGATGAATATTGTTAGCTAGCATTGGTTAAAATATGTAACACACAAAATGTGTTTAAGAAATTTTAATATGAAAATGACGAATGGAAAAGGGTTTAATTACCTCATCCGAACAATACAGATATATTTAAAACGGCATATAACCACACAATGATTGAAAAATTATCAAGCTGAGATTCGAACCAAGGTACCTCGAATTACATATCTGTATTGTTTGGATGATGTAATAAACCCCTCTCCATTCATCATTTTCATACATAAGTTCAATATTTTTATTAAAATATTACATGTATATTTAGTGTGCCGCTTTCATCCATTTTTCAAAATTGCCCAATATATGTAATGTTCTTACGTGCCTCTGAATAAAGGCAATTAAATTGCATTGTCCAATTGACATTCTGGTTCAATACAACATATGTGTAAACTATGTAATTCTTACCAATAAGTATTTACCCAAATGATTAATGATTTCTTAATTTAAAGTATCGTCGAACAATAATAATCGAAAACTGCTGAGCAAGAAAGGGTTAATTAATTGAATACAACTTAATTTCGAAAAAATATTCCTATGGTTTTGGTGTTTACAGGGGGGCTTTGAGTAGCTCTTAAAAAAGAATGAGATTTATTTACTTTTCACCCTGTAGACATATTTATTCTTAAAGTATTAACTTACATAAGATAATGTTTGGTTTTTTTTTTGCATTAACGCATTATTTTCAATTCGCTGCATAGAAATATTTAAATATTAACAATACGTATTTGTAAGAAGAATAGTTTTTGATTTTAGTTTACATTAACTTTCAAAATTTTATGTGTGCTAGTGTAAATTTAATTATTTTCTTTTTTCAGGATTGATAAAATTTTAATATGGCTCTTTTAATTTCCAAGTGTACTGACGAAAAAAAAACATCCAGTTTAAAGTACAAAGAAAGCATTTGTCGTTTTTTAATAGTTAAACATAGAATAAAATTTATAATAATGTACAGTACATATTGAAGTGTAACAATATGAATTGTACAACGTTTACACTTCAATATGTACTGTATGTTATTATACAGTAACCTAACATTAAACTGTAGTAAACGTTTATTCAGCATTGATAACAGATTTCGTATTTAAACTAAATTTGAATGTTATTACAGCCGTTTACAAAACTAATGCCATAGGTATGTGTATATTCAATCAATTTTTTAATAAATTTAGCAGAAACAGATACATTGTTTAAATAAATATAAAATATTAAAAGGAAATTTTCTTAAAATATAGGGAACATTGTACAATTAGTTAAGACTAAGAAATATCTATAATGAGAAATTAATGTTTCAAAACTACTTTAAGATAATGAAATTATTGTTTTAAAAAACTACTTTAAGATCATTACATATTAAGTTTTAAGAATAAGATTTCAAAAATTTATTCATATCGTAAAAAATATGATTTTTAACGACGTAGAGACTTTTATTTTTAACAGAGTACTGCATAGATCGTACATTTCACAAATTTATGGAAGTATGTATCTCTATTTCATTATTAAAATTTTAGCATGTATTTTTTCAATTTTTTGTTAAAAATGTTTTAAACTGCTTGAATGTTTTTACTTAGAACTACAAGGATTAACGCAACATTTTTTTTATATCTATAGAAATGTTTCTTAAAATAACTTCCTAGAAAACCACAATTTTCATTTTCATATCAATTTGATTGCTCAGTTTATAAAAATTATGCTAGTTTTACCGATGGCCAAACATTTTACGTTAAATGAGAAGGCGCTTATATTCATCACGCGATATTGCGTAACTGATCATATAGTAAAGTAGTCATATCATGCGATACCATGTGATCGGTAACGAGTGTTAAAACTATCGATTTTTTTTACTTTTCGTACAATATAAATGTGTCTAATTTAAATTTTTAACAGTCATTAACGTCATAAGACATCGAATAAAATCGTACTAAATCATATATCATATCCAACAAGCAAATAATGTGTATTTAAAACAGATCACCAATATTATCTTTAAAAATTATTAATATTTTTTTTTATTAAGAAAACATAAATATATTTATAAGTAACAGCGATTTTAGCTGATTACATAATATAATTGTAATACATATTAAATTTCATCAGAGAATATGTAGCATTGAATATTATCATATACAAATTAAAAATAAAAAATATACAGAGTGATACATTTTTGTAAAATTATGAGAATATATATGGTGTGCCGTAATTGTAAATGAAAAATTTTTTTATAAAATTTGATATTAATTTCAAACTTATTACTTTTTGCTAGCAAAAATCGGCATATGAATAAAAACTAACATTTTTACTCATAGTCATATATTTAAATTACACAATGCTAATAATATCAAATAGTTATACATAAATTTATGTGAATTTTTATATTCGAATCAAGTTTAGGGTATGATATTAAAAAATTAGTTTGATTTATTTTTTAGGGATGGATGTAAATAAAAAGATCGATTTTTCTTTTTAAAAAATTTTTATATTAAGTATAGTTTGAAAAAAATAGGTACAATAATCACTATTAAACATGTAAACAATAATAAGATTTCTTACAAAAATATGGCAATTTTTTAAATTTACAAATTTCAAGAAGATCCAACGTTTTGAATTGCGATTTCAAGAAGATCCAATGTTTTGAATTGCAATTTATGAGTTAGTCCGATTGGCCCATTATTTATGATACCCAGTTGTGGATTGTTCTGAAGGCACGCCAGCATCTGCTCATTTAAATTGTCGAACCTCGCCGGTAACGAAATGTATCCAATTTCTAATTCCAAAATTGTCTTCATTTTCGATGAATCGAATTTTGATTGTAGTTGCCTTGCTTCCATTATTTTATATATATTTCCAATCTCCATATCAGAAAGTTTAATCCATCGTTTAACAGCGCCAAGATGGTTCAATTCGTCAATAAAATTTCCCGCCATTTTTTGAATTAAGTTTCTGTTTCCAGATGAAGCATCAGCAGTAATTAACTCTTAACACAACAATTGAAAAAATTGTTTTACAACAATAAGATGTAATGTTTCACTAAAGTTTCGAATAAAATTGTAATTGAAAGGTTATACTACGGTATTTTATAGTAGAAAAATAGCATGATGACGTCAGCTGATAATTTATACAAGCTTAAACCTGTTTTCAGATAAAAATATCATAAAATTATGAATCAAGGTACAGAGTTCCCGGTGTCTCAGACTAGCAACGCCATCTTTCAACTATCAAAAAGGATTTTCGGTGCCATGTGTTGACAATTTATCAAACTTACGCACAGGGATCGCTAGTATTCAGACTAACAGCGACATCTAGTGGTGAATTTACAGGGCTCGAAGGTGGCTGCGCCATCTGTTGACAATTTTTCAAACTTGCGCACAGGGATCGCTAGTATTCAGACTAGCAGCGACATCTAGTATTAAATTTACAGAGCTCGAAGTTGGCTGTGCCATCTGTTAGGGAAATTTTGAATTCTTAGGTTCAGTTGGGTTAGAAAAAAATTTATTAGGTTAGATTAGGTTAAGTTAGGCAAAATTTCGCTAGATGTCGTTAGGTTTGAGACCAAATATTGCTCCACCCACCGCCGGAGGTTTCTAGAACCGCCCCGGTAGGTTACCTCCATCCGAGGTCGCTCAAAAAAATCGGATGGAGGGATGGAGGGCCCCAAACTGTCATATTTCTACTACTAATGTTTAGATGTCAAATCATCGTTTTTATTACTTTCCAGATTTGACAACTGTATCACTACCATCTTTTTAGGATTTCGTAGTTTTAATAACGAAATCCCTATGACTTCATCATCTAACAACAAAATCCTAATGAATTCGTCATTTCTGTCATCATGTTAAATGATTTACCTGCATTTCGCCACTTTGTAATAGTCAGTGTCGAATCTTACGCAATTTAATAAACAGTAATCATATTATTAGATAATCATATTATTAACAAATTAAAGGCTAGCTAGGTGAAGTTGGCACCCACTTTTGCGAATTTTTCGATTTAAGTCTACGCATTCGTTTGTCCATTATTGTCCGACAAAAATTTTCGATTGTCCACTCTTTGTTCAATGCAAAATGTTTTTCATTTGCGAATTTAAAATGGTGTGTGGACAAACGAAATTCGGGGGCGAACAATCTTGTACTATTGATGGACAAACGAATGCAGTAAAAAATATTAAAAAAATTCCAAAAAAGGGTGCCAACTTCACACTTTCTGGAAATTTTAATAATTAATTATAATTAACCAGTGGGTGAACAAACGAAACTAACTGCTGGACAAACATGGACAAACGAAGGACAAACGATCTAGGTGGTTTAGAAATTTTTTCTGCAATTTGTGGGTGCCAGTGGCAAAAATTTGCAAAAATTGTTTTTGGACAGCCATTCCGAAACAAAAAGTGGACAATTGAAAATTTTTGTTGGACAATAATGGACAAAACGAATACGTAGGCTTAAATCGAAAAATTCGCAAAATTGGGTGCCAACTTCACATAGCTTTGAAGGCTAACTTTAATATTGAATAAAAGCAAGAAATATTTTATCCTCAGAATTGTGAAAAACTCTAGCTACTAAATTCTGAAATCCCGACTTAGTACATTTCTGATACGTAGTTGTCGTTGACTTATGATGGTTTCAGTGGCGGATCCAGAGGGGGGTCATAGGGGTCATGACCCCCCTCCTGAGCTGAAAGTATTTGCTACATATTCTTACGAATATATATTTTCGAAGTTGTTGCTGAAATTATAAATTTGTACAGGGGGTATCTAAAATCGAAATCCATGGCAAGGGATAGGGATCGACGACACCAAGAAGTTTGGGAACCACTGATCTAGCTTTTGAAAATAGGAGAGAATAACATATTTTTTTAAAATGACCATTTATCAAATAACCAGTATAGATGCTGCACATGTATTTAACAATCTTTAACTTAACAAAAAAGAAATTCGAAATTCAGGCAGTTTTGAGCACTTTTTGTTAAATTTGAAATAGCGAACAAAGTTTGACTCCCTCTCCCCCTAACTTAATGGCTGGATTCGCCCCTGATTTGTAATATAGAATTTACCTATAAGTTTCACATAAAAAAAATTCTGTGCTGATTTGGACACCCTTTGTTATAGGTATTTACAATAAGGACTAAAGTGTTAAGTCATAAAAATTTGACCCCCCCTGAGCTGAAGGCTCGATCCGCCCCTGGATGGCTTTCGGAATACTAGGTTACAAGGTTATTTGAAAAAGCTTCTTCAGTCGTCAGTCAAGGGTCAAGGTAAGTTTAGCCGACTATCCTTTCTCAATATCAATATTAGCCATAACATATACAAAGTTTGTATTATTATACATGACACAGGAATTGTAAATAATGTAACCGAAAATAGTCAAAAATTATTAAAAGCAAAGAAAAATTAAACATTATTTTTACTACTTTTGTTTGATAACGAAATAATAAAATTCTTATCGAATGTATATTTTTTACATAAATTATTGACTGTATAATTTATTTTTTTTTTTTAAAAGACAATTGCAGTTGCGCTCTGATTGAAATTAAGGATCCACAAATGTACACATATATAACATGTGTGTGGTAAGCAGTTGTTGGTTTAGTTTTTTTTGTTGTTGTTTGCAAATGGTTTGTAAACATACAGGAACCGGAAATGGTCTAGTTGGCGCCTCGGACGCACTATGTTAAACCAACCGTATCTTTAATAATTATACATATGTACATAGTCGTCGTACTCGCTGTATCTACTGCATATTATCATATCACTAAAGAGAGTATGCATGTATATTATTTATTTAACAAAAAAAGTCATTTTTATAATTCTTTGTGTTTTTTTATTTTTTTTTTTTTTTATTTCAAATATTCAAAGTCCATGACAATTTTGTTTTGTTATTGTTAAAAATATGTATGTACGAAATAATGAACTCCGATCTCTTTAGTCTTTTGTTATGGTTATTTGAAGTTATGCATATCTACTAAAATGCGAATGTACAGTTCCTAGTCATAAATTCTTGCCATAAGGCATTCATCTTTATGACAATTAGCTTCTTCGTTGAAGCAAGTCGATCAGCCAGGTTGGTCTGCACAACTTACATTTTCATTGTCAAACCTCTTACAATTAAAATTTTGAGCACTGAATCCAATAGAGAGAACATGGGTTTAGAGTTTATATACAATGTATACGTTACTGAAGTAACAGAATTAATAATGTATGCACAAATATGGTGACTAAACAAGATCAAATCAAAATCTTGGATGAGTTCTTTAGCCAGACACGTTCGATGCCCGAAACACGGTTTTTTAGGAGAAATATTTCGTTGGAGAACCTAATGTCAAAGTTATTTATTCGTGACGTCTAAAGTGTCAAGAAATGAGTTTTTGTGCTTTAATAGGTAGTTCTCCCACCATAGCATGTTAATATTTATTCTTTAAAGAGAAAAATTTAAGTGATAATATCCATTATAATTTAGAAAACCTAATTTAAAAATTAGAGATTTTACTTAAAATATTGGGATCTGTCGAATGGCGGTATGACATCTGGTGTTGAAAAATCAGAGTATTCTTAAAGTGCATTTGTTGAAATGTCATTTAGGAGCTGAATTTTGTAAATCTGAAAATACATACAATTGATTTGATTTTTCCATTCATTTACAATTCTCCAGTTATTTTATGACATTTGCTATTTAAATTTAATGTTTGTATACTCTAAATTGTAATATTCATTAACTCATTCATCCATTTTTTCATATTTTTACCACATTTTAACTTTTACAGATGTAAAATTTTCCCTCCTTCAACAAAATCTCTTTGTTTTGGACTTGTGTCAACCTAAATACAAACAGTTCTAATATTTATCATTTTTTCTTAATATAGCACTGGTTACTATATATGAAACTAATGTTAATGCATTTTTTTGTCAGCCATTTTTTTGAAGCTCCTCCTTTTGGACAGTTCCCAATAGATTTATGGGAAGATAATATACTAACTTTGAAATTAAAATTTCTTAAAATATTCTTTCTCTTTTTTTCATAGCAAACACAATTAATTAGAAGCTGTTGTATTCGAAACCTAACGAAAATTAAATAAGTATCTGCAAGATAAAACAAAATATTTTGGAGGAAATTTTATACCTAAATAATACATTTATAAACACGACCTATAGTGTTCCTCACTTAATGACAGGGATTGTACAGTACCTATATAAAGAAATAGATCACTCTTGCGTAATATTCAAAGTGTTGATTATTTAAATCAAGGGTGTATTTTTTTATTTCCTGCTATCATTTATGATGCTGTCAGCAGTTTTATGTGATGAACACCTGTGTTCTGTTTGGTCCGTCTTCAAACAGAATAGATTCAAATAAATATTTATTTCAGTAAATTGAGTAAATTATAGGGCTATATATAGAACAGTTTCAAATGCACACATTGTTCGTATTCGTGTCGTAACTTTCTACTTTCTAATCTAGGTCAGTGGCGATTTTAGCGGGTAGGCCGGGTAGGCCCGGGCCTACCCGAAAATTTTGAAAATTCAGACAAATATGTAATTCAGACAAATATCGATACATTTTTAAGCATTAGAGAAATATCTAAAAGCAATTCTTTAACCCTTAGTAGCCTTAAGTCATTTCGGCCATTAATTGGAATAACATTAGGTTGTGTAATATGAAATGTCGTTTTCCGACCACTTGGCCAACCATGTAATTCAGAATTCAGACAAATATCGACACTTTTTTAAGCATCAGAGAAATATTTAAAGGCAATTCTTTAACTTTGAATATATTTTTTGTAACTCGGAATCATTTTCGCCATTATCTGGAATAGTATTAGGTCGTGTAATATGAAAGGTCGTTTTCTGACCACTTGGCCGACCATATAATTCAGACAAATATTGAGACTTTTTTAAATATTAGAGACATGTTTGAAAGCAATTCTTTAATTTAAAATATAATTTTTGTAGGCTGGAATTGTTTCCGTCATTATCTGAAATATTATTAGGTTCTGTAATATGAAATGTCGTTTCTCGACCACTTAGTCGAGGAATAACCACTAGATAATATCACAGACAAATGAGACAAATGGCTAAGGTCCTATTTTTTGAAAGTCTGGTTAAACTGTCTATTTTGAATATTTGAATCAAAATTTGGCCTTTATATTAAATTTGACAATTAGGTCGCAGAAAATATTTTAAAAACTACTAAAAATTTCATTCAAAAAATACCTGAAATTTTATTTAATTTCTTTTGAAGTAGTTACAACATATCTTGATCGTGTTTTTTTTATTTTTTCCTTTTTTTATTTCGATAACAAATGACGAAACGAAGTTTATTTTGATTGGTACACGATTAACGACATTCTTCTATCTCACTGAACCGGTCATTTAAAAAATATAAAAAAAGAAATGATCTGAAGATACAATCTCATTAATTAGAATCCAAAGATTGACAACCTAATCGTTCAAAATTAAACATAATTGAATGATATTAATTAATAAATAATGTAATAATGTAATCAGATGTTTAATATATCCTTTCACCTTTGTAAAAAGAAAAAGAAGACCAGAATAAATGCCTGCATTTAAAACTAATCTAATCGAACTGGAATTTAAATACATTTTAATCAAGCGTCTTCATATGGAAAGATATTATTAATTGAAGTTTATTATAGGTTTTAAGTGTCTTTTTTTGAATATGTTATGAATAATTTTGTTTTTGTATTGCGCAAATACAAAAGCAAGAAGATGGATTAAAGTAAGCAAATGAGCTGCACAAGGTGGAAACAGATTTTTGAACATAGGACAAAAAATATAATGGAAAATTTTTTTAGGCAGTATCAGTGTCATCTCATACTTTTAATCATTTTTCACTTTTAAAACTTATTCGTATGGTTATAAAATATTTTGATATTTGCTAAATTAAAAAAAGTACCCAACACTTAATTAAGTAATTCCTACTGACGAATAATATGGTGTTTAATTAAAATTTTTAATTAACAGCTATCAGAACAATATCTATTCGTCAATCGAGAATTTAAAAGCCATATATTGTTGATCAGAAAAGTACGGAAAATCACACCGATCTTGCCCTACACATACTCGATAAATCTGTTTTCAACCTATATAGGGGAGAATTGGAGGAGTGATGAAAAGCTTTTCGGTAGCTTCCAGAACTGTCTTTTCTAATTTATAAGGAGAAAGACACCTTCAAATTACATATTCTCTGAATTTCCTTAACCCTTTGTGCTTATAAGACATGTCTAAAATGACAAGGCTGTCTGGCCATTAGGTCAACCATATTTTACATTTAAACATTAAAATCTGAGTCTGTGGACAATAGATCGTGTTGAACCAACTTTTGAAAATAACAAATCTAACAAAAAAAGCCTTTAAAATATTTAATTCGAGCTCTGAGAAAAAAGGTTGCAAGTTTTTTTTAAAAAAAATGCAGTCAAAATCATGAGTCATGTCATGTGTTATATGTCTTACCAGCTAGCCGCGAAACACGTTAATGTTTGCTTGAGTGCAAAAGGTTAAACCGGTTGTTTGAAAGTTTCTAATGGCTTCACATTTTAAAAGTGACATTAAAAAATGTTCACCTTTTTAGAGACCGTAATTAATTTTATGACTTATTTTGGTAAAAATTCTTTTATCCGTTTAAATTTTTCAGTATTCTTAAATTGTGTTAAAAAAAAGTTTTAGTTCTACATAGATTTATATGTAACTTAACTAAAAGTTAATATTATATTATAAAAATGTGTCGAAATAGTTATGAAAATTTATAGTGAATGCAATAGCAATAATTTTAATAATACATAGGATAGTTTTATCCCGATTGAAGGTTCCCGGTGGAAACAAAATCAACTGCTAAATCACATCCAACAAACTAAACCGAAGTCGATGAAATTTAGTACACAGAGAGGCACTATTTATCCTGAGTTAACACATGGTGTAATATTATCCCGATTAAATGTTCCTGTGGGATTCAATATCAGTTAATTAATAACAGCAAAAAATCATAGATCCTTGATATTGCTTGCATTAAAGTTGGGAATTTCAAAATGCAAACGAGATTATGAGGTTTATTTTATCGGTTGATCATGAATTGCATCCCGCGGTTGAAAAAGATCGACCCGACTCTAAAATTGCAACTCAACACAAAAAGGGAAACACACGAATAGCACTCCGCGGTCAATATTTCATTGCTTTTAAAGGTGTAGTTGGTTACAAATACATTCATGCATACAATTTATTCATTATTTTATATACCTACCTAAAATAATTTTCAAAAATAATTTTTGAAAATTTAAAAAACTTCTAGTGCGATTTTAAGCCATTTTTGAACAATTTACATGGCCATATTTTCAAAACGAGGGTAGAATTTAATTAATAATATTTGATATTTTCTTAATTATACAGTTAATTAGTAGTTTCTTGCTACTGCTACTTATATGACTTTGTGTGCATGCACGGAACCTAATTTTCATACAGCATGTTGTTATTTTTAAAGGCCACTAAAGGTAAATAAAAAAATTACTAAAAATTATTACACAGAATAATTATTCCTCTTACCAAAAGCGGCCTTTAAAAGGCCCTGTCAAGTATAAAAATCCGGCCAGGATGTTAATTTAGACAGGACAGATGACAGAAGGCAAAAAAACAGATAAGGAGGGAGGAATACAAACAGACAGACACACTGGGTAGACTAATGGACAGACGGACAAAAAAACAGAAAAAACAAACAGGAGAAAATGGCCATACAGACATGGATTGACAGACAAAGGACTAGTAGACAGACAGACAGGACCGACTGACAAACAGACAAGACCGATTAATAGATAGACGGACAGACAGTACTATTATACAAGACAGACAGGCAGTAAGACAGGATAAACAGGCAGACAGGACTTGACGGGCAGGCAAAAAAGACAGCCAGACAGCAGACAGACAGGATAAAATTAAAATTCAGACAGACGAACAGGACTGACTGACAGACAAACTGTAGGACTAAACAGACAGACAGAACATACAGCCTGTTAATAGGACAGGACTGACATACAGACAAGACACACGGTAAGACTGGACAGACAGACGGGGCAAACAAACAGACAGACAGACGAGGAAATTTCATTGTGGGAAAAAGCATTTTATTGCTTCTTAATTATAAAACAATTCGTCTGAGTTAGAACCATGCATCTCTAGATATATTTATTCGACTATTATACTATTATACTAGTCTGCATTTTGAAATTCCCAACTTTAATGCAAGCAATATCAAGGATCTATGATTTTTCCTGATTAACTGATATTGAATCCCACAGGAACATTTAATCGGGATAAGATTACACCATATGATAACTCAGGGTAAATAATGTCTCTCTGTGTACTAAATTTCATCGACTTTGGTTTATTTAGTTGGATGTAATTTAGCAGTTGATTTTGTTTCCACCGGGAACCTCCAATCGGGATAAAACTATCCTATGTATTATTAAAATTATTGCTATTGCATTCACTATAAATTTTCATAACCATTTCAACACATTTTTATAATATAATATTAACTTTTAGTTAAGTTACATATAAATCCATATAGAACTTAAACTTTTTTTTAATACAATTCAAAAATATTGTAAAATTTAAAAGCATAAAAGAAATTTTTCCAAAATTACGGTCTCTAGAAAGGTGAATTTTTTTATGACCTTTTTATAATGTGAAGTCACCAGAAACTCTCAAACCGTTAAACCTAAGTGTTTCCAGTAAATAAATGTTGTTTTCAAAAAATTAAGTTCTAACTAATTTTCTAAATTTCTGTATTTGATTCATCTCTTTTCATAGCCTAAATAAGATATTTCAGGAGAAGCAAGAGAGGATGGCATCATAATTATTTGTGTAAAAATAATTTTAAACAATTTTAAACTAACTATAATTATTTTACAACTATCTGAAATCTAAAATTATTATCAAACTTTATTCTTATTCAGTTTTCCAAAAAAAATTTAAAAGTAGGGTAGGTACTAGTTCTCCTGGTAGATAATATAGATATTTCCTACCGTTCTTATAGACGGTGGTATTGAAAAGAAGTACCTACTGTAATTACAAATTCTTGACATACTGATAGTTGGCAATACTGTCACAAAAATTTTATGCAAAGGAACCCTATTTTCGAAATATAGAGTTTTTGATAAAGCATATCTGGTAATTTTACTCCTATGTAGTTTTTATTGTAAATCAATTGTATATCAATTAAATAAAAATTGAAAAACTACTGTTTTGGCTATAGAATTCTAAAACCAAATTTCCATGATATGTACTTTCAATGCAGTTAGCGTATAGGCAAAGTTCCGTTATAATTTTATATGGGAATGATGAGTGACTAATTGTAAGTAACTTATACCACATATACATACTGCAGTAATTGCTCTTCTCATTGTTCGTAAAAATTATAAAAAGTTACCAGGTATAATCTTAAAATTTTTTTGAAGAACCTATAACGTCCAATTAACGAACAATAAATTTGAACTATTTCAAACAATATATCTTTTAAACTTTTTGTCATTTACCACACACAGTTCAACTCATTGGAGTTTATGGAATGTATAATTTTAAATGTTTTGTTTAGCTCTACTTATTTAGCTATAAATGTGGCGCCTAGTACATAAATATAATAAATAGTCTTTCACATTCGTTTACAGAAGCCAATGTTCCACTTTTCGTCGACAACTGTTTAATAAAACAATTTTTAAAATTCAAACATGATAAAACAGCTGGTATGGGCGCAATCTTCCGAATTAGCGATGGTTAGTGAGTGAGTGATTCAATTCAGTGAATTGAATCACTCAACTGACTGACTGAATTGAATCAGTCAAAAAGAACTGAATCGACTCTTTCAACTCGTGAGTTATTTTATTCGGATATAATAATTGTTTCCAAACACTCATTCACTTGAGTGAGTGTTTCACATGTAAACTGTATGATTGAATTTGTTTGTTGATTCGTATTTGAATTCGTATCAATCAGTTGTGTAAAGTGAGTGAGTGGAGTGAGTGATTCAATTCATAAAAACGAGTGAGCGAATTGTGTCAAGTGAGTGAGTGATTCAATTCATTGAATCGACTCACCACAGTGAGCGGATTCAAAAAATTCAACTCACTACAAAGAGTGATTATTCCCATAACTATTCCGAATGCAATTCAAGTGGAATTTTTGTTTTTGCTAGAGTAAGTTCAGGAGATAGTGCGATTATGACAATTTATGTTATTAAACGTTAACATGGTTAGATATTGTTTAAAACATTTTTGTTTATAACAAAAGGAAATTAATAGTATATTACTTGGCAAGGACCGTAAGTGTTATTTTTGTGGCCTCGTTAAGAATTCGAGGCTAAAAGCTGAGGATTCTGAAGTATCTAGGCCCACAAAAAAAATTTACAGGCCGAATATGAGCAAGTTACTTTTTCTACCGAAAAAAATTATGAATAATTGAAAAAAAATGAATAAGAAATAATAAAAACTTCATCGAAATGCATCCGACTTCAACCATCAGTGATTTAAAACTAAATTATGATCTATGAATATGGTGAATAATATTGGATCGAGAACGAACCGTGGACGGTACTGGTACGCCGCTTATAGAACATAAAGATGTGAACTTACTAAGATTTTACCGATCAAGATCGGGTCGAGAACGGACTGTGACTGACACTTACTGAGTGTGTGCCGTCCCTTACTGTCGTTTTGACTTCGGAAACAGATATAAATATCTATTTTTTATACTGTGACATTAACTTGAATTCTATCTATCGATACTTTTATTGTATTTATAAATAATTATAGGTATTATATAAAGTTTTATAGCATTGTTTTAGTAAAGTAACTGAAAGTTTTGGAATATATTGGACTGAAATGTCTTTATACAGCGTACCGTGTATTTTAAAATTATTTTATAGCTAAGTATTTAGTCAATGAAGAAACACAATAATAAGGAAACCGCAAGAAGTCAAAAATTCAAAAAAATCTGAAACTTTGCCAGTATATAGAAAGTGACTACCAAATAACATAAAATATTGTCGAAGTTTTAGATTTCTTTGAATTTTCGACTTCTGGCAGTTTCCTTATTAGTCACTGTTATTCAAGACCTCCATAATTCCATCATAATTCCAGAAACTCCTGTTCCTATATGTATACTCGTACATACCGCACCTCGGCAATAACAGGGCTACATCTATACATACATACCTACAACTCCGTATAAGATGTGGCTCTGTTGTTACCGAGGTGCGATATATGTATACATATAGCAACAGGAGTTTCTGGAACAAAAACTCATTGATAATTTGAGTTATAACTGGTTTCATTTGAATAGCTACATGGGAGAACTTTTTAGTTATTTAATAAATTTGAAAAGTAGTAGGTATGTATATATTTTAAACGTTCGCCCTGGCCAAAAAAAAATATATAAATAAATAAATATCTACCATATTTTAAAAATACATGGCAAATTTATATCGGAAAAAAATATTTCAAAACGAAACCTTTTAAACCTCAATTAGCACAAAATGGTCCTTTTGTTATTTAAAACAAAAATCCATCCAGTTTGCTGTATTGATGTATTTAAAGGACAAGTTTTGACTTGTATAATAGTTTGGTAATGTCTAATGTATTAACCAATATTTTTTGCTTGAGATAAATTTTTATATACCTACCTGTACAATTTGAAGAATTTCACCAAAAAAAAAATTTAATTTGTTTCTACCTGTATAGTAGATTATAGGTTTAGCTACATTTTTAAGAATAATTTATTAGTTAAAGTACGAAAGTGGGTGTCTATACGTTTGGGAATAAAATATATCTAGAAAGTAATGTAGTAAAAATTGGAGTAATTACGTTAGCTTAAAATTTTTTAGATTTTTAAAACATTTTTACACTCATTAATTGTTAAATTTTAACAATTAATGAGTATTAATTAATAAATGAGTACCATCAGTTGGGGCGAATCTGGACAGTAAGGGCGAATCTAGACAGAGCTGCCTCTCGATATTTCTTCGTTAGTGTTATGACCGTACAAGGTCATAGATCAATTTATGCTACTGAATTTTGTCAGTTATGACGTTATGAGTTAATCATCAAAGAAAAGCGGTGAACGTGACATCTTTGTATTTTGTTATTTTACAGGCGCATTGTTTATAATTTTTAAAAATAACGCGCGTTTTGAAATCTTATAAAGAAACTGCTGTACAAAAAACAGTTATATATATAAAGTAGGGACTGGCAATAAAATGTTTGGCGTTTTGTTGACAATGTATGTACCAAAAATGAAAGCAGTACTGTGCTTAATTTTTTTTTTTATAAATTGATTAACAAAAAATTGCCGATAGGTGAGGCGAATTCATACACCATGGGGCGTCAATATAAAAAGAAAGTGGGTATAAACTACATAAACTGTAGTTTAAATGACATAAAATGGGCTCTTTTCGACAGAGGTGCAACAACCGGGGAGATCCATTCCTTCAATTTATTTTATTTATATTAAAAAGTAAAATTTTTAGTGGTTTACTAATATTTCTTATTTGAGAATCAAATTTTCAGAGACGACATTTTATTACAACATTTTCCATTGTTATCGGAGAACTGCGTTATCAAAAAATTTGATAATTTAAATTTTTGTTGGGCTTCCTGTAGATATGTAGTTGTTGCGCCCCTACTTTCCGATATTAAAAATAAAAGAAAATCGCTCAGATAAGCTGCTGAATATTTCCATGTTCCCAAATCGACCTTGCATGATAGACTCAAAGGCAAATCGAAATAAAATTCATTTAAATCTAAAATGTTTATTCCACCCATCAAAAGTCATTCACCGATGCAGTTACTTATCTTAGAGAATTTTCAGATTGGAAATTCAGCTATTTTTATCTTTTTATATCCGATTTTACCCATATGCGTGACTGAATGTGATTTATATTGCAAATAAAGTACTGTCCAGATTCGTCCCATACATTCGGCGACTCTAGACGTTATATAACCAAAAAAAAAAAATGTTGCAGTACCAATTTTGATATTTTTATTACTGCCCTATATGCTCGTGATATTAAAGCATTTAAATTATTTTTTTAGAATTTTTTAGATAAACTAAATAATTTATTGCCAAAAAACTGAAAAAATCGTCCAGATTCGCTCCATCTGATGGTATAATTTATAAAGATATACGTACGTAACTTAACGATTACATAACGAGTATTTCGTCTTATTTTCGCCTTTATTTTAAAACATACTCTGCACAAATTTTTCAAACATAAATAAACAGTACAAATTAAAATTTCTGCAATAAAGTTACAGTAGGTATACATAATAATAGGTGGCCTGTACACGATCAGTAATACTGTCAGTATTTACTGACAAAAATAATGAATCATTATTTTTATAATATAAATTCTATATACTAATACTTCAGTATTGTCAATACATACAATCAGTAATAATGTCAGTATTTTTAAATACTGACAGTATTACTTATCGTGTACAGGCCGCCTCAGTTGTCCGTAAACTAATTATTGTAAAACAAATATGTTAATATTAGTATTTTATTCAATATCATGCAATGATGGCTGTTACTCACGAGCATGAAATTTTGGTATGAGCCGAGCTTACAAGGCGAGTGTCGTAATTCATCCGAGTAAGTACTAAAGAATATTAAAGTGCTAAGTACGTGTTGGATATGTATTAATTCAGGATTTATCAATTCAGCATTATCAAAGAGATTTAGTATTAATTCAGGATTTATCAAAGAGATTTTCATAGCTTTGGGAATAGAAAATAGGATAATTAAATACATTTTGTATGATTTATCATAACAATAGATATTTATAGTAAAAATATTCACCAAAAGAGTGTTAAACACGCATTAACTCAAGATTTCTCCTAGGTTAACAGAGTTACCAGGGTACTTGCTGGAGTTTTTCTCAACTTTCGGGATAAAATATAGATGATTTAATTACCTTTTCACGGTTTACTACAAAAGTAGATAAATACTTATATTTGAGATTGACACTTATATTGAGATGTGACTTGCACATGTGTTAGTTAACGATCAATTACGTGATAATTTATTTCCCAATTCTCTTAGTGCCGATGCATACATTCGTTTTTTTTTTTTAACGTGCGACATCACAGCGTGCACGCAACTGCGGCCGAAAGTACATTGAGTTATATTGTGTGATGCCATAGAACACTAGAAGCAAACTAATATCAAAAAAGTGTAGCTCGCTTGGAGCCACTTGTAGGTCTGTCACAGCTTAGGTGATTCAGTCGTCCACAGCACTTGTAGCGGTTCGGACATTGATTGTTGCAACAATGTAATACATGAATACGTAGCGCTTAGAGTACATACATATTACACAAGACATTATATGTACGATGTGTACGTACCACTGTGGTACCACGTACATGCAACTACACCACATATACAGACACAAACTCTAAATATGTATATAACCATAAAAAGTGGGGAAGCTCCTCCCATTTTTGTGACGTAAATTTTTGGCGGCAAGCGGAATACTAACTATTATACAGTAGTTTGACCCCTTGTTTGATGCACACATACTTACGGTGTCGTGCGGCACAGCCGCGTGCACGCAACGTGCATTTTGTGCGGCAGTTCCCTACAGTACTGCTGCGGCAAACTACATCTTATGAATTTTACTGTGTAACACAGAATTTTAATTATATAATTGCAAAAAATTGTTTATAAAATCTAAAAAAGTAAATCATTTTTCGATTGTTTGGAATTGTATTTTGTCATTTGTTTATTTTATATTTTGTTTACAGTTTATTATTCCTTTGTGTTTTTGCTTCTAGTATGTTCTTGTTTTTCTTAATAATGGTATTTTTCAAAAAAATTTCGTCTTTTGCTTTGTCGAAAAAAATTTTTTTTTTATTTGCTCAACTATAAATTTGGATTTTATTACAGTTTCTCACGACATACTTTAATTTGGCAAACCTAATGACAATTTTTACTTCAAAAAAATCCCAACACTGTATCCCCGTGAAGAGATAGATAGAAGAGAAGTAAGAAATTAGTTTTATATTAATTTTCAGATTAATTGATAGTATAAAAATTTTGATGAGTAAATATAACGTAATAATACTGATATTTATTTTTTTATATTTTATGCATTACGGTGTCCAAACTTACAACAACGCCACTAGTTTTTCAACTGCGACAACAACGGTAAAGTGCAAAAACCGTATGTGTGTATCACATTTTGCGGTGCCAAATGGATGTGTGCATCGGCACTAAGTTCAGTATTCAAAAGAAGCTTAAAAATGAAAAGTGGTTAAAGAAAGCTAACAACTTCATTTAAGAATATCTCTCTAACGATATTCCGCACGATAGAGTACGCGAAATTATTCTATTACTAACATTACTAAAACAAGTGCGAGTAATACTGTCGAATATTTTACTTTATTTCGCAAGCTATGAAAATCCTTAATTAGTGAGGAATCCTGATTTGAGGGGTGCCCGACATGTACTGGGCGAATTCTTTTCACTGGTGATTGTCGAACGACGTTTGACAAGTATTATAAGTAATTATTATAATATTTTCGAAAATTAACAAAAAAATCCATTAAAGATAGAATCATCCTAATTGGGTATAATCATCCATTTACATCCCAAACTAGTATCCTATCTTATTAATATAACAAGTTTCATGCCAAAATGAATTTCTCGAAAATATAGGCAATCAAATTTTCGAAATTTCTAAAGTAATTTAAAATAGAGTTAGTCTCCAGAAATCTTGTATTATGGTAAATTTATTTTAATAAATGAGAAGTATATAAGTATAGTAACTATAAAGCATTCGCATAGAACAATAGTTTTAAGTATACATGCACATGCTCAAAATAATTTTTGTATTTTCCCGAAGGAAGGAAATATTTTTCCGTAATAAAAAGTATCCTAAATGTTGACGCAGGTAATAAGTTATCACTAACCCAAATTTCAGAAAAATCCGTTCAATAGTTTTCGTGTAATATGTGCACATGCTCAAAAAGTTTTTTTATTTTCCCGTTGGGATGAGACACTTTCCCGAAATAAAAAGTATCTTAGATCCTGACTCAGGTAATAAGTTATCACCACACAAAATTGCATCCAAATCCGTTCAATAGTTTTTGCGTATTGTGTGCACATGCTCAACATGGTTTTTCCATTTTCCCGCGGAAATAAGACATTTTCCCGAAGTAGAAAGCATCTTAGATGTTGACCCGCGTAATAAGTTATCAGCACACCGAATTTCATTAAAATCCATCCAATAGTTTTTGCGTGATGCGTGAACGGACAAACAGACAGACAGACAAAAATTTTAAAAATCACTGTTTTGATATCTACATCGATAACTATTTACAGTATCAGCACAATTTTCAGAAAATATTCCATATACAGAAACGGTCTCGTTACAATTGTATTATATGTATAGATTACCTATTAATGGCTCATTATTTAAAATATTAATTTTTTTCAAAATAAATCGCCCCCTGTTCTAAAAAGTATATATTTTTTAAAATTTCTTATGAAAGTGAGCTTCTTAGACAATTTTATTTTCAAGAAAAATGTATTAAAACATGAACATTTAAATGTTGTCAATTTCTGTATTAGTGGCGCTATCAGTGTCCGCGTTACTTAACTATTTTATTTAAAAATTCGAATAAAATTCCAGTCATTTTAATTTTTAATTGTTCAGAAACTTTAGTATCATAAAGACAAGCAAAATAATATTACAATTTATTTATGTAGGTACATATATGATTAAAAGTTAAGAAAAGTAAATGTTTTTTTGAAATTCCTTGGTTAAGGTAAAATCGAAAAAACTAGGAAAATTTAATAAGTAATTAATTTTTTTTTAAATATTTTTAGGTTTGATTGCGAATGAACCTACTGTTGATCTTTCAATATGATATTGAACTATTTATTATTTAAAATTAAAAATTGTGTACTTATTAGATGATGAAAATAAAAAATTAATAGTTTGAAAAACCGGAACAAATGGACGTCTTGAAAAAGTCTGTCGGGACACCGGGACAACGGAGCTAGAACAGTGACAAATCTGGGAAAACCAAGACGTATGGACACTCTACACGGATTGTGAATGTTATAAACTTTAAGTTTTGATTTTTAAGCGTATTATGAGTGAAATTTAAAATTAACAATATTTGTGAAATTTGACATTTTAGTTAAAGTGCATATAAAATATAATACCTACATGTTTTTATAAAAATGCAAATATAAATAAATGTTTTCTGTTTTTAATTTTTATTTTAATTGTTATTAATTATTTGGCTTTTTTAATAATTTAGAATTTTTCTGTCAAATGAATAAATTCTAAAAAAATGAATATATGACATAATTTCAGTGAAAGTGAAAATGAAATTTTTCACTCAAACTTTTGTGGTGCCAATGTACATCACTGGATCCCACTTTTCAAATGGAAAGATAATTTCAGTAGCGTAGAAACTAATTATTAAAAAATTGCAAACTAAATGTGTTTATATGATAATACGTACTTATAGAAAAAGATGTTTATAAACGTGTTCTTCCGAAATTCGAAAATAACTAACTTTCTCTCGATGAAGTTGGATTGATAAACATTTACATTAGGGATGTTATGGATATTCGTAACCGTAACTAAAACTACCGATATCCGAAATAATTAAATATCCGAAACCGAAACCGTATACGAAAATAAAAGTTTCGGATTTTTTTCGGATAATAACAGACAACACCCGTTGGAAAACTGAGTTTAAATCGAAGCATATTTTTGCTGGATGTATTTCTTTTCATAGATTTTCGTTGATTCGTGTTTGACGTTCACATTTAAGTAAAATTTTCCCCTTCTTACTAAGAAAAATTTTCACTAAAACTATGAAAAAAGAATATGTTAAAATTTTTATGTATATATGTGTATGTAGGCATTCATTTTAATTTTATTTGTCAAATAAAAAGAAAAAAAATTGAATGCGTAGAAGTAATAAAACTGAATATGTTGTACGTACGTTGTACAAAATTATTAAAAATATGTTCAAAAGCGTATAAATTTACGTTAGTGTTATTTTTTGAATGTGTTTTAACGTAATTTTTATGCGATTGTACCAAAATGTTAATAGTTTTAATTCCATATAAACATACTCAAACGTCTTTAACATAAAACAAATTTTCTTGAGAATTTTTTACAAAAAAAATGGAACAAAGATATACAAAATCGTATTCAACTAAGAGAAATAGAATATAACTGAATCGCTAAATTGGATCAAAAAAAATAATGACACGTCACTTATAAAGCGTTTTTTTCGAAAATAGGATCGCCAAAAATGAGACAGAAAAGAAAAGAATGTGAGTGCGAGTGAAATGGAGAACGATATATTTCCTAGTTTTTCTCGAAAAGTAATTAACTTAGAGCAACGGTGTAAAAACATTTTTTACGCATTGGCTTGGTTAGCCATTAGAAATCTCAAAATTTCAACGTACGTACATCAATATTCTTTTAAAAAAATGACTTCAAAATCTGTAAAATATGCTTTTTGTGTGCTCTTATTTTTACTTCATGACAAGTACAAATATTAGAGGCTATTATTATTTATTAATAAAATACCCATTACGATAAATAATTGTGAATAATCAAAAGATGAGACATATCTTTAAAAAGCATCAAATTTATTATTAAATTATGATATCAAACAAAATTATTATGCATAGAATATTTTAGAATCTATGAAATGAAGTAAAAACTTACGTCAAAGTGATCTTCACAAAAATAAATTGGAGAATTTAGACAAATAGCTTTTGGATCTCGCCGTGCAAGATTAAGCCACTTAGTGCGCACTTTTTTTATCTGGAACGTAAACAAACAACTTGCTAGAATTTTTTACTGATGTATTTCCACACTGAGGGATTGCACACCACTTATAAACTTTAGTATTCATATTTGTAACAGAAATCAACTAAATTCTTCTAACTCAAACTCAGTATTCAATATGGTGAATGGTGATCAGAAAATATTCAATATGGTGAATATGACAACACGCTCTGCTGAAAAAAATAATAAACATAAAGAAAATAGTTTAAATTCTGTAGAAATGTTTAAAGATTTAATTAATAGTGACGAATTTGGTGAATTTTTCCAAAAATTAGTGTCAGTGGCGGTAGAAACAGCTATAAAACCGCTTTTGAATGAACTAAATGAGGTTAAAGCAGTCTTATTAAAAAATGAAAATTATTGCGGATGTCAAAACAATGCTGTAATGACAGTTACTACGGCTGATCATAAAGTAACTTTACCGAAACAGGATAAAGTTAATTTGAAAACTGATACGCAGACGAATAAATCTAAAATAAGAAATAATGAAGACAAATTGGACAAACTGCCAGCAACATCTAAAGATGAAAAACACGATCAAACCAAGAAACAGAATCACACCGAATTAGAAATACAGCCCGAAAATGTTGATGGAAACTTCACTGAAGTAATATCAAGGCGCCAAATTGTTATTGGAAAAGCTACCAATAATGAAACATCCAATTTCAAAGGTGTTGAAAAAAAAGTATATATTTATATTGGAAACATTAGAAAAGGTACTACACCAGAAGATGTAAAAAGTCATATCTTAGAGCAGCGTCCTGCAGCTAACATTGCCTGTGAAGTGATTAATAACAATGAAGATAGTAGGGCTTGGAGCTTTAAAATTGAAGCCCCATTTGAACTACAGGCTGATCTTTATAATCCTGATATGTGGCCACAATATGTTACTATTAACCGGTATTTTTTCCCAGAAAAAAGACTGGGGCATTCACTCCATGAAGAACAACAAAATAAAATACAGTGTTCAAATTTGAATTTTAAAATATTACATTTCAATACACAATGTTTAAACACAGCAAAGGATGAACTAGAAATTTTTTTGGACAGAAATGACAAGCCGGATGTAATATCAATAGTAGAACATTGGGCCGTTAGTCCGGTACAACTCCATATTGAGGGTTATAATTTAGTCAGTTATTACTGTAGGAAAACTTTTGCACATGGTGGTGTGGCATTATATGTTTCATCTACTTATGAAGGAAAATTTGATATCTACAATTTAAGTGTAGAATGTATTGACAAAATATTTGAAATATGTGCTATAAAAATACAGGTGGGGAATAAAAACATTATAATATTATCTTTTTATCGAACACCAGATAGTGACTGTAAAACTAGTTTTAATTTGTTAGAAACGTGTTTTGACGAAATCTTTTTAAAGAAGAATAATTACCAGGTTATCGTATGTGGGGATTTTAATGTTGGCATGCTAGGGAATTCTAGCGAAAAAGATGATTTTATTAATATCTGTAACGTTCTTAATTTAAATATTTTAAATCAGAAAATACCGACGCTACCTGCCAGTGGCACGGTAATAGATAATATATTAACTAATCTCGAATGTTCTAGTTTTGAAACATTTGATTTAGGTCTTTCAGATCATCTGTATATTGAATGTATTTTTAATAATGATAAACAAAATAACAATAACCTGTTATTATTTTTAGTAAACAAAACATTGAACATTTTATGTTCCTAATTAAGAAAGAAAATTGGTTTGATATTTATAATTCGTTAAACTTGTACAATTTTAACAATGTAGATTTAATTTATGATAAATTTTTAGAAATTTTTCAATATTATATGGACATCTGTTTTCCAAAATGTCTGCATGCTAAAAATATTAATAAAAACAATAACAAATGGATTACACAATCTATCAAGACATTATCGGAGTATAAAAGAAATTTATATGACATTTTGAAATCTACAGATTTTATATTTTTAAATAAAACTGACCAAGATAAAGTCACTTCAAATTATGGAAATGTTAAAAAAAAATTGAAGAGGGAAGTTAAAATTGCAAAAAAGATTATTATGAACGTCAGGTAAATAACGCAAGTAATAATAGTAGAGCTCTGTGGAAATTGGTCGACAATTGCTGCAGTAAAAATAGTCAAAAAACATCTACCGATTGTGTTGTTGTCGATGGACATACGGTATGTAATTTGTCTGAAATTGCTCAAAGATTTAATAACTATTATGTAAATGTTACAAAAAATTCTGTTAATAATACCATATCGGATCAGGACCCTGGTCCAAGACCTCTGTAACTTGCAAAAGTATGTTTTTAGAACCATGCACTTCTGAAGAAGTGTATCAGGTATGTATGTCACTAAAAAATACATCATCTGTAGGGTGGGATGAAATACCTATAAAACTAATTAAATGTAGTGCTCATTATTTATCGACTCCGTTAAGTGTTATAATAAATAAGTGTATTGAGTGTGGTCAATATCCCGAGAAATTGAAATTAAGTATAATTTTCCCCATCTACAAAAAAGGGGACAAAACTAAAATTGAAAATTATAGGCCGATTGCACTTATCAGTAATTTTTCGATATTATTTTTATTTTATTTTTAATATTTGAAAAAATTATTCAAGTAAGGTTTGAAAAGTACTTTTTCAAAAACAATTTTCTTAGTGACAGTCAGTTTGGCTTTATTAAAGAGAGGTCAATAGATCAATTATTATTCAGGGTCTTGAAACAATTTTATGATTCTCGCAATGAAGCAGCTAGTAGTATAGGCCTATTTTTAGACCTTACGAAAGCATTTGACAGTGCAAATAATGATATATTGATTCATAAATTAGAAATGCATGGTATTCGTGGCAATGTTTTAAACCTTATAAAATCTTATCTTTCAGACAGAGAACAACAAGTCAAGTGGACCAGTGGTAATTATAAAACAGTTTTTTCTAAAAAACAAAATGTAATACGTGGAGTACCACAGGGATCTGTACTCGGACCACTTTTATTTTTAATTTATATAAATGACCTGCCCCACTCATGTGGGGTAAATGAAAAAATTTTTATGTATGCTGATGACACCAGTTTAGTTTATACTACAGATAACATAACTACGTTAAAAGAAAATCTTAACAGATCTCTGCAAAATATCGACCTGTGTTTAAAAAAAAATGATCTTATACTTAATATTGCGAAAACGCAAACAATGCAAATTAGTAATACCACTCAGCAACAAACTAGTTTTTGTCTTGAGAATTATGGCGAACTCCCATTATTAGATTATGCTAATGTACTAGGTATCAAAATTGACAAATTTTTAAACTGGAAGGAGCACATTTCCTACTTAACCTGTAAAGTTAGTAAACAGGTTCACATCCTTAAAACACTATCCACGATTGTATCTTTAAATCACTTAAAAAGTATCTATTTCGGAATTATAGAATCAGTAATGCGATATGGAATAATATTTTGGGGAAATTCATCCTCAATTTCTGCACTCTTTAAAATACAAAAAAGAGCTATTCGAGCAATCACTCAAAAAAATAGCAGAGCTTCATATAGACCAATTTTCAGAGAGCTGGGAATTATGACGCTTTACTCCCTTTATGCGTTTGAATGCACCAAATTTGTTAAAAAAATTATTAATCTATTTGAAGAATTTATTCCCGATCACGACCGTAATACAAGAAATAAAAATAATTTGAAGTTAGTACTTACAAAAAAGCAACTGTTCATCAAGGTTGCATAAATATGATGATGCAAATACACAATGCCATACCAGAGTACATAAAAAAACTAAAAGGACAGTTTTTTATAAAAGCATTGCGAATATATTTGGTGGATAGATGTCCATATGATATGACTGAATTATTTTAGTTAAAAATTTTTTTTTTTATTACTCATGCGGGAGAAGTATTAACTTGGCGCACACATTTCTGTACGCAAAATAGCTGTTTGCCCACTGTACTCTTCCCGCATACTTTTTTGCGTGTGGAAAGTAACTTTCCACACGCAAATTGACAATAAAACACGCAAAATTTAATCAAAACACGCAAAGCCGCCTCTTAATTTTTCATTTAATAAATATTTCATAATTATTTCTATAGAAACCACCAACAAAGTAATTTAAACGATAATTAATTCAGAAAAAAAAGACGAACACTTAAAAATATTATTTTAAAAAGTAATAAAAATGTCAAAATTAGTGCTAATAATAGAAAAAAGTATGTGAAATTCGTAATAAAAAATAGTATGTGCAACTCGTGCGGGATTGTCGATTGCCCCACTCAAGCGAATGAGCGCACTCACTACGTTCGTGCGCTCAACTTCGCTTTCGTGGGCAATCGACAATTTCCCGCACTTATTGCACAATATACTATTATGACGCATTTTATGTAATATTCAATTACTTACAAAATAAAGACATTATTATTATTATTAAATACCATATAGATAGTTGCGTTATATTTGCGTATCCGTGCAACTTATTACATAGAAGTTACGTAACAGCAGACGCCATGACACATTCGAGCGTTTTGACGTGCATTTGGAAATTAATAATTAAAATAACATTTTTATACTAATAAATCAATTTTTTTTAGAAATAAGATTTTTTGTTTAAGTAGATATTTCTGAATATCGTAGAAGAGTTTTTAAATATTCGTCATTATGCCTATTGATGAAACTGGTTATTATTATTCATAAGTGTATTTAAAAATTATTAGAGAACCGGAGAAAAGATTTACAGAGACATTAAAAAACTAAAATACAAGAAAAAATTCTTTGGTGTTATCAATAATACGATAAAATTTTCTGTCAAAACTCAGTGGCTTATAATTTTTATTATTTATATTTACAATAATTGTTTTATGTTTCTTGTGAAAAAGAAAATAATTTCTATCACGGTAAACTGCTAATAGTATACCGTAAAACCGTCTAGACACGGACACTTTTTTACATTTTTGGGTATAATTTTATGTTTATACATGTTTCCTTCATAGATATCACCAATAAAAGTATTACCATTAGAAATAGCGTATATTATTTGTTATATCCCTGACTCATTTGTTTCATTATAGGTAAAAATAAAAAAATAAAAAATAATTAGTAAGTATTCGGGCCTACACCCCAATTCCGTCTTAACCCGGACACTTACTTAAATAATGTAATAACATGTAAACTTACCTCTCCCGTCGGGATTAGGACAGTGTTTTATATCGTCTGATGTCTTTGAACCTGTCAAAGGCTTCAAAACATTTTGTGGGAAGGAAGAGGGGTCAATACATAGAATGCCTCTCTATGAAGTAAACATGTGATATGACACCAGAAGGAGGCATAAACCGCGTGATTCTGGCGGGAATATAACGTATGGATAGTGGAAGTTACAGCCAGTGCGAATCGCGGCCATAGTGTAATAAACTGATGTGTCCGGGTCTAAACGAATATATTTATATAGCATGTATTTTTTTTATATATACATCGAATATAACTTCAAACATCATTAAAAGATGCGCGATAAAATTCTGAACACATACATATCAAAATTAAAACAATATGACAATTATGACGAAAATTACATGCCTAAGTTAGACACACATTTTATTTCTTTGAAAAACTGGAGAATAGTAATCCTGTAAAATGAGATAGTAAAAGTTGAAATCCGTAGTTTTTATTGGTACAGCTATTTAGAGGATGTTTTTCTCTCTCTAATGACGTCAAGAACAAATGTTTATTGTAGCAGGTTAATGTAGAAACTACTTACTTTGAAGATTGGTGCAGTGTCCGGGTCTAGACCACCTGTCCGGGTCTAGACGGTTTTACGGTACAATATTATTTATTAATATTCAAAGTACCAAAATTATGCACATAGATAAACAGTTAGAAATCAAAGCACTCTTTCTCTGCTAAAGTGTCTTAAAAATAAAAATTTGTTATGGGTGGTCACTGTCGTTTTTGAGTCATAAACGAAAAGATCTAGAGCCACGAATTGAGCCCAGCGGTTTTAAGCTGAAGTGAAATGTGCAAGGTTAATTTTATATATAAAATAAGTAAATAAATAGAAATAATTTTTATATAGGCATATATAAAACATAGGCATACATATTTACTAAATCATTTATCAATAGGTCTATAAATCTAATCAATTCGTAAACCATTATAAAATTGTCAATTCTGATTGATTAATTTTCTATTTGAAAAATTGGAGAATTTTTAAAAATTAAAATTAATGACGTAAGTTGAATACGAACATTTAACTCTTTTAGTACCGCCGTATATTCCAATATTTTAGATAAAAAATTTAATATCTCTATAGGTATAATTGCAAGTTTGGTAGGTTTTGCTTAATTTATTTACAGTATGACCGCTCTTTACTATACAGCCTCCAGTTACCGATATAATACAATGCACACTCTTCAGTTGAATTTTTTCTAAAAATTAGTATGACGAGCTGAGCTCGTCATTAGTCCTAAAGGGGTTAAAATATTTTTTTCCTGTTTCAAATAAATATTAAAATCATTAATTTTATAGTACGAAAATAATTTTGCAAAAATTTGAAGATATAAAAATAATATTTATATTTTTATGGCCATAATAATAATTTTTAAAAAAATATTTCGCTTCATAAAAAATGACAAAACAATAGAAATAGCGGTTGGTTCTTGATGTTGCTTATGGATCGTTTAATTTTTTGTTGTTTTTCTCGGGAAGTATTCACATAAAAAACATCATTATAACGCAGCGTGAAATAATAAAAGATAGAAATGAATCATATGCAGTCCTTGAGCATCAAATTACGCATATCTAAATACTTTTTTATTGGATAAAAGAAAAATTTAAATTGGTTTTTCGAATATGAGAAATCGAGAAATAGTAATTATTATTTAACGGTGGTACCCAAACTTTACTACCTACTTAATCTATAACTTGGAGGATTAGGTGATCAAAAAGGAAAATTAGACATGGAGAATTGTTAAAAATTTCAATTATTAAGGTCCGACAGCCCTTAACGCGGCCGCAACTTGCCCGCAAAATGGTACGTGGTAAAATACGGTCAAATTGGACGTTCACACCAATACGGGCAACTGATAAAAACTATTTAGATAAAAATACAATAGAACCGAACAATGATGATACTGAAGTGCATAGACGTGTCAAACATAAACGATTTTTGATAAATTAAATAATAAAAACTTGTAAATAATAAACAAATACTTTTACTTTGCAAAATACCACTTTTATTTTTGAAACTGTGACAATATTGTTTCGAACCGTTAGTCCATTTTCAAACAGAATAAAAATTATATTCGATACATGCCCTTATATACTAATTTATCTACCTATACTTATGAAGGGGAGTGGTATATGGTGTGGAAGTGGAAGGGGCGAGGGTAGTAGGAGAATCCGAAAAACAAGAAAAACAAGATTACATTACATGTGACAAATGCAAGCAAACCCGTTACAAAAGATTGAAATTGACAAACAAACAATACTACAGAAAAATACAATTTTAAAGGTTTAATTAAATTATAATATTGAAAATAAATTTGAACTGTAGATATCGGTGTAGTCATTTAGAAGGTGATCGGAGTTATGTTTATTTATTTCTATTGCTTCTAGGATTGTTAACTTCTGTCCTTTGTTTGCCTCGTGTAGCAAACAAATGTGGAGTGGAGTGATATCGGAGTGAGAGCAGAGCGTTGATGTAAATCGGGCCTAAATCGTATTGTAGAGGTTGACGAGAGTGTTTCTTGGCCGTAGAAAATATAACCGGGGGCGGTTAACAAAAACGAAATGGGTTTTAGGGGGAATAGAAAGAGGTACTTCAAAGTGCTTCTAGAAGGTGGTAGCAAAAAGAGATATAAACACTTTAACTACCAAAATTTTGGATTATATAAAACCCGACACAACAATTGTGACGGACAGTTGACGGGGCTATAATAGTGAGATACTTAAAGCTTCGGGGTTTACTCGTTTGACAGTAAATCACAGGTACTCCATATAACTCTATTGCCCATACCCAAGGTATTGAGTCCCATAATTGGTCTAATTTGAAAAGGAATTTGCGACGAAGAAGTGGTAAAACAACTCCTAAAAATATTGATAATTATTTAACGGAGTACATATGGAGGAGTCTCCACAATAGTAATGAGGAATACGAGCATACGAGCAGTTAATTACTTCTATCCACTGTAATTTTGCATTTGTATATATATGTATATATAATAATATTTTTATTTTTATTTTTTTACTTAAAAGACAAGGCTCTCTGAGCCGCTAATTGTATAAATCTGATGCACAAAATCAAAACAAAGTTGGTGTATCATTTGCATGTTTTTGGTGGCACAGAGGAAATACTGCCAACATTTTTACGAAATAAGTTTATTTTACTATCATTTTCATGTCTTTTCTTACAGTACACGACTGTCTGCGCTGATAATTGAGTTAATTTGTAACTCAAAACGCTCAAAACTTCACAATTTCAAAAGAAGATGTTTTTCTAAACAAGATAAAGTCTTAATTTATAAGTAGAAAGATTTTATTTCATTTTTATAATATTATGAAAATTTTGAAAAATACAACGGTAACCAAATTAAATGATGCAATAACTTATGTTCTTACGCAATGTATTGATTAAATGCTTAAAAGCTGTTAAAAAGTATTTTTATCAAAGAAAGTTATTATAGTAAACGTTTAAGTTTCTTACTGTCTCTTGTTTTTGATTCATGTTATGCATTTTAATGGCCATTTTTTTAAAAACCGCATAACAGAAATCGCACAAAAAAAACCGCACAAAGAAGACCACATAAAAAAGGTTTAGCTGTATTTGATAATATACATGTGCGTGTACATGAAAAGAAAATAATAAAATTGACCTTTTACAAAAAAAAAAAGAAATAAAATTTTTTCAAAATTTTCTGTTTTATGAGACCACATGTGAAAATATGTTTATCTCTTTTGAAATAGAGTATACAATATACATACAAAGATAAAATACCTAGGATCATAAAACAAACCTTTTTCAAAAAAAGATCCTTTTCAAAAGAAGGTAAAAAATAGCAATAAACTTTACAGTACCCCATTTTGATGTCAGTATAATCAACAGTATGTGCAACTCGTGCGGGATTGTCGATTGCCCACTCAAGCGAATGAGCGCACTCACTTCGCTTTCGTGGGCAGTCAAAAATTTCCCGCACTTATTGCACAATATACTATTTTTTCTACATTGATGGAATAAAAACTCCTAAACACACACGTTCATTATATAAAATACCATAATATATAACATATTTAATTTATTAAAAATATTCAAATTAATTTTAATGATAAATAAAGTCACAAGAAATCACAAGTTGATTTCTGTAAGTAATAAGAGAAAATCCTAAAGTGGTCTGTTCCAATGCGGCCTCGTTTGCGAAAAAATTAATTTTTTTTTTTAATTTTTTTAGTTTTTTTGTTCATTAATTTATTTTATATGCATTTTACTAGTAAAATATCTGCAAACAGGACCGGCTTTACTTTTATGAAGGTCCCGGGGCCCTTTTCACGTGGTGGCCTCCTAAGTAGGCCTCCCTAGAAAGTTTTCGAAATTTTTCCGAAAAATAGAACTGACGAGCAAAAAGTATACAAATGTAAATTTAAATTTTCGTTCATCATTTGGGACTCATGAAGAAAAAATAATTTCCTTTATAAAATTACGTAGGTATTTTAAATTTTTAAATTATTGAAATGTAAAATTAGCTGGCATAAAAATATGCAATAATATATATAGGCACCTAACCATATAATTTCATATAAAATTCATACCTTATTTTCAAAAACTCCTTGAGAAAAATAATAGTTTAATAACTTTTCTGTCTCTATGTCGAGTAATTTTATTGTGTGTGCATCATATAAAAATAATTATATATATTTAATTTTGAAATGATATCGGCTAAAATTAAATTTTGTGTTGCGTTTACAATGTCGCTGGGTATCTTATTATTTTTTAAAAGCATGTGTAATATATGAGTTGCCGAAAAGCAAAGTCAGTTATATCCAAAAAAATAAAAAACTTTTTAGTTGCAATGGATATTTTAGTTCATCTGCTATATGCTCATGTTGAGAAACAGTTCTAAAATAAACTTTATCCCACTGAAAATAAATGAAGAAAAATGACGAAAGATGCAAAACCAATTATATCCCAAATGGCCACAGTTCCAAAATAAGTTCTATCCTCTAACAGTTTCAAAATAAGTTACATCCCACAGACAATAACAGCTGCCCTCTAAATGCAGTACCAAAACCAGTTTAGTCTCTCACTAACCTAGTACAGAGTGACTATTTTTGCAGTATCCTATAAAGACTTAAATTATTGTCATTTTTACTACATAAAATTGTTCTAAAAACTAAAAATATGTTCATTCTTTTACCTTCTACCAGGTTTTTGACTGCTTTTGCATGTTAGAAAGTTCAAAATGGCTGACACTTTATTTCCAAAACCAGTTATATCCAACTGACAGTTCCAAAATAAGTTACGTGAGTTTTATTTATTTAAATATAATTGTTTGTGCTTTCCCTACATTATACAGATTATTACTTGGAAACAACATGAATTTAATACATTTTTTGACATCAAAACCATTCAACGATTTATTATTGTAATATAGCTAACAGTTTTTGTTTATTAACTCGAAATCGTTTGAGATGCACATAGCTGGTTTTGCCGTTGGACGACTCATATAAAACTAAACTAAATATTATATTTTATTTTTGTGTACAGCCTAATTTTTACTATATTGACAAATTTTGAAAGAAAAAAGTCGTAATTATATTCTACGTATAATTATGATGTCTAAACCACCTGAATAACAATAAAACGATAGGTGTGTAAGTGTCAGAATATTATTTTTTATTTGAAAATTTATTGTTGCACTTTTTGTTAAAATTATAGTCAAGTGATCTTTAAAATTTATAGTAATTCTGAACATAATAAAAATATACGTGTATGAATTCCAAAATTTCATTTTTAGGTTATTCTAACTACTTTAAACTATTGAAATAAAATGAAGTAGAAGTTGAAGCCATGAAGTAGAAGTTTTTTAAATTAAACAAACATAGTTAAGCACCCTAAACGTAAGTCGACCCTAAACGTAATATTTCCAAATTGACTAAAAACAAGTTAACTAGGCTGGCGTAAATTTGAATTTTAATAACAAAACTATAATTTATTTTCCCCCGTTTTTTGTCAATTTAATCCTGAAATTTTAACTCTGTAGTCGCCGCTATGATGCAATTTTAAACAAACTATGTAGGTATCGATATAGCTATAAGTAATCGTTTAGATCAATAACGTCAATTTAACGTTTGCTCTATCTCTTGCTATAAAATATTTCAAAAATTTAATGACTAACCAAGTTAATTTTTACTTTACATTTGCTAAGGCAATTTCAGTCTTAAAAACGATATTACTGTACGTAGGAAAAATGTGATTTTTTTATTTTTTTTTATGTTCTAAAACATATCGAAAAATAATCAAAATCGGCGGGGAACACTATCATGATATACATTGTTAGAAGAAAAGGCAGGTTTTCTAAATTTTTTCCTCACGCCCCTCCTCATTGTGGTGGGCCTTTGTTATAGCTAAAGTCTAGCCAACAATAATTTTGGCATAATTTTATGATTTAATACTTTAATTTAACCATCTTCATCATTAGAACTCTATAAATACTTTTGATCTAGCTCCTATTCTTTTCGAATCTTCATACCGGGTCCAAAGAGTGCATTTATCCAACATAGATAAAAAGAATAATTGTTCAATTTATTTTATTTATATTAAAAAGTAAAATTGTTAGTGGTCAACTGATATTTTTTATTTAAAAATCGAATTTTTTGAGACATTTTCGATAACATTTTTCAATGTTATCGGAGAATTGCGTTATAAAAAATTGGGTTAATTAAATTTTTATTTGACCCCAACTGCAAATTTGTAACTGTTGCGTCCGTTTGTTTTTCAACAATAAATTGAATTGAAAATAAAAATTTGAGATGTTCAATATATGAAAATTCATATTCTAAATACCTTCACTTATTGATTAAAAGAATCAAAACCAACTGCGGGAAATTACAATGATAAGGAACAAAAGTTCAAAAATGACGACAAGCCCGCAAAATCAAGTGATAAAAAGAATCACTCCATAAAATTAAAAAACAAAGAAATGAAACTAAAAAATCAATAAAGAATCAACAAAGGTTAAGTTTGACTAGTTTCGACTGTATTAACAGTCATTTTCAAAAACAGCAGACCCTAAATCGTAGTCAGAAAACGTAACATTTAAGAAAACATTTTGAAATTGTCAAAGGTAAAAATTTTTGTATATGGTGTGAAAAAACAAAAAATATCTACATCGTTGCGAAATTCTGTGACTAATTAAAGTTAGAATTAAATTACACTTTAACTTTTTAAATTTTTAAATTTTTAGAGAGCTTTAACCACAAAGAAAATACGAAAATACCACGCCCAAACATCAGAATAAGAAATTATCTGAAAAACAATGAATTGATAAATTTATAGAATACATTTTAAATAAAATGCGAAAAAACGTTGAACAATAAAAAAAAAATTTTAAAAATTAGAAGAAAACACTGAAAAAATCACAGTTTGAAATCAAATATCACAGAATAACAAAATTGTAGTAAAAATCAACATTATGGAAATTGTTAACAACGGATAAAATTACACAAAGCAAAACGATCAATAAGCAAATGATCGCCGACAAACATGTACTTAGACTGAAACAGATGAAGCTCAAAAACGATCGCGCATGAGCTGAACAATATGCAGGTTAAATGCAAGTTCCTGTACAGGGTAGAACAATACTCGTCTCGAACGCTAGCAGAAACTAATTTAGTATATAATTTATTTCGGTCGATATTACTATTTTATGCTATGGTATCAAACCGTCCCCCGCGACACCTTGAGTAAACCCTTAGCTTAGTAATTTCGTACCATATTTTCGTTTAGTTTATAATTTATTTCGGTCGAAATTACTATTTTATGTTATGGTATCAAACCGTCCCACGCGACACATTGAGTAAACCCTTAGTATAGTAATTTCGTACCATAGTTTCATTTAGCGTATAATTTATTTTCGGTCATTTTATTATTTTGTATTTAACCTTTTTCTTCATATGTCATGCATCTTATTCTTGGAAAATACTAAACTATAAAATTAATATTTTTATAAAATATTTAAGTAATGTTAAATATTATTTGTAAAATTATCATATCTCAATTTAAATTTATTTCAATTATTTAAAAAGCTTGCATTTTCGTTCCGATTAAAATTTTAAAAATTTTATGTACATACATTGCATAGTGTTCACCATAGCCCAAATTGAAAGCGTGTCGTCTGAATATTTTATTTTCTTTCACGTAAGGTATTCAGTCCTCACAAGCGTTCAGATTTTAAATAAAAAAGTATATATGTATGTCTACACAAACTCTTGCTCACGTGACGTCTGAATGTTTCGCTAGAGCATTCAGCCCTCACGCAATCTTGAAAAGTATTTTCACAAATTTATTTCAAATTCAAATGTTCTCGAAATTTATTCTTGTTATTTATCTAACAAATATTTTATTTAACAAGTTGTAAGAGTCGGAAATAAATTAATGAACGTCATTTAAAAATAAACGAAAAAATTATTTCAATTTTATAAAATTATAAAAAATATAAGTACCTACAAAGGAACTTAAAATACTGGGAGGTAATTTTTAATTTCAAAAAAATTAAAGAAACCAACTTGCTGTAATGAAAATTAAATAGATAAATATTTTTTTATTTGTTTTACCCAATACAAGGCTTAACAGAGGAGTTCAGTGAAGATTTTTAATGTTATATACATAATTATAAATAACCTAGTTATAAGTCAGTGTACATTATTAGTTACATACATAATTACAACTTAGATATTACAATTTAGAAAATTTATTTTTTTGAATTTTATTTTATTTTACTTATTTATTTCGTTTTTTCTTATTTATTTTTTTTTTATATATAATATTAGTATTGTATTCGGAGCTTAGTTAACTAATTTTAATGTCATTTATTGCAGAAAAATGCGTCGAATGCATATTTTTGAAAATTTCTATTGAAAAACATTAATTTTCGCGATGTTTTTTAATTATTGGAGATCGTTTCTATAAATACAATTTCTTATAAATACAATTTCTTATTTTAAATTCATTGAATAAACACATTACTTGTTTTGTAGTTGTAAGTCAAGAACTGATACTGAATATTATTTTTAGTAATTTATAATATAAAAATCTTAGCAGACTTTTCGAGTTCGAGGTTTATGCAAATTCTTCCATATGCAATCTTCGCAATCTAAGAGCATAAATAGTAAAGTGGAATACATTATCTAATTGTCTCAGATTCTTTATATTAAGTATTCTTTCAATACAATAGTTTTTATTTTCAATATCATCAACAATATATTATACAATATATTTATTTCGAATATAGTTAAATATTGGGTATTTTATAAGGAAATGATATATGCTCTCAAGTTCTAGAAGATTACACATGAAACATATTTCATTTTGGTTTATATAATAAATATTATTTTCCGCACAAACTCGAATTCTTGCTCGGTTGCCTAGTCTTAGTTGACTTATAACTCTTTGCTTTTTCAAACTACATCTAAAATATAAATAACTGACGTTAAAATTATATTTTTCATACAAAAGATTATAATGCAGGTTATAATTTGTTTCTTTTATTCGTACAATATCTTTGTTTTTTAAATATACTTCGTAAAGTGTAATTAATTCAGTTATGTTGTTTGGGTTTATATTTTGCAATGTCCATAGTTTTTTTAGCGAATTTCGAAAACTCGAAATTCAGCTATTACAGTAGGAAACATGACGCAATCTGAGTCCGGTACTATGGCAGAAATATGTTTTGAGGTCCCTAGAATACGAAAATGATATTGACAAAAAATTTATATATATATATATATATATATATATATATATATATATATATATATATATATATATATTTATGTGTTCCCACGATAACTCTCGAACGAAACGTCTAACGCTTATGAAATTTTGTGTGCGGACTGGATTCTGAATTGGCTTGGCTAAGTTCGTTAGCCAGACACGTCGGATGCCCAGAAGTAGGTTTTCTAGCCATTTTTTATCATTCGATCCTATCATAAGACAGTTCGATTTTTACATCGTTGAAAAGGAAAAAAAAATTATGAAGAAAATGTTCTTATAATTTTCTTTCTATGTTAAGTAGTTTTCGAGAAAATCGTAATTTTCACTTTTGCCTTATTTTGCTCTCTTTGTCATTGTAATAAGTAATTTATATTTCTATCTCAGTTGCTTATAACATATACAAAAATTTCATTTTTTTTACGTAAAACAAACGGTAGTTATTCAAAATCTATGTATTATAAATACCATATCTCTGTCTCATTTTTAGCGAATTTCGAAAACTCGAAATTCAGCTATTACAATAGGTGTCATGACGCAATCTGAGTCCGGGACTATGGCAGAAATCTGTTTTGAGGTCCCTAGAATACGAAAATGATATTCACTAAAATTTATATATATATATATATATATATATATATATATATATATATATATATATATATATATATTTATGTGTTCCCACGATAACTCTCGAACGAAACGTCTAACGCTTATGAAATTTTGTGTGCGGACTGGATTCTGAATTGGCTTGGCTAAGTTCGTTAGCCAGACACGTCGGATGCCCAGAAGTAGGTTTTCTGGCCATTTTTTATCATTCGATCTTATCATAAGACAGTTCGATTTTTACATCGTTGAAAAGGAAAAAAAAAATTATGAAGAAAATGTTCTTATAATTTTCTTTCTATGTTAAGTAGTTTTCGAGAAAATGTAAATTTTCACTTTTATTCTTTCTTTGTTAGTCTAATAAGTAATTTATATTTATATCTCAGTTTTTTATGAAATATAAAAATATTTCACTTTTTTATTAAAGAATTTTGTGAAAACAAGTGAAAACTGTTCACATATATGTGATATAACACACATACATGTATAGGGTTTTGTTTCTCATTTATTGCATTATAATTAGCATGGTTCTATCTCATGTTAAAAAATGTAAATTAAACAGATTTTCTAAGCTAATGTAATGAAGAATTTTTTTTTTTTTTTATTGAATTTTTAAGTAAACAAGAAATTGAAGATTATGTTATGATATAATATTATTAAATATATGAAAAAAAACAAAATATGTACAATGTACATATGTATGTACGGAAAAATATTTTGAATCGATTTTGAAAATTTTTTCACTAATAATTAATAATGTTAAAAAATTAAACCATTTCAAAAGGATTTAAGGTATTTTATGTGAGGTCAAGGTTTTCGGGACCTAAAAAGGCCAGAAATTAATTAACCAATCGATTTTAAAAATTTTTTCACAGTTAGTAAGTTAAAGTATTTGAATTAATTAATTAAATGATGTCCGCAAGAAGCTTACGAACTGCCATAAATTATATGAGATCCTTAGAAATCTTTTCTTACTGTTAGAGTACTAGACTTGAATGAGTTTCGCCAGGATTTACTGATCCCATAATTGTAAAAAATAAACTAAACGACCAATTTTAAAAATTTCTTCACTTTTACAGAGCTAAACTATTTTAGATAGATTTAGAATACATTATGTAAGGTCCGCCAGGGTCCATAGGACCCAAAAGTGTCAAAAATAAACTAACTGACCGATTTTGAAAATTTTTTCACTGTAACAGAGCTAAACTATTTTAGATAAATATCGATTACCTTATGTAAGGTCCGCCTGGGTCCATAGGACCCAAAAGTGTCAAAAATAAACTGCCTGATCGATTTTGAAAATTTTTTCACTGTTACAGAGCTAAACTGTTTTAGATAAATATAGATTCCGTTATGTAAGGTCTGCCAGGGTCCATAGGATCCAGAAGTGTCAAAAATAAACTAACTGACCGATTTTGAAAATTTTTTCACTGTTACAGAGCTAAACTATTTTAGATAAATATAAATTACGTTATGTAAGGTCCACCAAGGTCCATAGAACCCAAAAGTGTCAAAAATAAACTAACTGACCGATTTTGAAATTTTTTTCAGTGTTACAGAGCTAAACTATTTTAGATAAAAATATAGATTACGTTATGTAAGGTCTGCCAGGGTCCATGGGATCCAAAAGTGTCAAAAATAAACTAACCGACCGATTTTGAAAATTTTTTCACTGTTACAGAGCTAAACTATTTTAGATAAATATAGATTACGTTATGTAAGGTCTGCCAGGGTCCATGGGATCCAAAAGTGTCAAAAATTAACTAACCGACCGATTTTGAAAATTTTTTCACTGTTGCGGGACTAAGCTATTTTAGATAGACATACATTACGTTATTTAGGGTCCGCCAGGGTCCATGGGACCCAAAAGTGGTAAAAATAAACTAACCGACCGATTTTGAAAATTTTTTCACTGTTACAGAGCTAAACTATTTTAGATAAATATAGATTACGTTATGTAAAGTCTGCCAGGGTCCATCGGATCCAAAAGTGTCAAAAATAAACTAACCGACCGATTTTGAAAATTTTTTCACTGTTGGGGAGCTAAGCCATTTTAGATACATATACATTACGTTATGTAAGGTCTGAAGTGTCAGTAGGACCTAAAAGTGTCAAAAATAAAATAACTGACCGATTTTGAAACTTTTTTACTATTACCGAGGTAAACTATTTTAGATAGGTACAGGTTGTGTTATCTGAGATCCACAACTGTCCTGCGGATGCAAATGCGGCGTAGAATGCTACACAACGGGTTTTGAATATATATATATATATATATATATATATATATATATATATATATATATATATATATATATATATATATTACATAAAGTCCGCCTAGAATATACGGTCGAGCTGATTTTTTAATGAGGTCCACCGGGATCTTGCAGATCCGAAAACGCCAGTAATAAGCTATCGAACCGATGCTTAAAAATTTCTCACTGCTAGAGAACTAAATTATTTTAGATGGATACAACTATGCTGCACAAAATTCGTTCGGGTTCTTGGGTCCCCAAAAATACCAAAACTAATTACCCAACCGATTTTGAAAATTCTTTTACTCTTAGAAAGCTAAACTATTTTAAATAGGTACAGGTCTTAGATGAGATCCGCCAGTGCCCAAGATTTGGAAATTCGCTATGTTATGCAGATGCTGCGACAGGGGTATTTAAAATTAAAATTAACCAGATATTTTAAGCATGTGTAATGAAGATTTTTTTAATTTGTTTATTGAATTTTAAATGAACAAGATAATGAAGGTAATGTCATGATATAATATTATTAAATATTATAGAAAGATTACATAATAATAATGTTTATATGCCAGGAAAAAAATTTTACAGAGCTAGATCGACTTTGAAAATTTTTTCACTGTCAGAGATCTAAACTATTTTAGATATTTTAGACAGATATAGATTACGTAATGTAAGGTCCGCCAGGGTCCATGGGACCCAAAAGTGTTAAAAATAAACTAACCGACCGATTTTGAAAATTTTTTCACTGTTAGAGAGCTAAACTATTTTAGAAAGATATAAATTACCTCATGCAAGGTCCGCTAAGGTCCATTGTATCTAGAAGTGTCAAAAATAAAATAAGCGACCGATTTTGAAAATTTTTTCACTGTCACAGAGCTAAGCTATTTAGATAGATATAGATTACCTTATGTAAGGTCCGCTAGGGTCCATTGGATCTAAAAGTTTCAAAAATATAATAACCGACTGATTTTGAAAATTTTTTCACTATTACAGAGGTAAACTATTTTAGATGGATTTATTTAGCTTATATGTTGTATGAGGACGGCCAGAGTCCTGGGATCTTTTAAGCTCCAAAAATAAACTAACCAACCGATTTTGAAAATTTTTTCGCTGTTAGAGAGCTAAACTATTTTAGATAGTTATAGATTACGTTATGTAAGGTCCGTCAAAGTCCATGCGACCCAGAAGTGTCAAAAATAGAATAACTGACCGATTTTGAAAATTTTTTCACTATTGCAGAGGTAAACTATTTTAGATAAGTACAGTATGTTATCTGAGATCCACAACTGTCCTGTGGATGCAAATGCGGCATAGAAAACTACACAACGGGTTTTAAAAATAGTTTTACTGTTAGAAAGATAAAATATCCTATATTATATAGGATAGAAATAAGCTACCGAACCGGTTCTCAATATTTTCTCATTGCTAGAGAACTAACTTATTTTAGGTGGATAGAACTATGCTGTACAAAGTCCGTTCGGGGTATTGGGTCCCAAATATACCAAAAATAAATTACCTAGCCGATTTTGTAAATTCTTTTACTTTTAAAAAGCTAAACTAGTTTAGATGGGTATATACGGCAAGCACCTTTTGCGAAAAAGCGCCAAAAATTAACTACTCAACTGATTTTGAAAATCTTTTCACTCTTAGAAAGCTGAATTATTTTAAATGGATACAGGTCTTACAAGGAAAGGGCAAGAAGTCGAAAATTCAAAAAAATCTGAAACTTTGTCAGTATGTAGAGGGTGACTGCTTAATAACATAAAAAATATCAGTTGTTGCTAAAAAACGTTTTTAAGGGGTGAAGCACTCCCTCAAAGTTGGAACTCAAAAATTTAAAAATCGATGAAATTTTGTTTGTACATACCTTAAAGAGGTCTAGTAACAAATATAACATTATTTTTTGCATTTACACATTTTTAAGGGTTGAAACCACCCCTCAACTGTGTACTTAAAAAATTAAAAATTGTTAATATTTTGTTGATACATACTCTACAGAGCTCTAATAATAAATATAACATTATTTTTTGCATTTATAAATTTTTAGGGGTTGAAGCCACCCCTTCATATGTGTGCTTACAAATTTAAAAATTGATGATATTTTGTTTATATGTACTATATAGAGCTCTGGTAATAAATATAACATTATTTTTTGCATCTACAAATCTTTAGGTGTTGAACCCGCCCCTTCATGTGTGTACTTAAAAATTTATAAATTTATGATATTTTGTTTATATATACTATACAGAGCTCTAGTAATAAATATAACATTATTTTTTGCATCCACAAATTTTCAAGGATTGAAACCACCCCTTCAAATGCGTACCTAAAAAATTAAAAATTGTCGATATTTTGTTTTTACACATTATACGAAATTCTAATAATAAATATAACATTATTTCTTGGGTCCACACATTTTTAAGGGATGAAACCACCCCTTCAAGTGTGTACTTAGAAAACTTAAAATTGACGAAATTTTATTTATATATACTATAAAGAATTTTAGTAATAAATATAATATTATTTTTTACACCTACACATTTTTAAGGGGTGAAACCACCCCTTCAGCTGTAGACTTGAAAATTTAAAAATTCCGAGATATTATTCACATAATTAATATATCACAAAAATTGATTATTAATTTGTTCTTCTTTTGCTTCCATAAATTTATAGGGGTGAAATATCCTTTCCAAATTGGAAATTAGAAACAAAAATTGAGGAAATTTTGTTAGTTTTGCAATTTTTAGTTTACAACTTGGAGGGGGTGTTTCACCCCCTAGAACTATGTAAAAGAATATATTTATAATATATTTATCGTTAGGTCTCTATGTAATATATGTAAACACAATATCGCCAATTTTCAAATTTTTGGGTTCGCACTTGAAGGGGTGGTTTGAAAATTTGTGGATGCAAAAAATAATGTTATATTTATTATTAGAACTCTGTATAGTATATGTAGACAAAATATCATCAATTTATCAATTTTTAAGTACACGTATGAAGGGGTAGTTTCAACTCCTAAAAATTTATAGCTGCAAAAAATAATGTTATATTTATTATTAGAACTCTGTATAGTATATATAAACAAAATATCATCAATTTTTAAATTTTTAAGTACACAGTTTAAGGGTGGTTTCAACCCTTAAAAATGTGTAAATGCAAAAAATAATGTTATATTTGTCACTAGACCTCTTTAAGGTATGTACGAACAAAATTTCATCGATTTTTAAATTTTTGAGTTCCGAATTTGAGGGGGTGGTTCACCCCTTAAAAACGTTTTTTAGCAGCAACTGATATTTTTTATGTTATTAGGTAGCCACGCTCTATATAATGACAAAGTTTCAGATTTTTTTGAATTTTCGATTTCTTGCCCTTTCCTTGTTAGATGAGATCCGCCAGTGTCCAATATTTCGAAATTCGCTATGTTACGCAGATGCTGCGACAGGGGTATTTTTCCAATATCATTCAAAATATTTTTAAGTTTAGTACACCAATTATTTTTTATAATATTATTTCTGTCCAAATTAACTAACTGATTGAAACACTTTTAATTGTTTTTGAGTCTGGTTGTTTCAGAAGATCTGGCCACCATTTTAACATTTTGGAGAAGATATTTGCTGATAGATGCGGCTGATTTACCTCAAGTCTTATCATAAAGTTTGGTTTGTTTCGGGGTAAATTTAGAACTTTCTTGAAGAAAAATAGTTGAACTGCTTCAATTTTGTCGAAGTAATTGCACGCCCAGATTTCACTCGCATACAATAAAGTTGATTTTGCAACTGAGTCGTAGTTTTTTATTTTTGATTCCCACGAGTCAGACTTGATTACTGATAAGATATGTCGTACACGTCCAGATGCTAGTTGGGCTTTAGATATCATTGTTTGCAGTTTCTTTTAAATATTTTCCAGTGGATGAAAATTTCAAACCCAGGTAAGTATATTCGTTACACGTTCTAATTATGTTGTTTCCATATCTAAATTCGGGAAATTTTTTGCACTTTGGAGACTTTCTAAAGGCACAAATATTAGTTTTCTCTATATTTATTGTTAGTTTATTTTGGTCGCAATACATTTTGAAACAATCCAGCTTCTTTAATCAAAATTATAATTCATTTAAATCATTCTATTTTAAAATTATATATTTTATTATTTAAAAGGTACAATTTATATTTTGTTACATTATTTCCAAAAGCTACAAAATTGTCTCATTATACTTTTAAACTCAACATTGTATTTGCAAAGGAAAATTTTACCGGAAAATTGTTGCACCCGAGATTTTTTAAAATGTTAATAAATTGTCATTTGTTTGAAAATTAACGAATTTCTATTTTCTAAAATCTTTTCAACCTTTCAGGGAAGTAACTTGGTAAGGGACTGATCCATCTAGTCTCGTAACTTCCACTGTCAGTCTCTGCCTTTCCCGCAACATCTTGGGAAACCAGATGTCGCCCGTTAACTCCAATAAAACCCCAACACAAACCCCCCCCCCCAATAAAACAACCTTTTCCTCTCTTTTTTTATTTTAAATTTTTTACCCTACAGTTTTTAAGTACTTTTAAATATCATTTCACACAGTATCATTTTAGTTTTTTGCCAAATCTCTACTTAATAAATTTCTAACACTGACTGACTGACAGACAACGCACAGCCTGAACCGTTGTGTTTAGAAGAATGAAATTTTGCATAGGAGTTCTCTATGTAACGTAGATGAACACTAAGAAGGGATTTTTGAAAATTCGTCCCCTAAGTGGGTTTAAGAGGGGATGAAAATTTGCATGTAAATTCGTTATTTTTGAAGTTAGTGATCTATAAAAATATGTTACTATGGCTATTAAAATAAATAATATATTATTGAATAAATCTTTAACACTGTCTGACAGACAACGCACAGCCTAAACTGTTGGGTTTAGAAGGACGAAATTTAGCACAGAAGAAATGAAAATTGGCGTTTTAGCTTCTATTTATAAATAAAAGTCACTTGTGTAAACGTTTCTGCAAAATTATTCCCTAAGGGTTTAAGACAGGAAATGAAAGTTCGCATGAGAAGTTCGTCATTTTTGAAGTTAGAAACGTGGATATTGTTTTAGGCTTTTGAAAGACATTAAAAGTGAGCAGAATGTGAGTACCTAATAAAAAGATGTTGTCGATGGGAAATCCCATCGGGTATACGGCTAGTCTAATAATAATAATAAAGTAAAGCAGTCTTTGCGAACACCGTCTTTGCTCATAACAAATTTCCCTATGTTAAAATTTATAGGCTGTTAGTTACTTCAAACATTCTGTATATCAAATCAATTTATTAAATACATTTTTGTAATAATATAGTATTTTGGTGTATTAGGTATTAAAGGTAAACATTTAAAATTTTAATTCAATTAATAAGAAATCTCCTTATTTATTTGTTTTACTGTTGTTGAGTAAAATGAAATTTTATTGCAGAAATACGGAGCATTTGTCCAGTCTAATTTAATCGTCAAGGCCCATTTATATCGATGGAACAGAAACTCCGATCACCTTTTAAATGACTACTCCGATATTTACAGTTCAAGGTTTGTATCTCTTATCTGGCTTCACATTTCACACTTCAATAAAAAAAAAAAAAAAAATTGACCTTTTTCGAGACCGTAATAAATTTTATGACTTTTTTTGGTAAAAATATTTTATCCTTTTAAATTTTCAGTATTTTTAAATTGCGTTAAAAAAAAGTTTAAGTTCTATATCGGTTTATATGTAACTTAACTAAAAATTAATATCTAAATAATATTATAAATGTGAAAGTTTGGATATTTAGATGTTTAAATTTGTTCGATGTTTAAATTTTATCCCGGTTCCCGCTTTTGGTAAGTGGAATAATTATTCTGTGTAATAATTTTCAGTAATTTTTTCATTTACCTTTAGTGGCTTTTAAAAATAATAACATGCTGTATGAAAATTAGGTCCCGTGCATGCACACAAAGTTATATGTATAATTAACCCTTAACTACTGACGTGTAATTTTGTTACGTTGCTACAGACGTATATATGTATTGTGACGTAACATATGTAACATCAAAGTATGTTATGAAAAAGAAAATTATTTTAAATTGTTAACTGTTATGGATCATTACGCTATAAAAATTATCATAAATTATTTACTTAGTTTACTTATCATAGTTAATTCAATTTCAAATAAGAAAAAATTATTTATTAAAATTATTAAATTTACCTAATAAAATTACTGCTATGTCAGAAAAATCAGCCGATAAAATAAAGTTCACAATCTAATTGGCATTGTGACATTACCAACTTTAATGCAAGCAATATCAAGGATCTATGATCTTCGTCACATATAAATCCATATTGAACTTAAACTTTTTTTTTAACTTAATTTAAAAATATTGAAAAATTTAAAAGGATAAAATATTTTTACCAAAAAAAGTCATAAAATTTATTACGGTCTCGAAAAAGGTCAATTTTTTTTTTTTTTATTGAAGTGTGAAATGTGAAGCCAGATAAGAGACTGAAGCCCAGTTCAACTTTATTTTCAATATTATAATTTATTTAAACCTTTAAAATTGTATTTTTCTGTAATATTGTCTTTTTGTCAATTGCAATCTTTTGTCACGTATTTGCTTGCATTTGTGACATGTAATGTAATCTTGTTTTTCTTGTTTTTCGGATTCTTCCACAACCCCCGCCGCTTCCGCTTCCACACCATATACCACTCCTCTTTCATAAGTATAGGTAGGTAAAATTAGTATATAAGGGCATGTATCGAATATAATTTTTATTCTATTTGAAAATGAACTAACGGTTCGAAATAATATTGTCACAGTTTCAAAAATAAAAGTGGTATTTTGCAAAGTAAAGTATTTGTTTATTATTTATAATCTGGTTTCCATATGAGTTTTCATCCCTTATTTTACCGCCTTAAGGGATGAATTTTCAAAAATCTGCTCTTGAAAAAATCGCTTACGTTGTGTTACTGAAGAAACCTCTTTGCAAAATTTTACATCAACCCAACAGTTTTTGTATACAATTTTTCATCCACTATTTTATCCTCCCTTATAGGACAGATTTCCAAAAATTCTTTCTTAGTGCTCATCTGTGTTATATAAGAAGCACCTGTGTAAAATTTTACATTTCTAGACTTAATGGCTTTTTATATACGTATTCATCTCTTATTTTAATCCCTTAGAGGACGAATTTCCAAAATCCTCTATCGGTGCTTACTTGCGTTACTAAAAGATATGCTGTTTGCACCCCTATTTTAGGCCCTTAGTGGGTAGATTTTTACAAAAATTCCCCTTCTTTATACTCACCTACGTTACTAACGGAACCCTGTACAAAATTTCACGTTTCTAGAGTCAGTGGTTTTCTATATAAATTTTCATCCTTTAGTTTATATCTTTAGGGGACGAATTTCCAAAAATTCCTTTCTAGTGCTCACCTACGTTACATAAAGTATCACTGTCCAAAATTTCACGTTTCTAAATCCAACAGTTTTTTATATAAATTTTTCATCCCTTATTTAGGGAATGAATTTTGACATTTCATATAGCTTATAGCACTCCCGAGATCAAGACGAATCCAGCAATACTTTCTTTACCAGAATCCGTCAAGTTGTTCAGGCTGCAGGCTGCACAACACAAACAGACATAGTGGGATACATAGCTATATACATATCATCATACATACTTCCTAAACACATTACCCTCCTTCTGGTACAGTCGGGTAAAATACTGACACCTCGAGCACTTAATTAAACAAATTTAATGCATGATTACGTATTGTTTAATAACGAACTTGCATTTGAGTATGTGGGAAATAATTTTGTTATATTTACAAATATAAGATAATGAAATCATAATGAATAAATAATGTAATGAAACGCTTTTATTAGTTAACATTCTGAGCCCTATACGTCTGTCGACAAATAATAACCTATCCCCCGTATCGTACGGGTACATCAGCTAACCTTCCAGACTGCGTTGTGGTTTTTTTAAAAGACCACGTCGCCTTGTGGTCAAATCTTATGAATGCCACGGCGCGAATTTTGCGTTATGGTCTTTTTGAGTTAGCCACAAGGTCACAACGCGTTGTGGCTGTTGTTAAGCGGCCATAACGCGTTGTGGTCATTATTTACGCTCAATGAGCGATATCGATCTTTGAGCATAACATTACTATTAACACATTGGCAATGGGTAATAATGTCACAATAAGTGTTTCTGAAGTTGAATTGCCTTACGTAAGGTTTTATTATGTTTGTTTTTAGATGAAACTTTTCGTTATCGTAAGCTTTCGATCATAAATATCCCGTAAACTGTGCCCATACTAAAAACGAAACTTTTGAAGGCTTAACCGAAGCAAGTTATAGATAATCCAAACACATTACGACTAGCAGGATTCAGCTTTCATTACCTAAAATTATCCATATGAAAAATAACGATATTTCAAATATATTATCAAACATGCTAAATTATACTTTTCGTCACCAAAATCCTTCGGTCGAAAATAGTTCGTAAACGTGTTATTCATTGTTATTAGCAGTGATCACTAATGGTTCCACAAATTTCTTTTATTTATTAATAAAAAATTAGACATTCATTGTAAGACTATTCTCTTATTTTGAGATTTACCTTTTTTGCAATTAAAAGAAAAAAATTAGTAACTATGAACACAATGTAAAAACTACATCCATAAAAGACCAAGCACTTTTTTCTCATTTTTTCTCATGTCAAAATTTGTGCGTTTTTATTTGTTTGAAACAGACTGTATGTTAATAATTTATTATATTTTATTGATAAACTAGCCGTATGCCCGATGGGATTTCCCATCGACAACATCTTTTTATTAGGTACGCACTTTCTGCTCACTTTTAATGTTTTTCAAAAGCCTAAATCAATATCCACGTTTGTAACTTCAAAAATGACGAACTTTCCATACAAACTTTAATTTTCTGTTTTAACCCTTTAGGGAATAAATTTCCAGAAACGTTTACACAACTGATTTTTATTTATAAATAGAAGCCTAAACACCAATTTTCATAACTCCTGTGCTTAATTTCGTCCTTCTAAAGCCAACAGTTTAGGTTGTGATTGTCTGTCAGTCAGTGTTAAAGATTTATTTATTTATATATTATTTATTTTAATAGCCATAGTAACATATTTTTATATACCCCTAACTTCAAAAATAACGAATTTACATACAAATTTTCATCCCCCATTAAACCCACTTAGCGGACGAATTTTCAAAATTCCTTTCTTAGTTCTCATCTACGTTACATAGGGAACTCCTATGCAAAATTTCATTCTTCTAAACCCAACGGTTTAGGCTGTGCGTTGTCTGTCAGTCAGTCAGTGTTAGAAATTTATTAAGTAGATATTACATATTGGGTTTTTAACTTCATATTTTCAAAATAAAAGACGTACATATTACATATGTATGATATGTATAATTCTTATAATATGGATAAGGTACGTACAAATAGATTATGAAAGTATTAATTAATTTTATATCTCAACAATAATCTTGAATATTTAATTATTTTTATTTCAATTAATTGTCAACACTTTTGTTACATTAAGCTCTTATACGTACGATAAAACTGTACAGTATATGCTCATTCAATTCACATCTTGTATTTAAATTGGATGGGTAGCGCAAGAACGCGCCAAGTCCATCAAAGTAAACCTTAAGAAAAATGACTTTATAACTGAAAAGCTGTAAGTTCACTACAGTATTTCAATTTATTGAAAACAATTTTTTTCCTTGGGAGTGATTCCATCTTACTACAATATATGATAATATCATAAAATATTATGTTGCAATTAAGAAGCGGACATTTTTGGACAAGTCAGGACCGTATTCGTTGCAATGAAATTTTATAACTAAGGTAAAGTCGCCAAATATCGTCCCCGAACCTAATTTCGTCCCCTTCCATTTCTCCCATTTAAAATAATATCATCTCGTTTTACATCTCAAATCAAATGTTAGTTGCTTCAGTCGATCACTGTAAAAAAGCGTGGGTAAAACGTTATTCCTACAGCAAGATTTTGAAGAAAGAAAAAAATTGCTCAAGGTGAGTTTTTATTGGAATTTTCTCGAATTTGATAAAATATTGACATGCTTGATTTATTGAAGTTAAAGTTTGGTCAAGATGAACGTTATTTACGTGTGATAAAAAACGATACGAAAAATTTTAGGTTATGTCATGTGCTTCTGTGGAATGGTTATTTAATTTAACAAATAGAAAATTCCTAATATCGTCCCCCTACGTGGACCATATATCGTCCCCGGGACGATATTTAAATAATTTCATTTGATATTTTGATAATTTCATTAAGATATTTTGATTATGATTTTAAGGTTTTTTAGATAATTTCATTAAGATTGTGGCTTGTATTGTATCGTTACTAAAGAAATGAATTTGTTTACTTACTTTTTTACACAAAAAGTAGATACGTATGAAAAAAGTAAGCCATTTTGACACTATTACAGGCAACTATAAAGCTTACTCTTACTTAAGTTTACTATAAAGTTTATTTTCTATTTTTGTTTAATTTTTTTTTTAATTCTTTAGATGCCAAAGAGAAAGCTGTGCGATCCTGCAGCAACGAAAAAAGCTGTTAAAGCGGTATAAATGAAGAAAATGGGTTATAAACAGGCAGTAATAATTATCATTCCAAGAGCTACTTTGAAAACTTATATGAAAAGTTCCAAAAAATCTGTAGAAAATATAGTTTCTGATAAAATGTCCCGGGGACGGAATTAGGAACCCAAAAATTTATTTTTAAAATTTGCACTTTTTTTAAAGCTAAATTTATAGAGTTTGTTACAGAATTAACGCGTTTTTGTTTAAGTTTATGGATAAAGGAATATTTAAACTAATTTTTGACAGTTCATTAATTTAATTACCTGTAATATTCTTTTTTCTACAATTGTTTTTCAAAAAGGGGACGATATTTGGCGACTTTACCATATATTACATGAAAGTTGGCACATTTGAATGAGTGTAGCTGGTCAAAAATTTAATTTTTCACCATTTAGAATACAGTCAAGTACCTTCCAGCGCGGTTAATTCGTACCACTGGATGTTTTAATCGAGAATTATCGCACTTACAGTGAATATCCTTTTAGGGATCTCAAAACAAAATTCTGTTATAGTCTCGGGCTTAAGTCACGTCATGACACCTACCAATAGCTGAATTTCAAAAATGTAAATTTGCTAATAAAAAACCACCAAAAAAGGTTTAAAATTATACGTTTGATATTTAAAATTTTGTTTTGCCACCTTTCTGTGGGATTACTTACGGAAACTACCTCCTGCAGTATTTTATATTTTGACATCTTTGATAAAATCAAACACTTAAATGTTTAAATAATTTAAGTTCATATTCACTATTTTACTGTCAAACAGCGAAGTAATATCTTTCGATTTCCTTGATTATCTCTAAAACTATAGGAGATAGAAAAAAATATTTCATAAGATACAACACTTTATTTTCAAAGTACCTTCGATTGATGTGTATAATTCCAGGGTCTGACCCACTAGAGTGGTGTTCGGTAGATTGGAGAGGGGGGGGGGGGGGTAAAAATATTTTTTGCCACCATGTTGTACCCCTTGAATTTTAATGAAAAATTTGTGTGGTAGTTAAGTGCATTAAGGCACAGTTACTGTATTTTTTTTTGAAGGGGTCACTCAATTGGAACCCTACCAAAATAGTATTGGATCGGATATTATCCTTGTTATTATTCTTAATAATAAGGATTGCTACGATAATAATATGTCTCATATTCTCGACAGTGTTTGCCTTCATGTGAATTTGGAATTATCTTCCTATATTTAGTAGATATTAAGAAAAAAATTTTTGTAATTTTTTTAGTTATCTCCATAACTACTCAGTTTTGGTCGCTAAAATTGTAGATATCAATTACTTACAGTCTTACCATATCGTTAATATAGTTATAAAAAATATCCACTTCCGGGGCTGGATTGCCTATACTTATCCAGCTATACCCTTTTGATGCTTAGATATTTTATAACACAAACGAAGATTTTTAAAAAAGGATAACTTTCTGGTAGAAGTTCTACATTTAAAAAACAAAAGAAAATTTTTCTAAATCTTTCGTTCTCGGCTAAACCCTTGTAACAGTAAATAAGTATAAAAAACTTCAAACCAGTCAGTACCGTAGTTTTTGGGAAATCATGCTTAAAGCAACCTATTCAAAAAAGAAGACGTTTTGGAACTTGGCTCTAAAACTATTTCAATATTTTTGATAACAATAATTAATTTAAATGCGTCTTTCAAATAATGCACTAAATGATGGCGTAAGTTTTACTAGAATAAATTATAATTTTAATCGCAAAAAAAATAAAATTCTGCTATTTTTCTTTGACATCCCTATAATCACATCAAATAAGCCCTTAAAAACTATCCCGAATGCTCTTTAGTTTTAGTGTTTGAGAAATTCCATGGTTTTCTATTTTCAAACAAATCTCTATTCTCTGTAGAAAATGTCGGGTTCAACAAGTATAAATAGAATAATCATACATATATATTTCTCGTACATGAAAATAATTCAAAAAAGAATAGTGAATATTCAGGAACATGAATAATAAATAGGTAATTTAGGCCAGAAGTTGTTATCTTATTTATTAAAATCTAATCGTTTATCTTTTATTTATAGATACCGACTTAATGAACAAATTCATTAAAAATGAAATATTATACTTGTATTTTATTGTATCTATTTGTAAACCGAAAATTATTTATAACAGTGTATCTTTTGTAGTCGAATGGTATACATACAAACCTACACAATTTTTACACCTATCTTTCTAATTTTATGTCAAGAGTACCTGTACAAATAATTTTCAATGCGTCCCTTTTTACGGAAACATTAATTACGTATGTATGAACTAATACGTTTATAAGTACCTACCTGACTTTTTTTCACCGAATTTAGAAAACTTTTGTGAATATTATGTATGGTGCACATTTTATGTCATAATTCATGCATTGTTTAAAAATATTTTAAAATGTTGACTAATTCAAGTTTTGGTCATGTCTGTCTGTAGGTATAGATTTAATGTATTTATTATCTATGAAATATCAAAATGTCGCGTCAGACCTAATGAATTTACTGAAACTAACATGAAGGTGGCCAGTCAGTAATTTTTCTAAAAGACAATATTATTGTGTGTGATGCGATGATATCGTAAAAAAGACATTGTTGTTAACGGTATTTCTTGTACCTGAACTAATTATAAAAAATAAAAAGATAAAAATAAACATTATATACCTAGTCATGTATTTTTATAATAATACTAGCTGTTAGCCACGGCTTCGCTGCCATGAATTTTATAGTTTGTTAAAGATACTGCCTCCTGGGTAGTTGGCTAAAATTGTTTACCCCTATTTTCTTATCATAAGCTAAAAATGATAAGCTTTATTTATTGATAAGCGTTACCTCTAATCCTATTTATTTTTCCCTTGATTAGTTACTTAGGAGCAACTGAACATTCCCAAAAACAAAGTGTCAAAATATTCAAATATAGGCTAGAAATCTAAAATAAGCCTATTAAGAAGGTGTCAACGAATATAGAAGTAAAAAACGTATGTTGATTTAAAATATTCAAATGTTATACATTTGTAAAATATTCATTATTTTGTAGATTTTGCCCTAAGTAAGTAAAAGTATCTCCCTTACTCCCATCGAAAAATTTAAATCCCGCACCTCCTAAAAGTCTACTTAAATTGTATCTGAATGTTTCCTAAAGTAAAAAATTGCAAGAAATGCAAGAACCGTGGGCGTTGAAAATATAAATTTTAAAGTCTCCCCCCCGTTTTCCCATTTAGAGGTAAATTTTAAGGGGGTAAATTTGTATGGAAATTCGTCATTTTTGAAATTGGAAATATAAAAGTTGGTGTTTAGAAAATTTGAAATTGGAAATATAAAAGTCTATTTATCAGTAAAACTTAGTGATAGAAGCGTTTTTTGAAACTCATCCTCTAAGGGGCTAAAATGAGGGACGAAAATTTGTATGTAAAGTTCATCATTTTTGAAGTTAGAAACGTGGAAGTTGATATTTAGGTTTCTGAAAAACTTCGAAGTCGGATGGTTCCAAGGATGTTGCCGATGGGAGATCCTCTCAGGCAAACAGCTAGCATTTAAATAATTTTATAATTTAATAAATAATAACGCTGATATTGCCCTGAGATGGCAGGGTCCATCGGTGGATTTTAATTGGTGTATGTTGTCTCTTGTCTATTGTATTTATATGTTCCTATCTATTTTGTATAGGTACGTTTTTTATTTCCATTGTGTATGGCGATGCATGCTCTTACAAGTAAAGGTCTTGAAGTGATAATTCACGATTTTGATGAAACTTGGTAGGTGTGTAGAACACAGAAAAATAACAGACACGTATTTTTCTTTATCGGCCAAAAACGCCATTTAAGGGGTGAAATCCACCCCCAAAGTTGGGGTAAAAATTTAATTTTGTTAAATTACTCGAAAACTATAATAGATAAAAAAAAGTTTAAATTGACAAAACCCTTCATTTTGAAACATCTTTCTATGATGTACTCAAATTCAGGGTCGGACCTACTGAAGGGGCCTTGACTATAAAATTGAGAATAAATTTTGAAATAGGGTGAATATGGTTCGACCAGTCAAAATACTAATATCAAATATGAAAACTACATCAAAAATACTAGTTTACCTGTTTTTGCTAAAAACCGTGACGTTAAATCTAAAAGCTCAAATCTTAATCTAAAATCTTACATGTGCACTCAATATTTTACTTATAATATCTTTAAAAATAACTTTTTAAATCGTTTTTATTTATTGTATTATTTATACTCTACAATTAATATTTAAACAAAAATATTGGAAAAATTTTATTATAATGTTATCCGTACAAAATTAAGAGCTCTATACAAATTCCAGTAGCTTTAGTTAATTCTCATTGGAAGTTATTGTAATGGACCCGATTTTACGAATTGCTAATTTGGACATATCTCCACTTTTCAAGGTCACTAGAATCCGAATCCACCATTTTTAGTGTGATGTCTGTGTGTGTGCTCGTTAGTTCGTTCGTTCTTGAATTTTTTTCGTCTCGCATATCTCGAGAACAAATGATGATATCAGCTCCGGACTAATTTCAATAGATGTCTAATTAAAAAATAAAGACCGGATAAAGTTTTCAGCAAATTCGGATTAGCGGTTTGTTTTTCGTGATAAAAAACGGAATTAACTTTATTCACACAACATAGATCATATAGATTTGTTATCATGTCTTTATTGTATACTGGCCTAAAAACCTAATTGATGTTAAAACGCCAGTAAATTATTACAAAATTTAAGGAAAAAAACACGAAATAAGAAACTTTTTACGAAATATTTTTTGTCTCACATACCTTGAGAACAAATGATAATAACATTATTTTGATAAGGGTACCCACCTTTAGGTACAGAGGGCGAAGTCTTCGGTGAGTTATAAGGGGCAAAGCCTCTATCGGGGGCCCAGGGGAGAAATCCTCTGAAATGAAAAAAAAATTATTTATGTACAGTAGTCTTTAAGGACACCCAATGGGAAGATGACAGTGTGGATAGACCTTTTCCCCCAAACTGTTGAAATATTTTAAAAACAGAATCGGTAGAGGCAAAATTTAAATTGACTAATAGTCATATTTCTTGCATATTTCTATGTAATTAATAACTCCAGTTTTTATACATAACAAATTTTACTTTGCAGTATAAATTATTCTTTTGAAATTAATGATCCAGCATTTTTATTAACTAGTAAAATAGTACTCTAAAGGAAATTTAATATTACACGATTACTACTAAAAATTGAAAAGGCTTCATTGTAAAAATATTTTTTTTTTTTTTTTTTTTTTTTTGACTAAAATTGGGGTACTGCAGCCGGTGGATGGCGCGGTCAGCAGCACCCGGCGGCATCGCCATCGGAGGGCATGCGCCGCCAAACACGATATAAATAAAAACAACACATAAAGACAGGGACACATAAATGCACTAGACAACGGACAAACACACATAATAAAATCCATCGATGGGCCCTGCCATCCCAGGGCTTAAAAAGAGCGGACAGTCCTTGGTGACGGTACGATAAGTACTAGAAGAGCGTCCGGTCACCAAGGCCTGGAAGCCATCGCTGGAACTCCCTCCGAGGCGCAAAGGACCCCGGAGTGGAGGGACCTGACTAGACAATACACAGAAAACGACTAGAGAAAATATCACAGGTAAGTATCACAGAAAAACTTATTGCGTCACTGGGAGGCCACAGGCCGACCAGTGAAGCAATAAGGGGTTAAAACAATACCGCTGTAGAGCCATAACAACAGGCCTACAGCGGCATAACAAAATATCACAGATAAAAGGAACAAATGATGTACCACCTCGGGTGTAAAGAGCCCTTGGTGGTACATCGTTAAAAAACAATAACGGAAACAACAAACAGGTATGTATAACAAACAGTACCACTAAGGGTGTAAAGGCCCTTAGTGGCATAACCAAAGACTAAAAGTACCCTGCCAGACCAGCTGGAACAGGGTATCGTTAATAAATAAAACACTCACAAAAATTTTAGTACACATAAGTTAAAATCGCTGAAATAAAATTTACTGTCGGGGGAGATAAAAAGAGACGACTTTCTAAAATTTAGAGATGTAATGCCCCTACAGTCTCTGAAGAAGGTTCGAATTTCTGAGAAATTCAATCATCCTTCTTTCAGAGACAGTATCATAACTTAAAGCATTAGCTACATTATTCGGGAGCTGCAACCTCTGGCGCAAAGGCTCAAAGGTTACACACTCCTCAACTATATGCCTCACGGTCAGCGCTGTCCCGCAGGCGGCGCACCTCGGCTGATCCTCACCGGCGAGAAGATGACGATGTGTTAACGCCGTGTGGCCCAAGCGTAAACGCGTCAGGGCCACACTCTCTCGCCGGCTCAGATTTACAGGTGCCGGAGTTCTTCGGACCTCAGGTTTCACCTGTCTGAGCTTAGCCGTGAGGTTGTTCCACTCACGTTGCCATTTCTGATCGATCGCGGATCTAATGCACACTCTTAGATCCTCTGGGCGTATGGCAATGTCCTGTGGCTCACCGACTTCGGCTGCATGACGTGCTGCCTGGTCGGCGAGTTCATTGCCAGGTATCCCTACATGTCCGGGAATCCAAAAGAAGGTGATAGACTTTTGGCGGAGCATGTAGAGACACGTTCGGATGTTCTGCACCAGTGGATCGATGGTATGAGAGTGGCAGATCGCTTGCAACGCGCTCAACGAGTCGGAACAAATGAGGAATGCGCTGTCTTCGGATGTTCGACAGAATCGCAGGGCTTGCAAAATCGCAAATAATTCCGCAGTATACACAGTGGCCTGGGGAGGAAGTGACCAAGCGTGAGGATCGTCACGAATGACGATGGCACTTCCCACACCCGTAGCTGTTTTGGAACCATCTGTGTATATGCAGAGAGAGTCAAGTTCGCTAATGATCTCATAAAAGCGGGATCGATATTCGAATGAACTGGTCTCCTCCTTGTTGAGACCAGTCAGGTCGAAACGACACCTTACGTTAGGGATCAGCCAAGGAGGTACTTCCATAGGACGTTTGGGAAGTACCTTGGCGAACTGTAAGTGCAGACTCTCTAATAACTCCTGCGTTCGAACGGCCACTGGTCGACTTACGGTGGGACGTCGACCATAGAGCCCCTGTAAACGGTATCTGAATAGAGTTGGGTGGTTTATATGTGAAGGTGTTGCATATATCCCCGCCGCATAATTGAGCAAGAGACGCTCACGTCTCAATCGCAGCGGAGGAAGACCCGACTCTACGCAGAGGCTCATAGAAGGACTCGTTCGAAATGCTCCCGTAGCCAGTCGTATGCCTGCATGGTGAACAGGATCTAGGAGTAGAAGCGCAGACGCCCGGGCGGAGGAGTAAGCAATGCTGCCGTAATCAATCCTGGTCAGAACCAGCGATTGATACAGGCGAAGCAACGACTCCCGGCCCGCACCCCACGATGCACCAGCCAAGCACTTAAGCATGTTTATTGTCCTACGACAACTCGCAGCTAAGGCTTGGAGGTGTGGGCGCCACGTAAGTTGTTTATCAAAAATAAGTCCTAGAAACCTGACGCTATCAACGCACTGAAGGTTGGATCCTTTCAATGTGAGAACAGGATCCGGATGTGCGTTGCGCTTTCTGCAGAAGTGAACCACCGATGTTTTTTGTGGAGAGAAACGAAAACCAAGAGCTTCTGCAGAAGTCACCACTTCGTTGATGCCTTGTTGCAGCCGTTGTTGAATATCCTCGATGGAATCGGCTGCGTAAAATATGGTGAGGTCATCAACGTACAAGCAACGACGAATTGGGGCTGAAGCTGCAATATGACTGACTGCGATGGAAAACAAGGTGACACTAATGGTGGAGCCTTGAGGAACACCATTCTCCTGGGAGTGGGCCTCAGACTCAGTGTCACCTACCCGGACACGAAAGGAACGGTCAGTCAGAAAACTTTTTACGAACTGGGGGAGGTTACCTCTTAAACCCCAGTCGTGCAGCTTCTTGAGAATGCCATACCTCCAGGTCATATCATAAGCTTTCTCCAAATCAAAGAACACTGCCACAAGGTGTTTTCGTTGGAGAAAGGCGTCTTGAATGGCATTCTCGAGGCGAACAAGATGGTCCGTTGTCGAATGGTATCGGCGGAACCCACACTGATGTTTAGGTATGAGGTTGTGGGATTCCAGCCACCAGACGAGACGGTTGTTCACCATTTTTTCCAATACCTTGCTGAAACAGCAAGTCAAGGATATTGGACGGTAGCTCGTTAGTTGCGACGAATCTTTACCCTCTTTTAGCAACGGAATGATGGTAGCTTTCCGCCACTGCGGAGGGTAAACGCCTTGCCTAAAAATTTCGTTGTAAAGATCCAGTAACCTACACTTACCAGGATAAGGCAGGTTCCGGATCATGGCGTAGGGGATCTCATCAGGTCCAGGGGATGTGTCCCCAGATCCCCGAAGCGCCTCCAGTAATTCTTGCATAGAAAACGGTTGGTTATAATGGAGGGATTCATCTGAGAAAAAATCAAGATCGTTTTGTTCCTGTTCGATCTTGATCCGCAGGAAGTCCGGGTCATAGTTTTGGGAGCCACTGACGCGCTCAAAGTGCTTAGCTAAGCAATTAGCTATTTCCGCGCGTTCAGTGATGTTCCGACCGTCGACGACGAGAAGGGAGGGCATAGGTGAACGGGAATATTTCCCTGTAATGGCCCTCACTCTTCTCCATACCTCTGAGGTGGTCGTGGAGGTATTTATGGCCGAAACATATTGCTCCCATGATAGCCTCTTTTGTTCTTTAATTGTGCGTTTACAGCGTGCTTGAGCACGCTTGTAGGCTATCACATTTTCCTGCGTGGGGCGACGTCTGAGTTCGTTATACGCCCGCTTTTTCTCTGCAACTGCTACACTCACGACTTCATTCCACCATGGTACTTGACGTTTGGGTGGAATGCTGGACGACTTCGGAATACTCTTGTATGCTGCTTCAATGACACTGGAGGACATTTGCTCCACATCATCTTCTACGTCTCCAGTCAGCTCGGGTGTACGGAATGAATCAACGTACATGTCCCAGTCAGCTTGACGGAGACGCCATCTCGGCGAAGACGATTGTGGAGTCATCGGCGTGGTACTATTCAATATAATGGGAATATGGTCACTACCGTATGAATCAGACGCCAGCGTCCATTCATAACGGTGTGCCATTACCGGTGAGCCAAGTGATAAGTCGATAGCCGACAGCTCACCGGTTCTTGCGTTAATGAAAGTACCTTGACCGGTATTCAACAAGACCGCTTCAGACTCATCTAGAAACCGTTCTATGAGTCTTCCACGGGCGTCTCTTGTGCTACAGCCCCACATGGGGCTGTGAGCATTAAAATCTCCTAGTAACAAAAATGGACGTGGTAACTGTAAGGTAAGCTCGGTCAGGGTTTCGACATTCCAGTCGAAGTCTGGTAGGTAGACCGAGCATACTGTGAACTGGGGCGGTTTTAAAAATTGTACTGCAATAGCTTGTAGGGGGGTGTTTAACGGGTGGTCCCGGAAGGGAACGCCATCTTTAATGATGATGGCAACACCCCCCCTCGCCCTGATGTCTGGCTGTACGTCGTGCCGGCGGATTTTATGGTATTTGATGGTAAATTGTTCCGCCGGCCGTAAATGTGTCTCTTGGAGGCACACGCACATAGGCGTGTGCTCAGCCAGAAGCATCTGCAATTCACAGTAATGGTGCTTAACACCATTACAGTTCCACTGTACGATAGCCATTTCTGTTACTACTTGGGTTGCTCCCTAGGAAGTGTGGCTACTTCCTAGGTTTCCCCTTGGGCCAGCCTTTTTTGCGTTTGACAACTTGTACCTCGGCGTCGGAGTTATCAGAATCCGTTGCCGAGGTATTGGTGTACGCGTCGGTGGTAGGACGTTTAACGCCCGTCCGCACCGACGCGGTCGACATATCCGAGTCGCTCACTGGTGTTGGTATTGAGCGACTCGGGAGGGGGGAGACCGGGCGGGTAGGTGTGCCCGGTCGGGACGGCGCCTTTTGCCGCTGGGGCAGCGGAGCCGTCGTTTGTGGAGGCAGCATTGACTCTGCCTCCGAGGTGGAGGTGGTTGGTCCCTTTTTCGGGGACCGTTGTTGGGCCACCTCCTTCTCCCCCTCGCTGTGACGTCTCCTGCCTGACGATGATTTCTTCGGTGACTTCTTTGGAGAAGACGTCACAGTTCTCACAATAGGTCCCTGAGGGGTGGTTGTCAGCACCCTCTTGGCCTCAGAGACCTTGGCTGGCACTGCGGCTGGTGTGGGAGTAGGGCCAGCTACACCCACAGAGCGCATGAGACACTCTTGCATTTTTTGCATATTTACTTGCATCTGTCTCATGGCTTCCTTGATCTCTTTAATTTCATTTGTTTTCTCAGCCGCTACTGGGGCGGGGGCTGCAACAGCGCGTGCATAGCCATCCAGAGCGGAGCAACGGGGCGTATTGCCAAGAAGTTTCCGTCTCGCTTCTGGATAAGTTAGTCTTTCCAGAGCTCTCAGCTCCTGGATGGCTGATTCCTGCTTGAAGATAGGGCAATTCCTCGACTTAGCCGAGTGATTGCCCCCGCAGTTGATGCACTTGATAGGCTCGTCACATGGCCGTCCTTCATGTAACGGCCGACCACACACGCAGATCTGTTGCTCAATTGTACATCGTTGTGAGACGTGGCCGTACCTTTGGCATTTGTAACACCTCATCGGTGCTGGTATGTACGGACGCACGTCCACTTTATTAAATAGGCCGATTACTACTTCCCTTGGTAGAGTAGTTTTGTTAAAGGTAAGTAGTATCAGGGGGGATTCGGGATGTTTATTCCCCCTGTTGAATTTCAGCCTTTTAGCTTCTATAACCCCCTGTGGAGACATCTCCGACACGATCTCGTCGAGGGTACAGTACGCTAAAGATGGGTGCATAATGACACCTCTTGAGTAATTTAATACCCCATGGGGTGTCACCTCCACCGCGTACTCACCTAAGGTCTTCAGTTTTTGGATTCTTTCGCTCTGTGCCGGAGAGAATGCCTCCACGAGCAACCCTTTGCCCGACAGTTTGGCATCCTTAACCTGCCCTATATACTCACGAACTAGTTTAGCCAACAAGAAGGGACTTATCTTACTGAAGTCCGCTTCTGTCGGCTTTAAAATCAAAAATTTAATAAAATTAGCTTCCAATCTTGGGGTGTCCAAGGTCATTGGACGCCCACGATATTTCCCTTTTGTTTGCTTTTTTGAGGGAGGAGGGTTACCCCCCGTGGCTTTCTCCGTAACCGCGTCACCGGCATGCGATGGAGTTACAGCGGAGGTAGTAGCAGGTTTGTTGGACGCTTCCGTGCTACTACTGCTCACACCAGGTGTTGTCGGTGGAGCTGGGTTCGCGTCCGGTTTGGAGGGCCCGGACTCGCCCTTTGAATTTAAGTTTGTATCTCCCATAAAACGTAACACAAATAAACCCCCACCCCGCTCCCCACCCTCCACGGAGCCTCATAAGGGACGTGGGACTCCCACGCCAGGGATACGGGAGTGAGGGGCCCTAGGGACGAAGCCCATTGCCCCAGTGACACGCACGACCCCGGGGCGCTCGAATTTACTGCGGCCGGTGCATAACCGCAGCCACGGTCTATGCCTGAAGCCAGGGCCGAAGTGACGTGTTGTTCCGCCGAACTCGCAAGTAACGGCTTCCCTCAGTCACCAGGATCCCCTTTTCCAGGCAACGCCGCTAAGCCACACACGAGCTAGTGTGGGTCCCGAAGATGACTTGAAGTTGGGACAACAAAGAAGAACGAAAACAAAACAAAACCAAAAACAAAAAAAGGAAACAAAAGATACAAGAAAACCTGAAACAAAAAGAAATAAAAATAACGAAAACAAAAACAATAAAAACGAAAAGAAATAAAAACGAAGGTTAAAAAATGAACGATCGAGGATTTCTCCTCTAGATCCGGCATCTTTTGTGAAAACGGTGGTACCTCGAGAAGGAACGGTGCCGATCTTGGGTAGTCAGAGGCTAATGGAATCCGAAGATTACTGTATTGCGCATAAACTACCCCTGGGACCCTTAGCCTCCTTGACACCAATGGGGGATAAATATCTCTCACGGGTGCCAAGGGTAGCTGCTATAAGTGCCCTCACCACCTATCTGTGAAATAATGTTGATCCGAACGGAATTCACCAATGTTGAAAAATCGGAAGTAGGTTGTACTAAAAATTGGGCCTAGTAAATTTTTAATTTTTTCTAAAGACCCGTTAACAACGACGACACTGGATTTATATATGCTAATATCCCTGTATATTTTTTCGAGCTCTAGAACAAATATATGCTACATCAATTTAGTTTTTGTCTTTACCGATAGTGTTATTAAAATATTTTAGCAGTTTCCAATATTAACTAGAGCTACCGGAATTTGTATAGAGCTCTTAATTTTGTACGAACAACATTATAATAAAATTTTATCCAATATTTTTTTTTAAAATATTAATTGTAGAGTATAAATATAATAAATAAATAAAAACGATTTAAAGGTTATTTTTACAGATATTTTAAGTAAAATATTGAGTGTACATGTAAGATTTTAGATTAAGATTTGAGCTTTTAGATTTAACGTAACGGCTTTTAGCAAAAACAAGTGAACTAGCATTTTTGATGTAGTTTTCATATTTGATATTAGTATTTTGATTGGTCGAAACATATTCACCCTATTTCAAAATTTACCCTCAATTTTATAGTCAAGGCCTCTCCAGTATGTCCGACGCCGGATTTGAGTACATCAGTAGAAAGATCTTCCAAAATGGAGGGTTACGTCAATTTAAACTTTTTTTCTATCTATCACAGTTTTCAAGTAATTTAACAAAATTAAATTTTTACCCCAAATTTGGGGGTGGATTTTATCCCTTAAATGGCGTTTTTGGCCGATAAAGCTGATTTGGCCGATAAAGTCTGTTATTTTTCTGTATTCTACACACCTACCTGTTTTTACCAAATTTGGAATTATCACTTCAAGGGTCTTTACTTGTTAGTTGACGGTGCTGCCCGGCACTATTAACCGCGCCATCCAACGGTAGCAGTGCTTCTATTTTAACTAAAAAAATAAATAATTAAATAAATAAATAAATAAATAAATAAATAAATAAATAAATAAATAAAAATAAAAAATAACGCTAGCAATTATTTATTATTGAAATAAAAAGAAAAGGACAGCGACCCTTAATACATTTTATTTATTCAGTAAATATCACTGTTCATTTCTGGTAAACGTAAACGAACCAAGATAACGACACGATCGTTTTAAATCGAAACATATGGTTTATTTTAGGAACAAAATTTATTCATTAGGAAAAATATTTCATCCATACTTTGATATCCTGTTACATGAGATTCATAAAAACAGCTGATTGTATAGAACAGTCATGTCAAAGATACGGCCCGCGGGCCGCATCCGGCCCTCGGACCATATCAATACGGCCCGCGATCACATTATATCACAGAAAGAAGAATCTTGTTTTTTAGAGATTTTAGACAGCACTCGATGCCTGTACGGAAGTTCAAAAATGTGCGCGTTTTAATTATAAGTAATTTCAAGAGTAGCGCGTGCCTAGACGAGTGAGAGAGTGTTAGTTATGCTTTCATCTCTGTCGCGAGCGCGAAGACGGCTTCTGTTTCGTCTGAGCGCGTAGCGCCCACTGCGCCCCTCCCCCGCGCACTCGGGTTGAAGTCTGTTTTCAGTAAGTTTTAATTTTTTTATTTTAACCTGGCCCGCCGACACATTCTAAATCTAATATATGGCCCTCTGCAAAATTAAGTTTGACACCCCTGGTATAGAAGATCATTTTCGCAAGTATAACTAGCACTTGACGATTTGTTAAGAAATTATTGGTAAGAAAATTATTGTTAAGAAAAAATTGGTTATGTAAGCCCTCTATTAAGTTATGGAAGCTAAAATGCCACTGTCAGATAGAAGATATGTATAATAACAATTTCCAGCGAAATCAATTGGTCGATTCTGTAACTATTAACAGTCTGAATGAGTCAGCTTTTATAATATAATATTTCTGTAACCATAGTTAAAGATACTTCTGTATCTCTATGGATACTTCTTAGTATTTGATCATAGATTTGATCAAAGATCTTTGACATATATCTATGACAATGTAATAGCGGCCTTATTAAATTACAGAATGTTAAAAAATCGTATTCTGTACGCAATTTTTAACAGAAATGTTAGCTAACATTCTGTTATTTCTCTTTAAATTTTATAGCACTCACAACACTCGCCATAAACTTTACAGAGCTGTTAAATAGGCTAATTACTATGGATATTATTAAATATTGATAATTTTGATTTTTGCGTTTTAGCGAATTTCCAAAACTGGAAATTCAGCTTTTACGCCAGGTGTCATGGTGCGACCTAAGCCCGAGACCATATCAGAAATATGTTTTGAGGTCCCTAGAATACGAAAATGATATTCACTAAAATTTATATATATATATATATATATATATATATATATATATATATATATATATATATATATATATATATATATATATATATATATATATATATATATATATATATCCGCGCGATAACTCTCGAACGAAACGTTTAATGCTTATGAAATTTTGTGTGCGAATTCGATTTTCCAAATCGTTGGATGAGTTCGTTAGCCAGACACGTCGGATGCCCAGAAGTAGGTTTTCCGGGCGTTTTTTGTCAACAAAATGAGTTTTTTGCCAGAATTAAGCAATTTTTCAAATTTTTTTTTACACTAAGCCATTGTAAAAGGTAAAACGCATAAAAAATGTTTTTATACCGTTGCTCTAAATTACTTACTTTTCGAGAAAAACTAGGAAATATGTCGTTCTCCATTTCACTCGCACTCGCATTCTTTTTTTTTCTGTCTCATTTTTTGCGAGCTAAATTCGAAAAAAGCCGCTTTATAAGTAGCGTGTCATGATTTTTTTAATCCAATTTAACGATTCGGCTATATTCTATTTCTCTGTCAGTTAAATGTTTTTATAATGTATCTCTGTTCCATTTTTTTTTACAAAAAAAATCCCGACGATATCTGTTATGTGATATGATCAGAATTTAGATTATATTTACACCTTCCTAAAATTAATAAGAGTTTGCTTCAATCGTATAAAAATTACGTTAAATCATATTCAAACAATAATATTTTTACGTAATTTTTTATCCAATTGACAATACAGTTATGATTAGAATTGTATAATCAGAGCATTCTAATATTAAATAATTTTGCACATTCAATTTTTTTTTTTTTAACAAAGAAAAATTTTTTTAAATTTTGACACATTCTTTTATGAAATTTTGATTAAGAAATATTAAAAAATTTTAAAGTGAATCATTTAAAAAGAGTTAAAAATAAATTAAAAAGGAAACATTTCTCTATTTTAACATATTTGTAAAGAAAATTTTATAGTTTACTTACAGTTTTTTGAAAAAATGTAATAACATTTTTACATACAATAAAGATTATATTTGAACGGTAGGAAATCCACAAATTTTTTTTTATTTCTTTAATTAATTATTAAATTTGGTTTTAGAAGAAAATCTTCGTCTAATTCGCTCCAAGCCGAAAGTATAGCCACTAATAAGGACATTCCACTGTTAAAATAAATGGAAAATATATTGAAATTTATTTAATGAAAGCCATTCATACACATTTTTAAAATATCCTTTTGAATTATATAACAAATAAAATCTGTGTAAAAAAATCTAATTGACGTGTTTTTTCTCAATTTGCTAATATTAAGTAAGGCTCGTTAATTAGGGAGTGATTGTGTTAAAATTTTAATATAAAATATGGTAATTTTAACCCTCTTTAAAAGAACATTTCGATTTTAACAATAAAAAAATTTTAAAAAGTGTTTTCGTTTTTCCCGGATTACCAAAAACTGTTCATAGGCATATCTGTGACTAAAGTTGCCTCCCTTTCTTAAGAAAATAAAGTATTTTTAAAATTTTGTGCAAAAGAATAAAACACAATTAACGAAAAAAAAGTACGCGTTTCCATATTTTTAAGATTTTGTAGTACAAGAAAATCCTTATAAATTCATCATATCTGTTATTGCATTTACTAGCTTTTACGCAATTTAATAAACAAAAGTCTGAAAATGGACGTAGAATCTCACTGTTATTAATTATTATGTCTTAGTCTTTTGAAAAATTATTTTTTGAACTAAAATAAGAATAGGAGGAATATAAACTTAGGGGTAAACGACAGGAGTATATAAACTTTATTTTAGATTCTACGTTTATTTTTACAGAAAATCATCAAGTACCTATTATTTCTTTTTTGAATGTATAAATACAAAAAGTTCGAAATTATTTTATATTAGAATTTCAATTTTGGTCGACCCTACGGGTTGTCCCCATTTACTCTTTTCTCGTCTCTTTTGACCCCAATTTTTCATAGAGAAGAAATTATACGATTTTTGTTAATTTTTCAAAAACCACCGATATTTTTAAATTTTTTTGGATACTGCTGATAAAGTGACCATCTTCGCGTAAATTTTTAATATATTAAAGATTAGGTACTCATAAAATAAATACAAAAAAATACGGTGTGAAGTCGGAATGCGTACCTATTCATCCTTGTCTACGGTAGCACATTTTTTATTGACATAAATATTAGAAACGCAGGAAAAGAGACCAGGAATCAACATAGAAGTGGATTATGGTACGATATATTTTCTGAAAAAAGTGCTTAGGACCAAAGTTATAGAGTTCAAAGTGATGCACTTGATGATCTTGAAGCACTTGACTCTCGTGGTGCACTTGACTTTGAAGTTGACCTTGAGGTCAATTTCCAAAGTCATTTGAAAATCATTTAATATTTTTCAAAAGGAGTAGTTTACTTTTCATCCCTAAATGGTTCAAAGTATATTCGAACGAATTTCACATGCAAGATAGAAAATAAGTGATCAAGAAGTAATTTTGAAAAATACTTGCTCAATCGCAATCGGAAAAATAATAGTTAATCATATGTTGAATTGAATTCCTAATATGATAACTATAGAGTAGCAATAAAAATTTTAAAAAATTTTGAAAATTTCTAATATAACATAAAGTTAATGTTTAACTTACAATTGGAGTGATATTAAATCTTTTCTTAACTTCTAAAATTACTTACAAAAATGTTTTCTTCTAATTTTTTCTATAAATTTGCGCCTATTTTTTCATTTCGTCAGGTTTTTATTTTTTTTATTTTAGAAAAATAACGCAACAAATCAATTTTGAAGATAGATTGAGTCAATACATGAAATTACTGCTTATAGGTACAGGATATGGTCAAAGTTCGGCAATGGCTAATCATTTTCAACTGACCTTGAAAATCGATTTCAGGGTCACTATCAAGTGCATCGCTTTAAATTCTACAAATTTGGTACTCAGCCCTTTTTTCAAAAAATATGCCGTTTCAAAAATATTTAGCTATAACTGTTTTCATCTACAGAGGTTGAATGGTGTTTTCTACCCCTAAAAAGCGTATTTAGCCGAAATAAAAAAACACGTATTTAATATTTTTCGCTTTCGTTTAATAAGTATGTTAAGTTTCATTCAAATTGGCAAGTATTAGTTGGGTAGTGTTATTTGTCAGAATGTTTTGCCGATCTAGTTTTTTCAATATTTCTTTGCTCGTTTTCAGAATTTGTATTTTAATTTCTACGGACAAATAACTCATTCTTTTCTTCGATTTTAGTAACTTTTATTTGCTGATGTTGACCATTAATTGATCGAAACATATCAAATATTTTTCAATGATTTTTTTAGCGAATGTCGAAAATTTTGAAAATTTTTTCACCGTTAGTAAGTTAAAGTATTTGAATTCATTAAGTAATTAAATGATGTCCACAAGAACCTTACGAACTACCATAAGTTATATGAGATCCCTAGGACCCGTTTTTTACTGTTAGGATAAACTTTTTACTAAAATTATTTTAGATGAATAAAGGTTATGTTGTATGATTTCCGCCAGGGTTTACTGTTCCCATTATTGTAAAAAATAAACTAACCGACCGATTTTGAAAATTTTTTCACTGTTAGAGAACTAAATTATTTTAGATGGATACAACTATGCTGCACAAAGTCCGTTCGGGTTCTTGGGTTCCAAAAATATCAAAACTAATTACCCAGCCGATTTTAAAAAATCTTTTACTCTTAGAAAGCTAAACTATTTTAAATAGGTACAGTTCTTAGATGAGATCCGCCAGTCCCCAAAATTTGGAAATTCGCTATGTTATGCAGATGCTGCGACAGGGGTATTTTATAAATTCAATATTTTGACATTTTAATTTGTCATTTTTTGAATTATTTGATACTAGCATTTACCGGCGGCTTTGCCCGCGTGGAATTGGAAATTATGGCATCTAGTTAAAGTGTACTTTCATCACGTCGCTATTGCGCGTCGAGTAGGTACTGTTACTTTTTTCGTTGGAATTTTCCCACAGAAATACAATATTTTCCCCGGGTAAAAAACGGACTATAACATTCGTTTAACAACATGCCAAGTTCAAATGAAATCAATGATTCTTTTTTATACTGTTTTAAATATATAGTTTCTCACGGGAATAAGACTTTCCATGGGAGTTAGATATTTTCCCGGGATAGAAAGCAGTCTGTGTCCTTTCTCATCGCCTCTGTAAACAATGGTTCTGTAACAAGTAAACCGAGGACAGTTCAACCGCGACAGTTAAACCGCGACAGTTCAACCGACGACAGTTCAACCTGACGACAGATCAACCGACGACAATTCCACCTAGCGACAGATTAGCCGATGACAATTCAACTTCACGACAGTTCAGCCTAACGACAGTTAAACCAAACGACAATTGAACCGTAGAACAGTTAAACCACAGGACATTCTAACTGCTTAACACTAATATATAAATTAACTAAATCCAACCAGAACTAACCCAACTCAATAAACTATAAACAAATCTAACGTAACCTAACCAAACCCAACCTAAACTAATCAAACTCAACAAATCATAAGTAAAAGTAACCTAACCTAACTAAACACAACTCAACCAAATGAAACCTGACTTAACCAAGCCTAACCTAAACTAACTGAATTCAATAAATTATAAATAAACCCATCATAACCTAACCTAATACAACCTAACGTAACCAAACCGAACCTGAAGTAAAACAACTCAGTAAATTATAAACAAAGCCAGCCTGAGTTCACTGAATTCAACGAATTATAAGCAAACTCATCTTAACCTAATATAAAACAACCTAACATAACCAAACCCAATCTGAACTAACAGAACTCAATAAATTATAAGCAAACCCAACTTAACCTAACCAAAACTACCCTAAACTAACCGAACTCAACAAATTATAAACAAACCTAACCTAACCAAACCCAACCTAAACTAATCGAACTCAACAAATTGTAAACAAATCCTACTTAACCTAACCAAAACCAGCCCAAACTAACCGAATTCAACAAATTATAAACAAACCCAACCTAACGTAACCAAATACAATTAACAGATTAACCTAACCAGACAACACCTAAACTAATCGAATTCAACGAAAGGTAACCAAGTCCAACACAACCCAACCAAATAATGTACCCTTAATTGTGTAAAAAGTCACCCTTGAGACTTGAAACTACATAAATACTTATTTAGTCTCAAGTCTCAAGGGAGGCAAATTTCATTGCTAGATAAAATTCAAATAATTTTGTTCTTATTAGTTAATAAATTGTACAACGGTTAAATTGTCTTCAGTTAAAATGTCGTTAGGTTGAATTGTCGTCGGTTGATCTGTCATCGGTCGATCTGTCGTTAGGTTGATCTCTCGTTAGGTTGATTTGTCGTCGGTTGGACTGTCGGGGTTGAACTGTCGCGGTTGAACTGTCTGCGGTTCACTAGTCGCGGCACCGTAAACAATATTCAAAGTTTGAAATCAATCATGCTTTTTTTAATAGTCAGTTGTTATTTCATTGTTTCGGTTTAAATACATTTTCCCTCGGGAATGAGATATTTTATCGGGATAAAAAATAACCAATGTTTATCGCTGTATATCGTCATATTTGTCTATCATCATTTTTTGTTTCATTTAAAATATATTTTTCCACAAGAATGAAATTTCCCACGGGAAATTTCCCGGGGTATAAAGTGTGTGTAAGTATAGGTACATATGCCTATTTTACCATTTGATGGGTGGCGTGAAATATTATACCATTATAAGGAACTGGTTCTCTAGAGAATTCCCGAATATCTAATTTAGAAATAGCTTAACCCATAATCATGATAATTTTACGTGAGTTTAATATACTATACATGAGTAATACACATAATTTATCTCTCCGTTTAACATAAATCGCTATAAAAGAATTAATTTTTTACATTTTATATACAGAAATCCATGGTAATTTAACAGAAATAGTTCAACAACAGTAGAATATATAAAATGTAATTGGCATCTTAACATAGTGTCTTACAGAATACCAAATTTTTAACATTCTGTTAAAAACAATTTTACAGAGCTCTGTACTGCAAAATAACATTCTGTAATAATGTAGTTACAGAATCGACCCAAATTTGGTGTCAAAGATGCCACATTTTACTTAAAATAACCATGTTGGTGTCGACTTCTGGTATAACCGGAAAGGGGAGCAAGTTAAAAATATTTTAATTAAAATGTTCAGACGTCTAGAAACAAAAATTTTCAAAAATATACTATATTTACAAAACCATAAACTTTTAATGAACACTATGTGAAAAATGTGGTTTAAGTCGATCCAAATGTTAATATCTATAACTACTGTAAACTTCAACTTAATAGCATTAGTAGTTTTGAGTTGAATCGGTTTGTACAAACAGACAGACAAAAATTATTTTAACGCTACATTTGTTTTATATGCTGTATATTTTGCTAACTGAAGAAAATTTTAATACCCCTAATTTCAAAAATCGCAGAAAGACACTTCTCTTTTATTCATAAGTAGTAGATAGGCTAGGAGAGATCTGTGACACCGTAAAACTAACCAACTTGAACCCTTTTGCCAATGTTTGAAATCGTGTAACTTTACGGTACTAGACATTCCGAACTGATGAGTCATCAAACTGTATCGATGTGCAAACCTTAACCTTTGACCCGGCACGTACCGAGTACATGTATTTAAAATTTGTTGTTGACATATGACCCCAACACTCGCTCATACTGCTGGCCTTGAAATTCCTAAGAGGTGAGTCATCGCCAGCAACCGAATTAATTTATGTTAACCCATTATGCATCATCACTATTTTCCTCACAATTTAGTTTTGTGTGAACCCATTACCCGCCATAGTTTTTGAATGCAAACCTAACGCATGCGCAGACTGAATTTAAGTACACGACGCATGCGCAGAATGAATTTTAGGTTACAATTTGATAGATGGGGTACACTACCGCGTCAAAAATGTGGGGTTACCCTAACTCGGGGGTGGCCCCAAACTTTTGACACCGTACTGTACTTAAATTTTTGGTACACTACCGTGTCAAAAGTGTGGACCCCCCTGGTCAAAAAGGTATCCGATCACTTTTTGAAGCGTACTGTACGTGCAAACCTTGACCCCAACACGCGCTTGCCTTAATTACGTCATCTTAAACGAACTATCACGTCAAAAAATGTGGGGAATACCCTAACCCAGGGTGACCCCAAACTTTTGACGCCGTACTGTACTTAAATTTTTAGTACACTGCCGTGTCAAAAGTGCGGGCCCCCCTGAGTAAAAAGGTATCCGATCACTTTTTGAAGCGTACTGTGCTTATTACGTGCAAATCTTGGCCTCACTTAACTGCGTCATCTTAAATTGGGTGCGGTCGCTAACGATAAATTTTGTCGGGGGCGCACTGTACCAAGCGCTAGATTTTAAGATTAGACTCCGGGGTCCAGATTTCTGACCGCTACTGTACTGTAAATCGAGTGTCTACTGTACTTTTCAACAAGTTTAAGCCTGTTTTCAGCAAAGTCAGCACTTTTTTAATTTGTTTATTTATATAAGTTTTAATTTAAAAAAAAATGTTTATTTAAGATTTTGATGACTCAGCAATTTCTTTGTTTGGATTTCAAATACGAAATAGTCTTCTTGGAATTTTTAATTTATGGCCTGATTGTTGAATTATAATTATAGTATGATTCATACAAGCGGGGATTTTTGTTATATTTGTTTATTTATATAATAATTTTGGATCATGTAATATTTTTAAAATTGTTTATTTAAGATTGGGAGGCCGCTAAATTTTGTGGGGGCACTTTACCAAGCGCTACAGCAAAACTAACTTCAGACTCCGGGGTCCAGATGTCTTACCGCTACTGTACTGCCGGAAATTTGGGTGTCAACTGTAACTCAGGGTTTTTTTTGTATATTTAACCTTGGAAAATTCCAGGAATTTTTATCAGTTTTAACATAAACAAACAACTAATAATTAAATGTTTGTTTTAGCTGAATTATGATCGTAAGACTCATAATTCAGCTAACAGAAGTTCTTGAAATTTTAACAAGTTACCAAAAATATTACTTCTTATGGTGCACAACATTTTTGAATTTGACTGTAGCACAAAACTGTTTCTATATCAAACGAAAATTATCTGAAATAATTCAGTATGTACATATGTGTAGACTCTGTATATTAAAAATATTTTATGTATACACTCTGTATATTGAGAATAAGAAAGAAAATTTGTATATAATTTTAATTTTTATGAATACTAGTAAACGAATTGTATAGCCATTTATGAATAAGTATTAAATCTAATTATAAAATAATTTATAAATATTGCAAAAAATTTGTTTAATCAGCAAAATCAATGTATATCATTTTAATACTGATACATATTTATATTAGGGTATAATAGTATTGTATTTAACATTTTTAAACAGAATAAAAGTTCAATTTTTGGTTTTAAATTACTATAAGTTAAACACGTCGCTTAATATAAAAATGATAACAGCATTGAGTTTTACTAAATTTTTAAATCTGTAACATCAAAATTTTTTATAGACTACAACATTTTGAATTTGCTACTCTATCATTAACATACAAATAATATCATGTATATATAACGGGTGTATATTTAGTATTTTTAATAAATATTTTAGTATACAGGGTGTATCATGAAATATGCTTTTCAATTAGAATAATAAATTTCATAAGATTTTTGTTAATACTCTTATAGGTTAACGAAAGAAACATTTTGCTGTAAAAAAATAGGGGAATGCAGGGTAATAATTAAATAAAACGCACATATTTTTTTTTTTTAAATTTTATTTATAGAATATGTATACAAAAAATTAAATTGCTTAAATCTATATATTACTTAAAATCTATTTATTTTCCAGATAAAAATTTTTTAAAAGAATACAATTTTCTAATGAACAAATTTTATCTGAATGAAGCATACAGCGTCTTGAATAATATTCATCTCGCAGAATGGAAATCTTCGGTACATCAAATATTTCTTCCAAATTCAAAATCCACGGCTGGTTTTCGGTACCATCAAACAAACTTGATATCCATTTCTTCTTTTCACCACCCTTGACGTATATAACATCATACTTCTTTAATACAGGTTTCAATATGGTATGAAGTTTTTTGTATGGAATAAATCCATACGACCAAGGTATCCCATGCCAATTTCGGTAAAGCCAACTGGCTACTCGTTGATATTTCTTCGGCAACTCGTTGAAATCAAACGGTGCGTCGAATATAAGATGTAATATATCATCCGAATTTTCTGCAGCAATACCAACTTCTTTAAAATAAAATTCGTTGTTAGCTCCTTGATAGCCTTGTATGTCAAGAAACGCCATTTTTTACCGCCACCGTAGAACTGAATTTATTCACACAATCCACAACTTTATATAGAATAATTAAAAGTGGTGGGGGTAGTTAGTTAATTTGTGGAACGTATTCGAAAATGGCTATTAATAGCTATTGCTAGTTTACCATCAAATTACAAACTGTTAATAATACTTAGCACATTTGTGAGTACCAGGTTCTTTTCACTTTAAGACCTAGTGATTTAAGGAATGCTAAATTTTCAGGTGAAATGTGTTGTTGCTCAAAAGTTTTACGTTTAATGATCTTAGGTTTCGAAAGTCCTTTGCTAGGTTCTCTAGCGGTGGACTGCGCTGAATTGTAAATTAACATGGTTCCAAAATGTAATTGTTTTACCACGAAAGTATAATTTTCAACGAAAGAGATGTTAACTCTTTGACAACCACCGGTAAATAGATAATATTTTATGTAAGTTCAACTATTTTATACCCTTCAACCATGATAAGGTGTATAAGCTGGAGTATAACTCAGCAAATTATATAGCGGTGGTGACGTAACACACAAATGTGGTGGTTGTGTTGCGGTTGTGGCGGTGGTGGTGTTTGTGTGGTGGTGGCGGTGGTGTTTGTGTGGCGGTGGCGGTGGTGTTTATGTGGTGGCGGCGGTGGTGTTTGTGTGGCGGTGGTATTTGTATGGTGGTTTCGGTGGTTGTGTGGTGGTTGTGGGGGTGGCGGTGTAGCAGCGGTGTTTGCGGCTGACGTGCACAACTTTATCATTAATTCAATCGAAGCAGCAATTTACTCTAGACAATAAATCGGTGGTGACATCTCGCGGTGTTTGTTGAACGCAATATCTAAATTAATCATCATCATAATCGCTAGCATCTTCTTTATCAGTTTCATCCAGATAATCACCTAGCGGCTCAATAACATCAGCCTTTTGAAGTTCACGAAGTATAGAGAATATTTCTTGACCGACAGTAGTTTCTCTTAAAGCATCTAACTCTTCGATTAAAGCTTCACTATCGTCAACGTTAAACAATATGTTTTTATTTTCCTCTATACTCCGAATAATATTTAGTATTTTTTCACCAGTCTCTGACGTCTCGTATAAACGTCGTAATTCATCTATTAAAGTATTAGGATTATGCCAGTATTTTATTTTTTTCGATTGCCCATTAGCATTTTCCGAGTCGTTGTATTTGATACGCTTAGCAAGTAGCTCTTGATCCGTTGAATTGACTGGACGTTTTATTGCTATTCGTTCATTAGAATCCTCAACTTTATTTTGAGTTTCTTTGATTAATAAAATATCCAAAAGGGTTTGCAAAGCTGTAGTTAACTTGGGAATGATAACAGTTCCACTATCAGAAGTGGTTAAAACCCTGTTATTAGACTCATCGCTGGGTGTGTAAACATTATTTTGATTTCTTAAATTATTAAATTTAGTTTGAATTGCTTTTGATGCAGCTTTAATTCTTTGTTCAAGTGGATTGACCCTTTCTTCAACTTTGTTGTTTAGAAATTCATCATCAACATCATTCCTCCCGGTATCATAACTAGATAAGTCATCAGCCGTGTCTAATGTTTGTCTTTTTAGCGGATCAAGAGAGTAACTATTTTCAAACCTTTTTGGTGAAAATTCCCGCATATGTGTATTTCTTATATGACGTGAAAGAGAATCTTTCCGCGAGAAGCTTTTATAGCACCGCGTACACTCGAACATTATGATAGATGTGTAAAGCTCAACTAGTCTTACAAGATTAATTCAGAATTGTGTTAGCGATTACTTATATACTCCATCACCACCACCACCACCGCCGCCACCGCCACCACCACCGCCACCACCACCGCCGCCGCCACCACCACCACCACCGCCGCAACCACCACATCTGAGTTGCTCATTTTACTCCATGAAGTAGCTGTTGACATCCGGCTTACACATTTTGCCCCCATTACGCTCTTTCGGTTTGGAACTTAGTTCAGAAAAATGAATGAAAAGCTATATGCAAGTGTCAGGTGACTCAACAACAACATTAAAATACTTGCTCCTGAATATAGGCAATTACATTGCGTTGCCAACTGGGTCCATACCTACTGAGAGTCTTATCATAATTCAAGATATAATTTGGGAGGTTCTAGTGTGTTGTAAAATAAGAACAATATAAGAATTTATACGTAAAATAATTTATTTTTTAATGAAATATACGTTTACAATATTAAAATTAAAAAGTAAATCAATTCATTTTCATATCTGACAGTTACCTTAATCTTACATCTAACATCATACATGTGATAGCTATTTACTAAATTCCACAATATGTAAAAAACCACTAGAATCAGTTCCTTTATATGTAATAAAATATTGTCCTGTACGTAAACAATGAATGGTCTGCTCATCCAAATCCGCGAATCGTTTTGGAAGGAACACTTGAGCATCTGCAAGTTCCACCGCAACCGCTGGCCCATATCGAGTTTCCATGCGTCGTACATCAAGAATTTTCCACGTTTCATACGGTTTGAGTGTAGATAGCGATTTGAATGGTTTACCAGCACCAAGTTTATTCAACTTCTCCAAAACCGGATCCATTGTTGTATCAGTGGCAGTAAAAGTGCTCCACAGATCACTTATACTTAACTCAACACCGTGTTGTTCAGACATTTTGCCAATACACTACCAATTTCTGTTACAGCACGTCGCTTAAATAAATTATGAGTTGCCACCACAAAAACCAACACCACCACCACCACCACCACCACCGCCACCACCACCACCACCACCACCACCACCACCCCAACACAACTACAAAATTTGAGTTGCTCATTTTACCCCACCGATATGTTTATTCCCACACAGCTACAAATTAAGTTACTCTAAAGCAACCACACCTTCATATGATCAGTGTTTATACACCACAACCAATGGAAAATATCAAATAAACATTACATTTATTTAGTAATGAGGTATAATGTATATTTTGAGTATTCAGCAAAAACTTTAATACTGATTAATAGGTACTGGTCAATTCCACTGTTACTCAAAATATACGTTATACCTCATTACTAAATAAATGCTAATGTTTGTTTTAACAACCGTGGAATTGGTCAATACTTATGATGTGGCAATCAGGTGATTGATTTTACTAAATTATTCGCAATTGCAGCGACTTTTACATGTGGGACAGTTTACATAATTGCAAACACAGTTTGGAAATGGCATCATACATCGTTTACAACACATGCAAATTCGTTTTTCGTTTCGACACCTATCACAATACTCGGGGAAGGAACACTTACACTGTGGTGGTTGAAATTTACAAATACCACAAATCGGCATGTTGTTTTTGTTTACTTTCTGGAACTTAACCAACAAATGACATCCGGTTAATAATTCAGTTGTATTTATAGTATTTTGACTGAAACCAAATAATCCAATATTTTATAAAAAATCGATATTTAATCGATATTGACCAATTCCACTGTTACACAAAATATCCATTATGCCTCATTACATCGCTGGTCATTGCGTTATAAATAAATGTTTACGTTGGTTTGAGCAACCGTGGAATTGGTCAATATGTATTATGTGGCAATCAGATGATTGATTTTACTAAATTATTTGCAATTGCAGCGGCCTTTACATGTGGTACAGTTTATATAATTGCAAACACAGTTTGGAAATGGCATCATACATCGTTTACAACACATGCAAATTCGTTTTTCATTTCGATACCTATCACAGTACTCGTAGAAGGCACACTTACACTGTGACGGTTGAAATTTACAAATACCACAAATCGGCATGTTGCTGTTGTTGTTTACCTTCTGGAACTTAACCAACAAATGACATCCGGTTAATAATTCAGTTGTATTTATAGTATTTTGTAACCGAAATTTTCCAATATTTTATCTAAAATCGATATCTAATAATCTTCCAGTATAAGAGCAGGGAACAGGAACGTCACCAGATTGATTAATTTAGATATTGCGTTCAACAAACAGATGTCACCACCGATTTATTGTCTACAGTAAATTGCTGCTTCGATTGAATTAATGATAAAGTTGTGCACGTCAGCCGCAAACACCGCTGCTACCCCGCCACCCCCACAACCACCACACAACCACCGAAACCACCATACAAATACCACCGCCACACAAACACCACCGCCGCCACCACATAAACACCACCGCCACCGCCACACAAACACCACCGCCACCACCACACAAACACCACCGCCACCACCACACAAACACCACCACCGCCACAACCGCAACACAACCACCGCATTTGTGTGTTACGTCACCACCGCTATATAATTTGCTGAGTTATACTCCAGCTTATACACCTTATCATGGTTGAAGGGTATAAAATAGTTGAACTTACATAAAATATTATCTATTTACCGGTGGTTGTCAAAGAGTTAACATCTCTTTCGTTGAAAATTATACTTTCGTGGTAAAACAATTACATTTTGGAACCATGTTAATTTACAATTCAGCGCAGTCCACCGCTAGAGAACCTAGCAAAGGACTTTCGAAACCTAAGATCATTAAACGTAAAACTTTTGAGCAACAACACATTTCACCTGAAAATTTAGCATTCCTTAAATCACTAGGTCTTAAAGTGAAAAGAACCTGGTACTCACAAATGTGCTAAATATTATTAACAGTTTGTAATTTGATGGTAAACTAGCAATAGCTATTAATAGCCATTTTCGAATACGTTCCACAAATTAACTAACTACCCCTATCACTTTTAATTATTCTATATAAAGTTGTGGATTGTGTGAATAAATTCAGTTCTACGGTGGCGGTAAAAAATGGCGTTTCTTGACATGCAAGGCTATCAAGGAGCTAACAACGAATTTTATTTTAAAGAAGTTGGTATTGCTGCAGAAAATTCGGATGATATATTACATCTTATATTCGACGCACCGTTTGATTTCAACGAGTTGCCGAAGAAATATCAACGAGTAGCCAGTTGGCTTTACCGAAATTGGCATGGGATACCTTGGTCGTATGGATTTATTCCATACAAAAAACTTCATACCATATTGAAACCTGTATTAAAGAAGTATGATGTTATATACGTCAAGGGTGGTGAAAAGAAGAAATGGATATCAAGTTTGTTTGATGGTACCGAAAACCAGCCGTGGATTTTGAATTTGGAAGAAATATTTGATGTACCGAAGATTTCCATTCTGCGAGATGAATATTATTCAAGACGCTGTATGCTTCATTCAGATAAAATTTGTTCATTAGAAAATTGTATTCTTTTAAAAAATTTTTATATGGAAAATAAATAGATTTTAAGTAATATACAGATTTAAGCAATTTAATTTTTTGTATACATATTCTATAAATAAAATTTAAAAAAAAAAATATGTGCGTTTTATTTAATTATTACCCTGCATTCCCCTATTTTTTTACAGCAGAAAGTTTCTTTCGTTAACCTATAAGAGTATTAACAAAAATCTTATGAAATTTATTATTCTAATTGAAAAGCATATTTCATGATACACCCTGTATACTAAAATATTTATTAAAAATACTAAATATACACCCGTTATATATACATGATATTATTTGTATGTTAATGATAGAGTAGCAAATTCAAAATGTTGTAGTCTATAAAAAATTTTGATTTTACAGACTTAAAAATTTAGTAAAACTCAATGCTGTTATCATTTTTATATTAAGCGACGTGTTTAACTTATAGTAATTTAAAACCAAAAATTGAACTTTTATTCTGTTTAAAAATGTTAAATACAATACTATTATACCCTAATATAAATATGTATCAGTATTAAAATGATATACATTGATTTTGCTGATTAAACAAATTTTTTGCAATATTTATAAATTATTTTATAATTAGATTTAATACTTATTCATAAATGGCTATACAATTCGTTTACTAGTATTCATAAAAATTAAAATTATATACAAATTTTCTTTCTTATTCTCAATATACAGAGTGTATACATAAAATATTTTTAATATACAGAGTCTATACATATGTACATACTGAATTATTTCAGATAATTTTCGTTTGATATAGAAACAGTTTTGTGCTACAGTCAAATTCAAAAATGTTGTGCAACCATAAGAAGTAATATTTTTGGTAACTTGTTAAAATTTCAAGAACTTCTGTTAGCTGAATTATGAGTCTTACGATCATAATTCAGCTAAAACAAACATTTAATTATTAGTTGTTTGTTTATGTTAAAACTGATAAAAATTCCTGGAATTTTCCAAGGTTAAATATACAAAAAAAACCCTGAGTTACAGTTGACACCCAAATTTCCGGCAGTACAGTAGCGGTAAGACATCTGGACCCTGGAGTCTGAAGTTAGTTTTGCGGTAGCGCTTGGTACAGTGCCCCCACAAAATTTAGCGGCCTCCCAATCTTAAATAAACAATTTTAAAAATATTACATGATCCAAAATTATTATATAAATAAACAAATATAACAAAAATCCCCGCTTGTATGAATCATACTATAATTATAATTCAACAATCAGGCCATAAATTAAAAATTCCAAGAAGACTATTTCGTATTTGAAATCCAAACAAAGAAATTGCGGAGTCATCAAAATCTTAAATAAACATTTTTTTTTAAATTAAAACTTATATAAATAAACAAATTAAAAAAGTGCTGACTTTGCTGAAAACAGGCTTAAACTTGTTGAAAAGTACAGTAGACACTCGATTTACAGTACAGTAGCGGTCAGAAATCTGGACCCCGGAGTCTAATCTTAAAATCTAGCGCTTGGTACAGTGCGCCCCCGACAAAATTTATCGTTAGCGACCGCACCCAATTTAAGATGACGCAGTTAAGTGAGGCCAAGATTTGCACGTAATAAGCACAGTACGCTTCAAAAAGTGATCGGATACCTTTTTACTCAGGGGGGCCCGCACTTTTGACACGGCAGTGTACTAAAAATTTAAGTACAGTACGGCGTCAAAAGTTTGGGGTCACCCTGGGTTAGGGTATTCCCCACATTTTTTGACGTGATAGTTCGTTTAAGATGACGTAATTAAGGCAAGCGCGTGTTGGGGTCAAGGTTTGCACGTACAGTACGCTTCAAAAAGTGATCGGATACCTTTTTGACCAGGGGGGGTCCACACTTTTGACACGGTAGTGTACCAAAAATTTAAGTACAGTACGGTGTCAAAAGTTTGGGACCACCCCGAGTTAGGGTAACCCCACATTTTGACGCGGTAGTGTACCCCATCTATCAAATTGTAACCTAAAATTCATTCTGCGCATGCGTCGTGTACTTAAATTCAGTCTGCGCATGCGTTAGGTTTGCATTCAAAAACTATGGCGGGTAATGGGTTCACACAAAACTAAATTGTGACGAAAATAGTGATGATGCATAATGGGTTAACATAAATTAATTCGGTTGCTGGCGATGACTCACCTCTTAGGAATTTCAAGGCCAGCAGTATGAGCGAGTGTTGGGGTCATATGTCAACAACAAATTTTAAATACATGTACTCGGTACGTGCCGGGTCAAAGGTTAAGGTTTGCACATCGATACAGTTTGATGACTCATCAGTTCGGAATGTCTAGTACCGTAAAGTTACACGATTTCAAACATTGGCAAAAGGGTTCAAGTTGGTTAGTTTTACGGTGTCACAGATCTCTCCTAGCCTATCTACTATAAGTATTAATGATAACAATGACAGTAACATATTTGTTCATGATTAAGCGTTTTTATGACAGTTAGTAATAGTTGTTGGGGCCCTGTTCTAAGTTTCAGTACCTTATTGCTTAAAATATAATGTTATAGGTAATATAACTGGAAAAGAATTACTCATAAAACAAGAATTTGGATTGTCTTTTACAAAGAATTCCCTCATAATAGAGAGTGAAGTGTCACCAAAGGACTAAAAATGCTTTTGCTCCTGCTTTTAAACCAATCAACAAGCACAACGTTTGTGTTGGACCTGCACCCGCGTGTCGCGTATTAAATTTTCGAACAAAACCTTATTTTCAGGGATTTCAAGGTAATGTATCGCCTTAACAAATTAATTAAACAAAATTTTTAAAAAGATTATTGTTTAACTAGTAAAGGGTTTAAAACTTCCTAGCATACTCACTAATCACTTCATTATTAAATAAACGAATTATATACTTGCATATTTATCTCTGGTACGTTCAATTGCGCCATTAATTTCGATCGATGATAATAAATGAACATATTAAAACATCTAATGTTCAATAACGCATAGCACGACATTCACATATAGGTAATCAATATATATCTACTTTTATAGATCTACAAGAACCATATTTATTATCAACTAATGTTTGTAATAGAATGCTTGTTAAATATGTAAGACGAGTATGAAATACCTAGCAAGGTACACTTTGATAATAATACTTGCTCCAACCTTGCGCTCTAGAATTCGAGAGAAATAAGTAACATGACTTTCTTACTTTAAAGGCTTTTAAAAATTGGAATTGGACGAATAATTGTTAGCACTATTTAAAAAAAAAAGAAAATGAAGCATCGTCAATTTTGTTGAATAATATGTAAAATAGAAAACGTCTTATCGCCACATACATAAGTGGACGCAGTGCCAAATCTAGGAGGGGCAGCCGGGGCACGTGCCCCGGGCGGCAGGTGTTGGGGGGGCGCTAAAAGTTATTTAAAAGGGCACCAAAATTAAGTAATGTCGTTTTTTTTGCTCTTCACTTGTTTTTTGGGAGTAAAAAAGAAATTTTTTTCTACAGGTGCGCCATTTTTTGACCCTATTCCGGGCGCCACTTAAGCTAGGTCCGGCCCTGAGTGGACGGTTTAAATACTAATTACTTAACCCTAGAATCATACGTACTCGTCAAAACGACGAACAAACTTCTCTACCTGCTCCAATACTACAACTTGTCGGTGCCTGCTTGCTGTGAAACTTCTGTTATCTAATTTATTTGTTATTATAACACATAAGACGTATAAATTTTGTTTATAGCTATTGTCGTTTTTTTTATACTGAAATAGTGTGCGTCAAAAGGACGACGATGTATGATTAACCCATTTTTTTTTTTAAGTTTTTGTACTCCACATATAAAAGTTTTCCTAATTTTTTTAAAATTTATTCAAGATATGCATGTTATAATTAATTTATTCAATGATTATGATAATGTGAAAGATGATTACAGCTGTTTGACTTATAGAGACGACATAATACTGAAGCTTTAATATATTGAATCGAAAACTAAAGAATGCGTTTCAAGTGACTTAATTAGAATTCAAGAATGCGTTTCAAGTAACTAAAGGTTAACAATTTATTTTATGGAAAATATTTTAATTTTTATTATTTTTTGAGATCTTATTCTAAAAATTACTAACAAATTTTAGAAAATTTACAAATGTGCCTATTGGGGAAATAACTACATATCTATAGGAATATTTATGACTGAGAAATTTCACATTCTGTAAAGTCACACATGTCTACTGAATCATAATAGTTCATAAATTAATTATTTGAAACACATGTTTTATGATACAATTGATGTATTTATTTATTTTTTAATTTTTATAGTGAAAATATGCTTTGATAAAAAGATTAAAAAAATTAATAAATATTTATATTAAGAAATTTTTCCAAATCCAATTTTTTTAAATATTTTGTTCGCTTTTGTAGTATTGTTATGTAAAAAAAATGTTTTTTGCAAATAAACTCTAAAACTCCCCGTAAAAAGTCCATTCGTCGAAACGACGCCGATGTATGATTAACTTGACTCGTAGACCAACGTATGATTCTAGGGTTAATTACTAATTTAAATTTCAGGAAAATAATTGATAAATTTTTTATGTAGGTTAGTTATTATTTTTGACGTAAACTTTATTAATTTAAATATTCCAGATTTTTAAAAAATTAGAATATTACCCCAAGTTTTGAAAGACCAGGTTTTTTACTCTTTAAAATAGCAAACGCGCCGCTCAAAAGAAAAGAAAAAAATTGGGATTTCTTAGGTTCTGTTAAAGAACAATATACATATCGTGTGAGTTTTCTGAGAGTTGCCATTCGATTTATTCCTAAAATAAGCATCTAATCGAAAAAAAGTTTGTACAAAAAATATTTAAAATAGAGGGGGCCATTCACAAAAAATTGTTCCAAACTTCTAGAGTCTACGGTCTTTTTGGAATAAAATTTTTTTTTTCAAATGGAAACATGTTGAATCGTTTTTTAAAAATTAGTTTATTACCTGAAACTACCAATAATGCTAAAATTTTCATTATTTGATTCCATATTTTTGAGAAATCGCATCTTTAAATTTTAATTTTCAAAACCCGTGGTCAAATTTATTTAACCGAACGCAAAAAATACGGTTTATTCTCAATCTACATTAAAAGAAAAACACAAAATAACTTGTGATGGTATGTACACATTTACCTCTTACATTGAAATAAAATTTATTAATTAAATACATTAATTATCTAAATAATTTGTAGTTTATTTGATAGATTTGAGCGTTACTTTATGGTATTCCATTTTAAAATAAAAAGACAATTTTTTACTTTACTAATACCACTTAATTTGTAGTTTGTTCGCAAATATTCAACTTAGTATTTAATAAACAAGTCATTAAATTACAGCTGTACTTTTAACCCTTTGCACTCGAACCATTTTTTAGTATGGGTACTCAGCTACTCGACAGTAGTTTTAAAACGCTGCAAACACTGCATTAGAAGGACATAATATAATAATACAATATATCTATTAGTTAATTAGTAGTATGTATTACAATGTAATGGAAATATAACCAAGAAAAACACTATCAGTTGAAGTAGCCTTAAGTACATATGCATATTTTTACCGCCTAACTGATAAATTAAAGAAAAATTAAAAAAAATTAAACTTGGGTAAAAAAATTTTTTTGCTCATTTATGTTGTTAATTAATGTATTGGATCAGTTTTATCAAAAAATTAATATATAGTCCCATTTAAAAATCTATAGGTTTATATCATAGCTCGAAAACCATAAGAGCTATAAAGCTCCTGACTATAGCAATCGGTTGACCCCGTCGATATTTACAACTCTTATTTAAGCAATTTTTCGATTAAATCAACGGTTTGGCTGTAATAAAAATGGCAACTCTCGAAAAACTCACACGGTATGGCTGTGCCTTAAAATTATTTTTATATACATTTTATTTGCCTGAATTTCATTAAAACTATTTCATTGTTCAAATTTGATTTTTTCTATTTTAAAGAACCATATCGCGCGTTTTCTGTCACAACCTCGTATAAGGTTTTTTGACGGTTTTGAGTTAGAAAGTCATACATGTACATAATACACTTCCCCATGTGATGCACTAAGAAATATTGCAAAATAGTTAATGGAAAAATAATTATTCAATTTAATACAAACTTGTACCACATGAACTAAATTTAGTTTTCTGACAAATCCTGGTATATGGTATACGAGTTTGTGTATATGGTATACTTGGGTATGCTGATAAAAATGTTACTATTTCAAAAAATAATTTTACACAAACTCGTATACCATATACCAGGTTTTGTCAGAAAACTATCAGAAAAAATGTAGTTTCGAGAAAAACGCGTTTAAAATTTGAGTTACTGGTTATACTATCGGAATATGCAAAAAAAAATCGATTTATTTCACAAACTCGTATATTGAAAAAAAAAGTGGGCAGCAAACTCGTATTTACTAAAATCATCGATAGCTTGTAATTTAAAACATTTAAATGTCTGCTTCATGTCTACATAGGTAGTAAACATCAAAACCTGCAACATACATAAATCTTAAATTCATAGTGATGAAAATACAGTATTTAATATGTTTTTTGTGTATCCTGAGAACTGTGATTTTTGATATACGAGTTAGAGACAGAAAACGCGCGATATACGCCCTGAGAAATATCTTAAAAGAAAAAAAATTATATTTAATAATTGATACTAAATTTTAAATAAATGTTCATGCTCTGAGAAAACTAAAATTTTAAAAATAAATGAACATGCTCTAACAACTCAAATATTTTATTTATTGAATACCCTTTTTTTCTATTTTTTTTCTAATTGCACGTTCACAAACAAATTTCAATAAACTACAATAGGTTGCAAACAAATACATTTTCGAAATTAGAAGTTACCAAAAAATTTTACAATTCAACAATGAAATTAACAAACGTTTGAAATAAATTAAAATTTCACATATCTGTAGCACCAAAGAAAGCCAACGAAATTTCAAAATGAAAAAGAATTAAAAATTTGTTTCCGGAGCTTAAACACCTGTCAGTATGTCAGGCAGTTGCCTGTACGAGTTGAAGAACACCGCACAATTGTAACTCTACATGCATAAAACTTCATCGTGTGTATTGGGTGCATTCACGTGTATTGCAAGATATACAGTATGTACGTTCTCGCATTGTAAGACTTACAATTTTTAATTAAGAAAAATTTTAAAACTTCCCACTTCAAATTAGGATGACGCACGTAACGTCACTAAATAATCATTGTAGTTTGACACTTTTGTGACTATTGCAGGAACCCACTTTCTTAACCCTTTTGTAAAAGTATAGAAAACAAAGCATCCGTAACTCGATGAATTAACAGATAGTACTGTTTGAATAGTTTGCTTAAAATGTGCGAGCATCGAAGTGCACCGAACCTGACAATAATTCATATCACACGGGCTTAAAAATTAATATTTTTAAAATTAAAAACAGTTAATATTTTTAAATAACGAAGGTAATAATTTTTTTCGAAAGTAAATATGCAAAATATAGAAATATGTTTCTACATGTCAGCTGTTATTCAAAAAAATCAAAGCAGTTAAAATTTTCTGTTTTACCTATCCGGAAACACGAGTTGTACGAGCTGTTACCTAGATAGCCATCTATGTAGCATAAACACAATTACTGCGCTTAGCTGATACAATTATTTACCATAACTTACGAGTCCGGTTTGAACTAAGCGGCCTCAGATTCACTAAAATTCACTTAAATAAGTAACTTTTAAGCGCAAAAATTATAAAATTTGAAAAAAAAAACTTAAGATAAAATTTTTTTTTTATTTTTTGCTTGTTGCTTTATTGAATAATTTTTATCAACAAATAAGTATACTATTCCATTTAAAAAAAGGTAAGTTTGTATCATATCTCGAAAACCACAAGAGCTATAAAACTCTGAAGTATATCAATCAATGTCCCCCGCCAGTGGCTACAACTTTTATTTGAACAATTTTTTGATTAAGTTAATAATTTAATCATAATAAAAATGGCAACTATCAGATAACTCACCTGTATATCCATCACAAATGAACACAATTTAAGGGAGAGAGAAAGAAACAAGAACTTTTCTTTTAGTTAATAGAAGCGGTATTTTATAATACATAAGTCAGTAAAATAGGTTTAAACTAATAAATTGACATATTTTATGATTACGCGTAATAGCAGACTCGTTTCTCATTTCTTGTAGTTTCCTTTCTCTAACTGTTGTGATCATTTTCAGAGGTCTAATTATTCTTGTCAAATAACGTAACTACTATATTATGTATAAGCAAGCATTTGAACGTACTGATATTAAAATAATTTCAAACTGGTTATTTAATAGTTTATTAGGAGCTATTGGAATGTTCTTATATTTGCAATAACGTGCATATTTGTAAATCATAATAAATATAAAATCATTTAGTTTAGTTAAATATTATATTGCAATGCAAATGAATTTTATTTATTGCACTAAAATTGCATTAAATAAGTATTTAATTGGTGAAAGAACCGTTTGTTGGACTAAACAGTAATCTACTGTCTACAAATTCCGTTGTCAAACTTACTAATAAAGCAATAAATTAGTATTTTATACATATTTATTCGTTTACTCCACTAAATTTAGACTTAATCACTTCTATTAATGGTTTTCAATAGTTTGTATCACAGAGGTAACCGCTAAAATGAAATAAAATTTGTATTTATAATGAAAAATATTTAATTAACTAGTTGTATCTGTTCATTCTAATTTTTATATTATTGTTTTCGAGATATCTAGTAAATTGAAAACAATTCAAATTTTCAATAGATTTTACTCGATTAAATTTTTTTAAGAAGTTTCGTAATACGACTAGGTAATGATTTTTAACAGTAATTTTTTATAATCTTATCAAGTTTCTTTCTTTTGGGACCATCCCTGAATTTTGTCATGCAAAAGTCACACAACACCTGGAACCACGGCCTTCCTCCCAAGACGTGATTAATCATATAACGAATTTTTTTATTTCGTTCATCAATTGTAATTTTGAAAAGGTATTTCTTTTTCTCGTCAACTGTAATACAAGTTTTCTCGGACATGATGTCTCACGGTTTGCTCGGATTTCTATCCTTCTCCTCGTTACGCAAGGCCACTACCCTCCTCCTCTCTATTTGTGTACGTAATTTATGTGAATGTCCCTTTGTAATTTTAGACTTATATTCGCAAGTGTTTCTTATTTGAGTTAAATTTTTTGTAAACTAGTTAATATTACTGTTAGTGATACCTGTTCTAGAATTTTCAGGTAAAAATAAGGTAAAGGGTCACAATATAAAAAGTATTTGGGAGCGTATGAAAGCTACGTGATTGAAGTCAAATTTCTATGCAATATTAACATAATTAGTTACAAGAGTATGGTATTATTTAAATGAATGAAACATTATTTCATAGTTTATGAACTTCAATACAGTTTTTCGTTATAGCATTACTATTTTCGTTATACTCCCCACCATTACAGATTACATTACAGCACTACTGTTTTCGCCGTTTTGTTACAATGAAATTATTACATATTTCGTTATACTTTCAAAGTTACCTTAGCTATAGAAGTTTTCGTAATACAAACGTATAATCAACGAACCATTTCTTATTTTCTTCTAATATTCCCAAAGATTAAACATTACAAAAAAAAAAAATAATGTCTACAATTTTTCTATCCTTTTATAGTAATTTTACTGTAGTTATATTCCTATTAACATACACAGATACTTATATAGATATAATATTATAGGTAAACTTATACAAATCATTATTTAAATAATTATACGCATTATATTTTTTTGTCTAAAATAAGGATTAAATTTTATTTGTCTGATAATGAGTATTTAGTTATAATTAACTGAAATAATTTAGTGATTACTAAATATAAAATGTTAATTTATTTATCAAATGTTTTAAATACTTTAAGTCATTAAATTATATTTAATTATACTTTATATATGAATGCAGATTTTAATTTCTAGACAATTATTTTATTTTTATCTACATTGGAAATCTTACGATGTTTAAATAATTGTTTAAAAATTATTATTGTGTATCTAAAAGTGATTCCCTAAAAATCCAGTTTAAGTTAGTAAATGTATTATTTCAGTTACTGTTGTTAATCCTATCGATAAAGGAACAGATTTAAATAAATGAATACAATCGAAACCCATGAAGTCCTTTTGATCTAGACGCATATTTATATGATATATTTATAAGCTATTTATATTTATTTTTCCTCAATGTATTCATAACTATATTACAGTGAGAACCTCTAGTTCAGGATAGCTGAGACCGGTGGTACCATCAAAGAATTTTATGGTTTCTGTGCAGCAAGAAAGTGAAGAGAAGGAGAAAGTGAAGTATAAGTGTCCCACCACTCTGATATTGACTTGTGAGAGATCCCCAGTTGGCACCTTTCTAGAAGTTCCAAAGTTGTTGACTGATTCTGTCACACGAGAATGTAGTGGGAAGACTAAGGCAGATCGGGGTAATAAAAGACAAGGTCAAAAAAACATCAAAGATTCAAGATCAGACATTTTAAAAAAATAAGTAATGATAACTTCAATATGTTCACTTTATCACCAATAACTTTTTGATAGTTTATAAGTTTTTGAATCTTTAGCTAATCGGAAAAAAACTTTGCATTTGAACTAGGTTAAAAGTTCGTGACTTCCAGAGAACATAAGAAGAACAGTAAATACAAAATTGTGTAGTCGGCAGTGTGCAATTCTGGGCAAGTTAGACTATTTTATATTCACTCGCTCGGTGGCAGTGAGCCGTTGCGTATTAATTGTTAATCAATTGTTTATCGTTGTTGTCACAGTCGACCAGCGGTTTCACTCACAGTGTCTATGTATGTTTGTGTCTATGCATGTATGGTGTATGTATGCGCGATACGCAAACACAGATACACGTCACACAAATACAAACACAAACAGTTACCTCTGTACTCTGTGTACCCCACAGAGTACAGAGGTAACATTGCTATTTCTATACTACTGAAACCAGTGTAACCAAACAAAGATAGAAAGATCGGTTTAGTTTGCGTTTGTGTGATCTACGTTGTGTGTTAGTGAGGCAACCTTCTTGCATACGCCCATATAATATTACATACGTATATATGTGGTACGTATACCATGTAATACGGCGGTGGTAATGAAGACTATAACAATCGAAACGTGATCAAAACAGTTGACCTACGCTCATCAACTGCCACTGAACGAGTGAATACTAAGTAACTTAACGTGCCCAGAAATGCACACTGGTGATTACAGAAAAGAGATAGTAGCATTCCTTCTGATATTCTGTGGTGTAGTCATATAACATATACTGGGAGATTTTGTATCCTTTTTTTTTTTTTGGACACACGAGTTTCGCTATCATAGAAATAGCAGTGACTTCTTACCCATTTCACTTTTTTTTTTGTGATACTGTATTAAGTTTTTTTGAATATTTTTGATATATAATTTGTTGACGGAAAGCATGACAAATAATAAATAATAATTATTGAAAATCTTACAAACCTTCATAACTTGGCTCTACTTTGATCTCTTATTAATAATAATAATGATAATAATAATAATAATAATAATAAAAAGGATGGTGAAAAAACAAAAAAAGCCTCGGAAAAATGCCGCTGCCGGTGGAGCGACCGGGCGCATCAGGGTCACCACTGAATGTGACAGCTTAGATCGCGGTGACGACAGGCTGGGTTCTAGGCAGCCACCTGTCAGCTGTAACAACACCTTCAGCCAAAATGCTACTGCCCTACTTACGGAGCCCCCAACACCTTTGGCTCAGCCGACTTTAAGTGTTTCCTCAGAGCATCCTTTGGGGACCACTAAAGCTGGTAAGAAGCGTGTGCGTATGCAATGGACAGATGAACTGAATGAATTCATCGTACGCACATACTTCAAAGTTACTAGACTTGAAACGGACAAAACTGGTTACCGTACAAAATTACATCAAGAGTTCGCGCACAGCTACCCTCACCTAAGTCGCGTTACTGAACAGAGACTGGCAGACCAAAAACGTGTCATTTTTACCAATAACCTCATCCCTGCCTCCCTCATAAACACCATTAAAACACAAGTCGCACATCAATTTGCTCAAAATGAAGAAAGTCAGGACGACGGCCCACCAGAAATGGAGAGCCCCACACAAAACGACACTCAACAACTTGTCGAGAATGAGCCTGACCACCATGAGACAGCAGTAAATGACACCCTACTGCAAAAGATCGAACTGGAATTTAACACAGCGCTTACTGAATTTGAAGGGACGGACCCCACACATAGGTACTTGTTGCCTAAACAACACACCTCACGTAGATTGGCTGAGATCGTTGAGATATTGAACAATACAATACTGCCTAAACACTTAGAAACATGTGACAATTTTATCGAGTTACACACAGCTATCTATTGTGGAGCCGTTGCAGCTATACGTTGTAACGGGTCCGATGTAACACCACCTGTAGCGCACAACTCGAAGGAACACAAAACTCCTGCCTGGGAAACACGATTGAATAAACGCATCAGCAACATCCGATGCAACCTCGGCAGGATCACCCAATACCAACAGGGTACGAGGTCCAAACGGCTCAACAAATACATACACGACATATTACACAAACACACAGTACACACACAATACGAGGAACCCAATAAAACACTCACAGAGATCAGAGATACGCTTCACCAAAAATTAACAGCACTAGCGAAGCGCTTACGAAGATATAAGACCAGTACTGAACGCAGACGACAAAACCAAGCGTTCAGCAGAAACGAGAGACGGTTTTATCAGTCTCTAACGAACACGGTAACTGACAGTAATGGTCTACCGGAGAAGAACGCACTCCATAGTTTCTGGGCGAATATATGGTCCAACACCATTGACCATAACGACAAAGCCAGCTGGATCGATACAGAGTACAGGAATAACGAACATCTTCCGGAGATGCTCTATACGGACATTACTACAGAGGACGTCTCCAGAGCTTTACAGAGATCGCATAACTGGAAGGCACCTGGCATCGACAACATACAAAACTACTGGCTCAAACACTTTACATCAACACACAAGTATCTCGCTGAACACTTTACACTATTTATAAAAACACCAAACCTGACACCGAAGTTCCTAACGCAGGGTATCACATATATGAAATCTAAAAACAGTGATACAAAAAATCCTGCGAATTATAGGCCTATTACCTGCTTGCCTACAGTGTATAAGATTTTGACGTCCTGTCTGGCAGAAAAGATCAATGAGCATTGTCAGATTAACACCATACTGACAGAAGAACAAAAGGGATGTCGAAAGAGGTCACAAGGCTGCAAAGAGCAGCTTCTGATTGACTCCGTAGTACTGGAACAAGCGAAAGGGAGAAAACGTAACCTGTACACAGCGTTTATTGATTATAAAAAGGCATTTGATTCGGTCCCGCACTCCTGGTTGCGGAGAGTATTGGAGCTGTACAAAATACACCCAAGTATCGTGAACTTCCTTGGAACGATCATGTCCGACTGGCGAACGACCTTACATTTGAGTATTGGTAATGAAAAAACAACAAGCGACCTTATTCAAGTAAGACGCGGCATATTCCAAGGCGACTCATTGAGTCCATTATGGTTTTGTCTCGCAATGAATCCACTTTCTCGCCTGTTAAATGAAACCAAATACGGTTACAATGTAGGTACGCAAACGAATTCGCGCCATACCATTTCACATCTAATGTACATGGATGATATTAAGATCTATGCAGCTACTAAACATCAATTACAGCAGCTGCTGGGACTTTCCAACGAGGTTTCGCGAGACCTCTGTATGGAGTTCGGAATCGATAAATGTCGAACACAATGTCGTTCTGGAGGAAAACGAGATGCGGTCGCATTCGAACTCGAACCAGAGTCTGTTATGCAGCCCATGGACGAGGGAGAGTCGTACCGGTATCTCGGATTCAATCAGGACGAACGTATAGATCACAGCGCTGTAAAACAACACCTGATGCAGCAATACCTAACGCGTGTACGGAGATTACTGAGCACCCACCTTGATGGAAAAAAAACCATCAAAGCAATTAACACCTACGCAGTTCCGGTGCTAACATACTCATTTGGGGTAATCAAATGGACGCCTACGGACTTGACAAACATCGAGATCAAGACCCGCGTCCTTATGACCAAATACAGAATTCATCATCCCAAAGCAGCGATAGAACGATTGACGCTGCCAAGAGCCGAAGGGGGTCGAGGTCTTATAGACATAAGGAACACGCATAATAAACAGGTTCATAACTTGCGAGAATACTTTTACACCAAAACACACACATCACACTTACACAATGTAATAATCCAAGCCGACAAGGCATACACACCATTAAACCTCTCACACACAGAAATGCCAGATAGTTTTTGCCGTTTGGTCACGAAGGAGGACAAAATTCAGCAATGGATTCGGAAGCCTTTACATGGGAGACGTCCACATGATCTTAATCAGAGTAACGTCGACAAAGCAGCGTCGCACGCCTGGTTGAGTCAAGGAAGTCTTTTCCCGGAGACTGAAGGATTCATGCTAGCTATACAAGATCAAGTAATTCATACAAAGAATTACTCAAAATACATACTTCGTGACTCGTCAATAACATCTGACTCATGCCGGAGATGCCATTCCAAACCTGAAACGATCCAACACATCACAGCTGCCTGTACTCAGCTCGCTCAGTCCGAATACAAACACCGTCACGACCAGGTTGGCAAAATCATATACCAGAAACTAGCGGTCAAGCACCACCTTATAACCGATAAAACACCTTACTACAAGCTCACACCAAAAGTAGTAGCGGAGAATGACTCCTGTAGACTTTACTGGGATCGGTCGATTATTACAGATAAGACCATAAATCATAATCGACCAGATATCACCTTCGCAATGAAAAACACTAAGACAACCTATCTGATCGATATTGCGGTTCCAAATACACACAACTTACAAAAAACACACGCAGTTAAATTGGATAAATACACTGACCTCGCAGCCGAAATAAAACAACAATGGCGAATGGAACATGTCCACATCGTTCCAATAGTGCTCAGTGCCACCGGGGTCATTCCACACACACTACATAATAGTTTGAGCCTCTTGGGTCTCCCAAAATACACATATGTCACTATGCAAAAGGCAGTGATCATAAACACGTGTCGTATAGTACGGAAGTTCCTCAGTAATACGAATCCGACTGCGATATGTGAAAGCACAAGACCTGCTTCTACTCCATCTGAGCCATCTACAGTGAGCGAACAATACACTGACACTCATCCTACTGACACACAACACACATACATAAACACACAATACACTAACACTGAAAGACAAACACTTAACACACATACAGATCCAGATTCGTCTGATGGAGAGGGGGGATCGAACAACTGCCGCACTGTCACTGTTACCGCTCTGGTGCACAATCCTCCCCAATTCAATAACACACAAGGCCCGTCAACCTCTGTACCATCTAAACGCGCAGTTCCAGGAACACCCGATCTTAATGAGCAATTTGATGAACCAGAAAACATCTACACCAAGAAACGTAAAATAGAAAGACACATCCACACACATACACAAACACACACACAAACACAAACAGTCCTTTCCCTTCCCTCTGTCCCTACTCCTACCTACCATCTGAGGACACGAAAACGAACTAGGCTTTCACAGCCCTCTGTCATTGAGCCAACATCTACGCTCCCACAAAAGTCTCGTCGTACGAACCAGTATACACCAAAATAGACGCATAACACCTCGTTTCAAGCAACAACAACAACAATATAAGGAGTGATGTGACAAACCCGTCCGTGAATGTACTACGGTACTTTTACGGATTGGTTTGGCACATTACCCTTCCACAGAGCCTAATACCTTGCATAATGCCGGTATAGGTGAATGTTACCCAGTACTGTCCTACTGAGTAGTGAGCGCCAGGTTGGCGTAAAAGTCTATAATAATAATAATAATAATTCTTTCACTATCACAGTCGTGCCAAAAGTCGGCAATCAAGAGAGCCGAGCAACAACATCTGCTCAATAAACATCGCGACAAAGTTCACCAGGGTATGTTCTACCGTCACCTTGACAACCTTGGCCTTTCGAGCGAACTCACTTGGGCTTTCTTGAGAGCTAATGGACTTAAATCGGAAACGGAGGGTTTTATCATGGCAGCTCAAGATGGAGTGTGGAACACCTTAACACACCAAAAATATGTGATGGGTATTAAAGGGGTTTCGAATACCTCGTGTCGGGCATGCAAAGCATACCCGGAAACCTTAATGCACCTGACTTCAGGTTGTTCTTATTATGCTAAATCCACCTATATCCATCGCCATAATGCTGCGTTGCGCGTGCTCTACTTTTATCTTCGTCATCATTACGAAGTTGACAAAACACCAGTCTTGCCCTACGATCCTGCGGAAGTAGAATCCTTTGTTGCCAACCAAAAGTGCAAGATCTTTTGGAATATGCCGGTTGCAACTACCAGGCAATTGAGCGCTAATAAGCCTGATGTTGTGCTCCAAGATTTAACATCTCAAACTATGTATGTTATCGAGTTCTCCGCTCCGGCGGAAACTAACATAGTCGAAAAGGAGGAGCAAAAAAGGATTAAATATCAAGATCTAATACATGAACTGCGACAACTGTACCCGGGCTATACTGTCCGCTTGGTCGTACTTATAATCGGATGTCTGGGGGGTATGCATAACTCCTTTGTGCGCAATCTTAACATCATTCCGGCTTGTAGATCTCACGCGAATATGTTAGCGGCGTCAATGCAGAAGGCAGTTATTATCGGGACGCTCCGCACGCTTCGGTCGCACGAGACGAACTTTTCCGGGGGTTCATGAACATCTTTGAATCCCCATGCCCCGTTTAGAGCGGGTCCTCGAACATCCATTGGACCTGCCCTCGAATCTCCCACTGCGAAGGTCTTGCAGCGAGGTTCGGGGATTTATTAGGTAGGGAAGACCAGGAAGGGGATGCTGTATGACGGACATTACGTACCTGACTTTGAAGTACCTGACCTGGTACGCTGCACGGACACTTTTTCCTCCGCCTGGGGGTTTTTGAAGTGCAGTCTCATTTATTTCGTTAACATAATAATAATAATAATAATAATAATAATGCTGGTGGTGAGGACACCTATAGCAGCTGCCCTCGGCACCCGTGAGGGATATTTATCCACCATTGGTGTCAAGGAGGCTAAGGGTTCCAGGGGTAGTTTATGCGCAATACAGTAATCTTCGGATTCCGTTAGCCTCTGACTACCCAAGATCGGCACCTTTCCTTCTCGAGGTACCACTGTTTTCACAAAAGATGCCGGATCTAGAGGAGTAAACCTTGACAAAAAATCCGGGATGCTTGTCTTTTTATTTGAGTTATAATTTTTTTCTTTTTTCTTTTCTCGTTTCTGCTTTATTTTGTTTGTTTACTTCTTTATACCTTTATTATTCTTGACTTTCTTTGTTTGATTTGTGGTACCTCGAGAACCACCGTTTTCACAAAAGATGCCGGATCTAGAGGAGAAATCCTCGATCGTTCATTTATTAACCTTTTTTATTATTTCGTTTCGTTTTTATTGCTTTTTTTGTTTTCGTTATTTTTATTTCCTTTTGTTTCGAGTTTTCTTTTATCTTTTGTTTCCTTTTTTGTTTTTGGTTTTGTTTTGTTTTCGTTCTTCTTTGTTGTCCCAACTTCAAGTCATCTTCGGGACCCACACTAGCTCGTGTGTGGCTTAGCGGCGTTGCCTGGAAAAGGGGATCCTGGTGACTGAGGGAAGCCGTTACTTGCGAGTACGGCGGAACAACACGTCACTTCGGCCCTGGCTTCAGGCATAGACCGTGGCTGCGGTTATGCACCGGCCGCAGTAAATTCGAGCGCCCCGGGGTCGTGCGTGTCACTGGGGCAATGGGCTTCGTCCCTAGGGCGCCTCATTCCCGTATCCCTGGCGTGGGAGTCCCACGTCCCTTATGAGGCTCCGTGGAGGGTGGGGAGCGGGGTGGGGGATTTTTTGTATCACATTATATGGAAAATCAAACCTTTTAAATAAGGGCGAGTCCGGGCCCTCCAAACCGGACGCGAACCCGGCTCCACCACCGTCATCTGGTGTGAGCTCTGGTAGCGAGACCCGTCCCGCTACCGCGTCCAGTGTACCCGCGCCGCAAACAAGCGGAGCGAGTACAGTGTCCAAAAGGGGTAACCCTCCCCCAAAAAAAGGGAATCGTCGTGGGCGTCAATTTCCAATTGACGCCCCAAGAGTGCAAGAGTCATACATAAAGTACCTTGTGGTTAAACCGAAGGAAGGCGATTTTGGCAAAATCAGCCCTTTCCTTCTAGCAAAATTAGTTAGTAATGATATTGGCCAGGTTAAAGATGCCAAAATCTCGGGCAAAGGGTTGCTCGTGGAGGCATTCTCACCGGCACAGTCTAACAAAATACAAAGCTTAGAAAAGTTAGGACAGTACGCTGTTGAAGTTACACCTCACGGTGTGTTAAATTACTCCAAAGGAGTAATAATGCACCCTTCATTAGCGTACTGCTCCCTGGATGAGATAGTGTCGGAGATGTCTTCACAGGGGGTCATAGAGGCCAGAAGGTTGAAGTACAATAGGGGGAACAAACACCCAGAGTCCCCCTTAATAGTGCTAACATTTAATAGAACAAGTCTGCCAAAGCAAGTAGTTATCGGCCTCTTCAACAAAGTGGTCGTGCGCCCGTATATTCCGGCACCAATGAGGTGCTACCACTGTCAGCGATACGGGCACGTATCACAGCGTTGTAGTGTAGAGCAGCAGGTCTGCGTGTGCGGTAAGCCGTTACACGAAGGACGACCGTGCGGCGAACCGATCAAGTGCGTGAATTGTGGTGGCAATCACTCGGCCAAATCGAGGAATTGCCCCATATTTAAACAAGAATCAGCCATCCAAGAGCTGAGAGCCCTGGAACGATTATCATATCCAGAGGCACGTCGAAAGCTTTTGGGCAACATGCCCCGACGCTCGGCTTTGGATGGTTACGCACGCACTGCTGCGGCCCCCGCCCCTACAGCGGCTGAAAAAAATTCTGAAATTAAAGAATTAAGAGAATCGATGCGCAAAATGCAAGAATGTATGCAAATTATGCAAGAAAGTTTAATGCGCTCAGTGGGTGTACCTGTTTCCACACCCACCACAGCCGCTGTCGTGTCAGCCAAGGTCCCTGAGACTAAAAGGGTGATAACAACCACCCCTCAGGGACCGGTCGTACGTACTGTGACGTCTTCCCCCAAAAAGAAGACGTCACCGAAGAAGGCTTCGCCTCCGAGAAGGCGCCGTAGTGAGGGGGAGAAAGAGGTGGCTCAACAACGGTCCCCGAAGAAGGGACCAACAACATCCACCTCGGAGGCGGAATCAATGCCGCCTCCACCCATTATGGCCCCGTTACCCCAGCGGTCAACGGCGCCGTCCAGACCGGGCACACCCGAACGCCCGGTCACCCCCCTCCCGAGTCGTTCAATCACAACACCAATGAGCGACTCGGAAAGTACGACCGCGTCGGTACGGTCGGGTGTTAAGCGCCCGACGTCCGACGCCTATACCAACACCTCGGCCACAGAGTCCGATAACTCAGACGCCAAGGTGAAAACGATAAAAAGAAAAAAAGGCTGGCCCAAGGGGAAACCTCGGAAGTAGCCACACTTCCTAGGGAGCAACCCAAGTAGTAACAGAAATGGCTATTATACAATGGAACTGTAATGGTGTAAAACATCATTACTGTGAATTGCAGATGCTTCTGGCTGAGCACACGCCTATGTGCGTGTGCCTCCAAGAGACACATTTACGGCCGGCGGAACAATTTTCAATAAAAAATTACCATATCCGCCGGCACAATGTACAGCCAGACATCAGGGCGAGGGGGGGTGTTGCCATCATTATAAAAGATGGCGTCCCCTTCCGGGACCACCCATTAAACACCCCACTACAAGCAGTTGCAATACAATTTCTAAAACCGCCACAGTTCACAGTATGCTCGGTCTACCTACCAGACTTCGACTGGAATGTCGAATCACTGACCGAGCTTACATTACAGTTACCACGCCCATTTTTGTTACTAGGAGATTTTAATGCTCACAGCCCCATGTGGGGCTGTAGCACAAGAGACGCCCGTGGAAGACTCATAGAACGGTTTCTAGACGAGTCTGAAACGGTCTTGTTGAATACCGGTCAAGGTACTTTCATCAATGCAAGAACCGGTGAGCTGTCGGCTATCGACTTATCATTTGGCTCACCGGTCATGGCACACCGTTATGAATGGACGCTGGCGTCTGATTCATACGGTAGTGACCATATTCCCATTATATTGAACAGTACCACGCCGATGACTCCACAATCATCTTCGCCGAGATGGCGTCTTCGTCAAGCTGATTGGGATAGGTACGTAGATTCATTCCGTACACCGGAGCTGACTGGAGACGTAGAAGATGATGTGGAGCAAATGTCCTCCAGTGTCATTGAAGCAGCACATAAGAGTATACCAAAGTCGTCCAGCATTCCACCCAAACGTCATGTACCATGGTGGAATGAAGTCGTGAGTGTAGCAGTTGCAGAGAAAAAGCGGGCGTACAACGAACTCAGACGTCGCCCCACGCAGGAAAATGTGATAGCCTACAAGCGTGCGCAAGCACGCTGTAAGAGAACTATTAAAGAACAGAAGAGGCTATCATGGGAGCAATATGTTTCGGCCATTAATACCTCCACCACCACCTCAGAGGTATGGAGAAGAGTAAGGGCCATTACAGGGAAATCCTCCCGTTCACCAATGCCCTCCCTTCTCATCGTCGACGGTAGGAACATCACTGACCGCGCAGAAATAGCTAATTGTTTAGCTAAACACTTTGAGCGCGTCAGTGGCTCCCAAAACTATGACCCGGACTTCCTGCGGATCAAGATCGAACACGAACAAAACGATCTTGATTTTTTCTCAGATGAATCCCTCCAGTATAACCAACCGTTTTCTATGCAAGAATTACTGGAGGCGCTTCGGGGATCTGGGGACACATCCCCTGGACCTGATGAGATCCCCTACGCCATGATCCGGAACCTGCCTTATCCTGGTAACTGGTTACTGGATCTTTACAACGAAATATTTAGGCTAGGCGTTTACCCTCCGCAGTGGCGGGAAGCTACCATCATTCCGCTGCTAAAAGAGGGTAAAGATTCATCGCAACTATCTAGCTACCGTCCAATATCCTTGACTTGCTGTTTCAGCAAGGTATTGGAAAAAATGGTGAACAACCGTCTCGTCTGGTGGCTGGAATTCCACAACCTCATCCCTAAACATCAATGTGGGTTCCGCCGATACCATTCGACCACGGACCATCTTGTTCGCCTCGAGAATGCCATTCAAGACGCCTTTCTCCAACGAAAACACCTTGTGGCAGTGTTCTTCGATTTGGAGAAAGCTTATGATATGACCTGGAGGTATGGCATTCTCAAGAAGCTGCACGACTGGGGTTTAAGAGGTAACCTCCCTCAGTTCGTAAAAAGTTTTCTGACTGACCGTTCTTTTCGTGTCCGGGTAGGTGACACTGAGTCTGAGGCCCACTCCCAGGAGAATGGTGTTCCTCAAGGCTCCACCATTAGTGTCACCTTGTTTTCCATCGCAGTCAGTCATATTGCAGCTTCAGCCCCAATTCGTCGTTGCTTGTACGTTGATGACCTCACAATTTTTTATGCAGCCGATTCCATTGAGGATATCCAACAACGGCTGCAACAAGGCATTAACGAAGTGGTGACTTCTGCAGAAGCTCTTGGTTTTCGCTTCTCTCCACAAAAAACATCGGTGGTTCACTTCTGCAGAAAGCGCAACGCACATCCGGATCCTGTCCTCACTTTAAAAGGATCCAACCTTCAGTGCGTTGATAGCGTCAGGTTTCTAGGACTTATTTTAGACAAACAACTTACGTGGCGCCCACACCTCCAAGCCTTAGCTGCGAGTTGTCGTAGGACAATAAACATGCTTAAGTGCTTGGCTGGTGCATCGTGGGGTGCGGGCCGGGAGTCGTTGCTTCGCCTGTATCAATCGCTGGTTCTGACTAGGATTGATTACGGCAGCATTGCTTACTCCTCCGCCCGGGCGTCTGCGCTCCTACTCCTAGATCCTGTTCACCATGCAGGCATACGACTGGCTACGGGAGCATTTCGAACGAGCCCTTCTATGAGCCTCTGCGTAGAGTCGGGTCTTCCTCCGCTGCGACTGAGACGCGAGCGTCTCTTGCTCAATTATGCAGCAGGGATATATGCAACACCTTCACATATAAACCACCCGACTCTATTCAGATTCCGTTTACAGGGGCTCTACGGTCGACGTCCCACCATAAGTCGACCAGTGGCCGTTCGAACGCAGGAGTTATTAGAGAGTCTGCACTTACAGTTCGCCAAGGTACTTCCCAAACGTCCTATGGAAGTACCTCCTTGGCTGATCCCTAAAGTAAGGTGTCGTTTCGACATGACCGGTCTCAACAAGGAGGAGACCAGTTCATTCGAATATCGATCCCGCTTTTACGAGATCATTAGCGAACTTGACTCTCTCTGCATATACACAGACGGTTCCAAAACAGCTACGGGTGTGGGAAGTGCCATCGTCATTCGTGACGATCCTCACGCTTGGTCACTTCCTCCCCAGGCCACTGTGTATACTGCAGAATTATTTGCTATTCTGCAAGCCCTGCGATTCTGTCAAACATCCGAAGACAGCGCATTCCTCATTTGTTCCGACTCGTTGAGCGCGTTGCAAGCGATCTGCCACACTCATACCATCGATCCACTGGTGCAGAACATCCGAACGTGTCTCTACATGCTCCGCCAAAAGTCTATCACCTTCTTTTGGATTCCCGGACATGTAGGGATACCTGGCAATGAACTCGCCGACCAGGCAGCACGTCACGCAGCCGAAGTCGGTGAGCCACAGGACATTGCCATACGCCCAGAGGATCTGAGAGTGAGCATACGATCCGCGATCGATCAGAAATGGCAACGTGAGTGGAACAACCTCACGGCTAAGCTCAGACAGGTGAAACCTGAGGTCCGAAGAACTCCGGCACCTGTAAATCTGAGCCGGCGAGAGAGTGTGGCCCTGACGCGTTTACGCTTGGGCCACACGGCGTTAACACATCGTCATCATCTCGCCGGTGAGGATCAGCCAAGGTGCGCCGCCTGCGGGACGGCGCTGACCGTGAGGCATATAGTTGAGGAATGTGTAACCTTTGAGCCATTGCGCCAGAGGTTGCAGCTCCCAGGTAGTGTAGCCGAAGCTTTAGCGTATGATGCAGTCTCTGAAAGAAAGATGCTTGAATTTCTCAGAAATTCGAACCTTCTTCAGAGACTGTAGGGGCTTTACATCTCAGATTTTACAAGTCGTCTCGTTTTGTCTCCCCCGATATTTTAAATTTTATTTTTAGCTTTGTTTTAATTTAATTTTGTGTTCAAAATGCTTTGTGTGCGTCTTATTTATTACCCATACCCTGTTCCAGCTGGTCTGGCAGGGTACTTTTAGTCTTGTCGTTATGCCACTAAGGGCCTTTTACACCCTTAGTGGTACTGTTGTTATTTATACCTGTTGTTTGTTTTTATTATTGTTTTTTAACGATGTACCACCGAGGGCTCTTTACACCCGAGGTGGTACATCACTTGTTTTTTATTATCTGTGATATTTTGTTATGCCGCTGTAGTCCTGTTGTTATGGCTCTACAGCGGTATTGTTTTAACTCCTTATGCAATAAGTTTTATCTGTGATACCTATAGTGAGATTTTTTTTCTAGTCGTTTGTGTGTTTCTAGTCTGGGTCCTCCACCCCGGTCCTATTTACAGCCCGAGGGGAGTCGCAGCGATGGTCTTCAGACCTTGGTGACCGGACGCTTTGTCTAGTACTTATCGTACCGTCACCAAGGACTGTCCTCTCCTGTTAAGCCCTGGGATGGCAGGGCCCATCGTTGGTTTTTATTTGTGTATGTTTGTCCGTTGTCTATTGCATTTATGTGTTCCTGTCTGTTTTGTGTATGTTTTTTATCTTTATCGTCTATGGCGGCGCATGCCCTTGGTAGGCGATGCCGCCGGGTGCTGCTGACCGCGCCATCCACCGGCAGCAGTACCCCAATTTTAATAAAAAAAAAAAAAAAAATAATAATGCTGGGCTAAAATCCAACCTCACGTCCCCGTTCGTGCCCGGCGGGCAACTGTTAGCTTCGGCTAGCAGGCTAACGAGGCTAGGGTATTTTTTTCGACAAGGATGATTGTCGTAGGATCGACAGTGTGGCATTCTCGTATTGAGCGAAACTTCACCGATAGTCTAGATTGTGCGTAGTTGGAAATTGGGGCTGACGCTGCTCAACTGACTGACGAAAGTGAATGTAGTAGCTGGTATGGGCATGTTTACCATTCTCGTGAATCGCGTCAGACGAGTCGAAAAGTGATATTTTATCTGTGATTTTGTTTTAACCAAGCTGTGACGAATCTGTGATCCTTGTTATGCCACCCTGGGTTTTCATGCCTGCGGTGGTATTTTTCAAATATTGCTCTTCCTGTGATATTTCCCTGGCCTTGTTCTTGTCATTTCGATGGGTAGGAATGCGGCTCCCGACGCACTCGTTCTCATCGGCCACACGTGCGAGTCGACGTCTGCCCGAACAGCTTGAGCGAGCTCGCCCAGTAAGGAGACGTCGTCGTCCCTCGTAGGGATGCGTTCGTGGGCGTTGATATGGCGGCTTCCGCCCCGTCGAAGTGATACGAACACAGGTCAGATGTTGACTTTGTGATACTCTGTGGCATTGTCCCGTTCTCTATAGCCTCCACTCGGACGAACGTGGCCTAGTCATCGTACCGGTCTCCCGTGTAGGTTGACCCCCACATCTGACAGAACGGCACATGTACCCAGTAATCAGTTGACATCTGACAGAACAGTACATGTTGCTCAGTAATCAGATGTCACTGTCCCTACACGTGTGAGTTCCTAGGTGTTGACGAAGCCATTTCGGAATTGTTGAGACTATGGGGAGCGGAATCGTGCCACAGAGCAAGAAATTTTTTTTTTTTAAATCTGTGATATTGTTGTTTTTATTTTTTAATAAGATTGTTTTAATCTGTTTTGTTTTAACGATGTACCACCGAGGGCCTTTTCCACCCGAGGTGGTACATCATTTCTGTCTATTCTTATCTGTGATATTTTATTGTGCCGCTGTGGGCTTGCCGTTGTGGCCCCTCAGCGGTTTTGTTTTTAACTACTTATTGCGGCACTGGTCGGCCTGTGGCTTCCCAGTGACGTAATAAGATTTTCCTCTTATTTTCCTTTTTTGTGATATTATTGTGATGTTGTTTTATTGTGATATTTTTACTCAGATTTCTCCACTCCGAGGCCCTTTACACCTCGGAGTTTCATCGTTGGTTTTCAGTCCTTGGTGACCGGACGTTCTGGCTAGTACTTAGCGTACCGCCACCAAGGACTGTCCGCTCGTTATGAAGGCCTGGGATGGCAGGGCTCATCGGTGAATTTTATCATGTGTATGTTTGTCCGTTGTCTAATGCATTTATGTGTTCCTGTCTGTTTTGTGTGTTTTATTTTTACCGTGTATGGCGGCGCATGCCCTTAGTAGGCGATGCCGCCGGGTGCTGCTGACCGCGCCATCCACCGGCAGCAGTACCCAAATTTTAACAAAAAAAAAAAAATAATAATAATAATAATAATAATAATAATAATAAACGCCCTGTGGGTGGGGGCTTCACTTTGCAGAATTTGCCCACAGTAAGTCCTGCTTGTCGTAAAAGGCGACTAAAAGGGCAACCCATTAGGATGGAGAGTAATAGGAAAAAAAGCCTCGGAAAAATGCCGCTGTCGGTGGAGCGACCGGGCGCATCAGGGTCACCACTGAATGTGACAGTTTAGATCGCGGTGACGACAGGCTGGGTTCTAGGCAGCCACCTGTCAGCTGTAATAACACCTTCAGCCAAAATACTACTGCCCTATTTACAGAGCCACCAACACCTTTGCCTCAGCCGACTTTAAGTGTTTCCTCGGAGCACCCATTGGGGACCACTTAAGCTGGTAAGAAGCGTGTGCGTATGCAATGGACAGATGAACTGAATGAATTCATCGTACGCACATACTTCCAAGTTACTAAACTTGAAACGGACAAAACTGGTTACCGTACGAAATTACATCAAGAGTTCACGCGCACCAATCCTCATCTAAATCGCGTCACTGAACAGAGACTGGCAGACCAAAAGCGTGTCATTTTCACCAATAACCTTATACTTTCTTCCCTCATAAACACTATTAAAACACAAGTCGCACATCAATTTGCTCAAAATGAAGAAAGTTAGGCCGATGACGGCCCACCAGAAATGGGGAGCCCCACACAAAACGACACTCAACAACTTGTCGAGAATAAGCCTAACTACCATGAAACAGCAGTAAATGACACCCTACTGCAAGAGATCGAACTGGAATTTAACACAGTGCTTACTGAATTCGAAGGGACGGACCCCACACATCGGTACTTGTTGCCTAAACAACACACCTCACGTAGATTGGCTGGGATCGTTGAGATATTAAATAACATAATACTGCCTCAACACTTGCAAACTTGTGACAATTTTATCGAGTTACACACAGCTATCTACTGTGGAGCCGTTGCAGCAATACGTTGTAACGGGTCCGATGTAACACCACCTGTAGCGCACAACTCGAAGGAACACAAAACCCCTGCCTGGGAAACACGATTAAATAAACGCATCAGCACCATCCGATGCAACCTCGGCAGGATCACCCAATACCAACAGGGTACGAGGTCCAAACGGCTCAACAAATATATACACGACATATTACACAAACACACAGTACACACACAATACGAGGAACCCAGTAAAACACTCACAGAGATCAGAGATACGCTTCACCAAAAAGTAATAGCACTAGCGAAGCGCTTACGAAGATATAAGACCAGTACTGAACGCAGACGACAAAACCAAGCGTTCAGCAGAAACGAGAGACGGTTTTATCAGTCTCTAACGAACACGGTAACTGACAGTAATGGTCTACCGGAGAAGAACGCACTCCATAGTTTCTGGGCGAATATATGGTCCAACACCACTGACCATAATGACAAAGCCAGCTGGATCGATACAGAGTGCAGGAATAACGAACATCTTCCGGAGATGCCCTATACGGATATTACTACAGAGGACGTCTCCAGAGCTTTACAGAGATCGCATAACTGGAAGGCACCTGGCATCGATAACATACAAAACTACTGGCTCAAACACTTTACATCAACACACAAGTACCTCGCTGAACAATTCACACTATTTATAAGAACACCAAACCTGACACCGAAGTTCCTAACGCAGGGTATCACATACATGAAATCTAAAAACAGTGATACAAAAAATCCTGCGAATTATAGGCCTATCACCTGCTTGCCTACAATGTATAAGATTTTGACGTCCTGTCTGGCAAAATAGATCAATGAGCATTGTCAGATTAACACCATACTGACAGAAGAACAAAAGGGATGTCGAAAGAGGTCACAAGGCTGCAAAGAGCAGCTTCTGATTGACTCCGTAGTACTGGAACAAGCGAAAGGGAGACAACGTAACCTGTACACAGCGTTTATTGATTACAAAAAGGCATTTGATTCGGTCCCGCACTCCTGGTTACGGAGAGTATTGGAGCTGTACAAAATACACCCAAGTATCGTGAACTTTCTTGGAACGATCATGTCCGATTGGCGAACGACCTTACATTTGAGTATTGGTAATGAAAAAACAGCAAGCGACCTTATTCATGTAAGACGCGGCATATTCCAAGGCGACTCATTGAGTCCATTATGGTTTTGTCTCGCAATGAATCCACTTTCTCGCCTGTTAAATGAAACCAAATATGGTTACAATGTAGGTACGTAAACGAATTCGCGCCATACCATCTCACATCTGATGTATATGGATGATATTAAGATCTATGCAGCTACTAAACATCAATTACAGCAACTGCTTGGACTTTCCAACGAGGTTTCGCGAGACCTCTGTATGGAGTTCGGAATCGATAAATGTCGAACACAATGTCGTTCTGGAGGAAAACGAGATGCGGTCGCATTCGAACTCAAACCAGAGTCTGTTATGCAGCCCATGGACGAGGGAGAGTCGTACCGGTATCTCGGATTCAATCAGGACGAACGTATAGATCACAGCGCTGTAAAACAACACCTGATGCAGCAATACCTAACGCGTGTACGGAGATTACTGAACACCCACCTTGATGGAAAAAAAACCATCAAAGCAATTAACACCTACGCAGTTCCGGTGCTAACGTACTCATTTGGGGTAATCAAATGGACGCCTACGGACTTGACAAACATCGAGATCAAGACCCGCGTCCTTATGACCAAATACCGAATTCATCATCCCAAAGCAGCGATAGAACGATTGACGCTGCCAAGAGCCGAAGGGGGTCGAGGCCTTATAGACATAAGGAACACGCATAATAAACAGGTTCATAACTTGCGAGAATACTTTTACACCAAAACACACACATCACACTTACACAATGTAATAATCTAAGCCGACAAGGCATACACACCATTAAACCTCTCACACACAGAAATGCCAGATAGTTTTTGCCGTTTGGTCACGAAGGAGGACAAAATTCAGCAATGGATTCGGAAGCCTTTACATGGGAGACATCCACATGATCTTAATCAGAGTAACGTCGACAAAGCAGCGTCGCACGCCTGGTTGAGTCAAGGAAGTCTTTTCCCGGAGACTGAAGGATTTATGCTAGCTATATAAGATCAAGTAATTCATACAAAGAATTACTCAAAATACATACTTCGTGACTCGCCAATAACATCTGACTCATGCCTGAGATGCCATTCCAAACCTGAAACGATCCAACACATCACAGCTGCCTGTACTCAGCTCGCTCAGTCCGAATACAAACACCGTCACGACCAGGTTGGCAAAATCATATACCAGAAACTAGCGGTTAAGCACCACCTTATAACCGATAAAACACCTTACTACAAGCTCACACCAAAAGTAGTAGCGGAGAATGACTCCTGTAGACTTTACTGGGATCGGTCGATTATTACAGATAAGACCATAAATCATAATCGACCAGATATCACCTTCGTAATGAAAAACACTAAGACAACCTATCTGATCGATATTGCGGTTCCAAATACACACAACTTACAAAAAACACACGCAGTTAAATTGGATAAATACACTGACCTCGCAGCCGAAATAAAACAACAATGGCGAATGGAACATGTCCACATCGTTCCAATAGTGCTCAGTGCCACCGGGGTCATTCCACACACACTACATAATAGTTTGAGCCTCTTAGGTCTCCCAAAATACACATATGTCACTATGCAAAAGGCAGTGATCATAAACACGTGTCGTATAGTACGGAAGTTCCTCAGTAATACGAATCCGACTGCGATATGTGAAAGCACAAGACCTGCTTCTACTCCATCTGAGCCATCTACAGTGAGCGAACAATACACTGACACTCATCCTACTGACACACAACACACATACATAAACACACAATAGACTAACACTGAAAGACAAACACTTAACACACATACAGATCCAGATTCGTCTGATGGAGAGGGGGGACCGAACAACTGCCGCACTGTCACTGTTGCCGCTCTGGTGCACAATCCTCCCCAATTCAATAACACACAAGGTCCGTCAACCTCTGTACCATCTAAACGCGCAGTTCCAGGAACACCCGATCTTAATGAGCAATTTGATGAACCAGAAAACATCTACACCAAGAAACGTAAAATAGAAAGACACATCCACACACATACACAAACACACACACAAACACAAACAGTCCTTTCCCTTCCCTCTGTCCCTACTCCTACCTATCATCTGAGGACACGAAAACGAACTAGGGTTTCACAGCCCTCTGTCATTGAGCCAACATCTACGCTCCCACAAAAGTCTCGCCGTACGACCCAGTGTACACCAAAATAGACGAATAACACCTCGTTTCAAGTAGCAATAACAACAATATAGGGAGTGATGTGACAAACCCGTCCGTGAATGTACTACGGTACTTTTACGGATTGGTTTGGCACATTACCCTTCCACAGAGCCTAATACCTTGCATAATGCCGGTATAGGTGAATGTTACCCAGTACTGTCCTACTGAGTAGTGAGCGCCAGGTTGGCGTAAAAGTCTATAATAATAGTAATAATAATAAAAGAAACGAAAAATAGAACGACACATCCACACACATACACGAACACACACACAAACACAAACAGTCCTTTCCCTTCCCTCTGTCCCTAATCCTACCTATTCTCTGAGGACACGAAAACGAACTAGGCATTCACAGCCGTCTGTCATTGAGCCAACATCTACGCTCCCACAAAAGTCTCGTCGTACGAACCAGTATACACCAAAATAGACGCATAACACCTCGTTTCAAGCAACAACAACAACAATATAAGGAGTGATGTGACAAACCCGTCCGTGAATGTACTACGGTACTTTTACGGATTGGTTTGGTACATTACCCTTCCACAGAGCCTAATACCTTGCATAATGCCGGTATAGGTGAATGTTACCCAGTACTGTCCTACTGAGTAGTGAGCGCCAGGTTGGCGTAAAAGTATATAATAATAATAATAATAATAACAATGATAATGTTGGCAAAACTGGTTAAGGAATTCATTGGGCACGTTAAGGATGCCAAACTGTCGGGCAAAGGGTTGCTCGTGGAGGCATTCTCATCGGCACAAAGTCAAAAGATTCAAAAATTAAATACCTTAGGGCAGTACGCGGTGGAGGTGACCCCCTCATGGAGTCTTAAATTACTCAAGAGGAGTAATTATGCACCCATCCTTAGCGTACTTCACCCTCGACGAGATAGTGTCGGAGATGTCCCCACAGGGGGTTATAGAAGCCAAAAGGCTGAAGTTAAATAGGGGGAATAAATATCCTGAATCCCCCTTAATACTACTTACATTTAATAAAACAGTATTACCGATTGAAGTAGTAATTGGCCTGTTTAATAAAGTGGACGTGCGTCCGTACATACCAGCAGCTATGAGGTGTTATAAATGCCAAAGGTACGGCCACGTCTCACAAAAATGTAGTATAGAGCAATAGATCTGCGTGTGTGGTCGGCCGTTACATGAAGGACGGCCATGTGACGAGCCTATCAAGTGCATCAACTGTGGAGGCAATCCACTCTGTTAGGTCGAGGAATTGCCTCATCTTTAAAAAAGAATCTGCAATTCAAGAGCTGAGAGCCCTGGAAAGGTTAACCTATCCAGAGGCGAGACGAAAGCTTCTAGGCCATACGCCTCGTCGCTCAGCTCTTGAAGGATATGCACGCACTGTTGCGGCCCCCGCCCCTACAGCGACTGAGAAAAAAGTGAGATTAATGAAATAAAGGAAGCCATGAGACAAATGCAGGTGAATATGCAGAAAATGCAGGAGTGTCTCATGCGCTCTGTGGGTGTATCTACTCCTACATCCACTCAAGCCGCTATTGTGTCAGCCAAGGCCCCTGAGGTCAAGAGGGTGATAAAAACCGCCTCTCAGGAACCTGTCGTCAGAACTGTGACGTCTTCTCCAAAGATGGCGTCACGGTGAGGGGGAGAAAGAGGTGGTTAAACCCAGGTCCCCCAAAAAAGGACCCTCCACAACCACCTCGGAGGCAGAAACCATGCTGCCTCCACAATCGACGGTACCACTGCCACAATGGCCAACGGCACCGTCCCGACCGGGCACACCCGAACGCCCGTTCACCACCCTCCCGAGTCGTTCTATCCAAACACCGATGAGCGACTCGGAAAGTACGACTGCGTCGGTACGTACGGGTACAAAGCGCCCGACGTCCGACGCCTATACTAACACCTCGGCCACCGAATCTGACAATTCGGACGCCGAGGTGAAAGTGATTAAAAGAAAGAAAGGCTGGCTAAAGGGGAAACCTAGGAAGTAGCCACACTTCCTAGGTAGCAACCCAAGTGGTGACAAAAATGGCTATTATACAATGGAACTGTAATGGTGTAAAACAGCATTACTGTGAATTGCAGATGCTTCTGGCTGAGCATACGCCTATATGCGTATGCCTCCAAGAGACACATTTACGGTCGGCGGAACAATTTAACATTAAATATCATCAAGTCCGTCGGCACGACGTACAGCCAGACATCAGGGCGAGGGGGGGTGTTGCCATCATCATAAAAGATGGCGTCCCGTTCCGGGACCACCCGTTAAACACCCCCCCCCCCTACAAGCTATTGCAATACAATTTTTATTACCGCCACAATTCACAGTTTGCTCGGTCTACCTACCAGATTTCGATTGGACGTCGAAGATTTGACCGAGCTTACCTTACAGTTACCACGTCAATTTTTGTTACTAGGAGATTTTAATGCTCACAGCCCGATGTGGGGCTGTGGCACAAGAGACGCCCGTGGAAGACCATCGAACGTTTTTTAGATGAGTCTGAAACGGTCTTATTAAATACCGGTCAAGGTACTTACATTAACGCAAGAACCGGTGAGTTGTCGGCTATCGACCTGTCACTATGCTCACCGGTCATTGCACACCGTTATGAGTGAACGCTGGCGTCAGACTCATACGGTAGCGACCATATACCCATTATATTGAATAGTACCACGCCGATGACTCCACATCCGTCTTCGCCGAGATGGCGTCTCCGTCAAGCTGAGTGGGACATGTACGTCGATTCATTCCGTACACCTGAGCTTACTGGAGACGTAGAAGACGATGTGGAGCAAATGTCCTCCAGTGTCATTGAAGCAGCACATAAGAGTACTCCAATGTCGTCCAGTATTCTAACCAAACGTCAAGTACCATGGTGGAATGAAGTCGTGAGTGTAGCAGTTGCAGAGAAAAAGCGGGTGTACAACGAACTCAGGCGTCGCCCCACGCAGGAAAATGTGATAGCCTACAAGCGTGCTCAAGCACGCTGTAAACGCACAATTAAAGAACAAAAGAGGCTATCATGGGAGCAGTATGTTTCGGCCATAAATACCTCCACTACAACTTCGGAGGTATGGAGAAGAGTGAGGGCCATTACTGGGAAATACTCCCATTCACCAATGCCCTCCCTTCTCATCGTCGACGGTTGGAACATCACTGAACGCGCAGAAATGGCTAACTGCTTAGCCAAGCACTTTAAGCGCATCAGTGGCTCCCAGAATTATGGCCCGGACTTCCTGCTGATCAAGATCGAACAAGAACAAAATGATCTTGATTTTTTCTCAGATGAATCCCTTCAGTACAACCAACCGTTTTCTATGCAAGAATTACTGGAGGCGCTTCGGGGATCTGGGGGCACCTCCCCTGGACCTGATGAGATCCCCTACGCCATGATCCGGAACCTGGGTTATCCTGGTAAGTGTAGGTTACTGGATCTTTACAACGAAATTTTTAGGCAAGGCGTTTACCCTCCGCAGTGGCGGGAAGCTACCGTCATTCCGCTGCTGGAAGAGGGTAAAGATTAATCGCAACTAACTAGCTACCGTCCAATATCCTTGACTTGCTGTTTCAGCAAAGTATTGGAAAAAATGGTGAACAACCGTCTCGTCTGGTGGCTGGAATCCCACAAACTTATACCTAAACATCAATGTGGGTTCCGCCGACACCATTCGACTACGGACCATCTTGTTCACCTCGAGAATGCCATTCACGACGCCTTTCTCCACCGAAAACACCTTGTGGCTGTGTTTTTCGATTTGGAGAAAGCTTATGATATGACCTGGAGGTATGGCATTCTCAAGAAGCTGCACGACTGGGGTTTAAGAGGTAACCTCCCACAGTTCGCAAAAAGGTTTCTGACTGCCCGTTCTTTTCGTGTCCGGGTAAGTGACACCGAGTCTGAGGCCTACTCCTAGGAGAATGGTGTTCCTGAAGGCTCCACCATTAGTGTCACCTTGTTCTCCATCGCAGTCAGTCATATTGCAGCTTCAGCCCCAATTCGTCGTTGCTTGTACGTTGATGACCTCACTATATTCGATACAGCCGATTCCATTGAGGATATTCAACAACGACTGCAACAAGGCATCAACGAAGTGGTGACTTCTGCAGAAGCTCTTGGTTTTCGTTTCTCCCCACAAAAAACATCGGTGGTTCACTTCTGAGAAAGCGCAACGCACATCCGGATCCTTTTCTCACTTTAAAAGGATCCAATCTTCAGTGCGTTGACAGCGTCAGGTTTCTAGGACTCATATTTGATAAACAACTTACGTGGCGCGCACACCTCCAAGCCTTAGCTGCGAGTTGTCGCAGGACAATAAACATGCTCAAGTGCTTGGCTGGTGCATCGTGGGGTGCGGGCCGGGAGTCGTTGCTTCGCCTGTATCAATCGCTATTTCTGACTAGGATTGATTACGGCAGCATTGCTTACTTCTCCACCCGGGCGTCTGCGCTTCTACTCCTAGATCCTGTTCACCATGCAGGCATACGACTGGCTACGGGAGCATTTCGAACGAGTCTTTCTATGAGCCTCTGTGTAGAGTCGGGTCTGCCTCCGCTGCGACTGAGACGTGAGCGTCTCTTGCTCAATTATGCAGCGGGGGTATATGCATATTAATCACTCGACTCTATTCAGATACCGTTTACAGGGGCTCTATGGTCAACGTCCCACCATAAGTCGACCAGTGGCCGTTCGAACGCAGCAGTTATTAGAGAGTCTGCACTTAGAGTTCGCCAAGGTACTTCCCAAACGTCCTATGGAAGTACCTCCTTGGCTGATCCCTAAAGTAAGGTGTCGTTTCGACCTGACTGGTCTCAACAAGGAGGAGACCAGTTCATTCGAATATCGATCCCGCTTTTATGAGATCATTAGCGAACTTGACTCTCTCTGCATATATACAGATGGTTCCAAAACAGCTACGGGTGTTGGAAGTGCCATCGTCATTCGTGACGATCCTCACGCTTGGTCACTTCCTCCCCAGGCCACTGTGTATACTGTAGAATTATTTGCTATTTTGCAAGCCCTGCGATTCTGTCAAACATCGGAAGACAGCGCATTCCTCATTTGTTCTGACTCGTTGAGCGCGTTGCAAGCGATCTGCCACTCTCATACCATCGATCCACTGGTGCAGAACATCCTGACGTATCTCTACATGCTCCGCCAGAAGTCTATCACCTTCTTCTGGATACCCGGACATGTGGGGATACCTGGCAATGAACTCGCCGACCAGGTAGCACGTCATGCAGCCGAAGTCGGTGAGCCACAGGACATTGCCATACGCCCAGAGGATCTGAGCGTGAGCATATGATCCGCGATTGATCAGAAATGGCAACGTGAGTGGAACAACCTCACGGCTAAGACAGGTGAAACCTGAGGTCCGAAAAACTCTGGCACCTGTAAATCTGAGCCGACGAGAGAGTGTGGCCCTGACACGTTTACGTTTGGGTCACATGGCGTTAACACACCATCATCTTCTCGCCGGTGAGGATCAGCCCAGGTGCGCCGCCTGCGGGACGGCGCTAACCGTGAGGCATATAGTTGAGGAATGTGTAACCTTTGAGCCATTGCGCCAGAGGTTGCAGCTCCCAGATAGTGTAGCCGAAGCTTTAGCTTACGATGCTGTCTCTGAAAGAAAGATGCTTGAATTTCTTGCCGTTTCTTGATTCTCCTCCGACAGGATTTTTACCACAATCTTGTTTTAGCGAATTTCCAGAAAGAATTCTGGAAATTCAGCTATTATGGTGTAAGCCATAGTCGAAGTTCAGCCCGAAAATATGGCAGAAATTTGTTTTGAGGTCCCTAGAGCCCAAAAATAACATTCACTAAAATTTATATATATATATATATATATATGTATATATGTATTTATGTATTTATGTATCAGCACGATAGCTCTTCAGGAAAAACTGCTAGTTTTACGAAATTTGGTGACAACGTTGGAAGTCCAAAAATCTTGGATGAGTTCTTCAGCCAAAAACGTCGGAGCTCAGGAACATGGTTTTTTGAGCATTTTTCGTGAAAATGAGTTTTGGCCAAAATTTGCTATAATTTAAAAGTTTTTGCCACATTTTTTTACATCATTGCGAAGACGGGAAAAAATCACATAAAAAAGGTTTTTAAACTTTTATTCTACGTTTGCTAGTTTTTGAGAAAATAAGAAAAAAAAAGTCAATTTATTTTCTATAATTTTAGTGTGTTTACAACTATGTTGAATGTGTATAATCATATAATGTGTATGTATGTATGTATATATAACTGCAATAGTGAGATATACGTATGTGGAGATACATACCTACTCATATTGGTTAAAAGATGTCCTCTGCATCTGAATGTATTGATGAAACAAAATCTTTATAGGATGAATGTACCAAAAGTTGGTCAGTAAAGCCTTTTGGTACTTTTAAAATACAAAATCAATTATATAAACAACTATATATTTCAATTAATAGAGGATCTACGGATTACTTATCAATTTCATTGTAGAATCGTTTCCAGGTAGTTCAATTCAAGTGAAATCTTAAAATAAGTAATTAAATTATAAGACTGATTAATAAACCTGTTTACTTTTTCCCTAAATCGGTCACATGTGTCATGTAGCTAGTTTTGGATATTTTTGACCTTAAGATTGACCTACGCTAAAAAAGTTAACGTTTATTAGTTGCATAAGATGAATACTAACATGAGTAGGTACTACTAATTGATGGCAATCAATAAAAAAGAATTTAATTTCTTTGAAAGAATTGGTTTAATTTTTGCCGTAAAAAGTGAACAATCCTCAAATAAAATATTGATCTGGAGACGAAAAATACTTTCTAGACGTATTTAATGTTAATATATAAATCTACAAAATTATTCATAATAATCTGAAAAAGCCGAAATAAACCAGTTAGTGCTTATAATGTATCAAATTGAGGATTCTTTTAATAAAATCATCTGCTTTCAGACATGTACACATTTATAGAAAATAAATTTCTTATTTATAAGTTCTTTTAAACCGAAGTTCTCAATTTTTATGGACTAATATCCTTTGGAAACTAGTCCATAAAAATAGGGAACTTCGGTTTAAAAAACATATACGTAATTGTATTATCCTAAGAAACTTAATATAAAGTTTATAAATTTATTATTATTTAAAGAAAAAATATAGATCCAGTTTAGGTACGTCTACCCCATAGGCTAAGAAACACTACTAGATATTTTGTTTAAATGCATTATTTCATATTTGTGTCACTGATGATAGATTGATAGGTATATTGGTATGGAACCAATTTAACGCCTTATATAGTACAAAATGTATATATACGTATATCTATGTGTGTGAATGTATTTGTACCTCTAATATACATATTTTTCAAATAAGTACATAACTGTTGACAGTTTTAGCGAATGGAATTCAGCTATTATAGCCACTGTCATGACGCGACTGAGCCCGGGACTATGGCAGAAATTTGTTTTGAGGTCCCTAGAAACCGAAAAAAATAGTCACTAAAATTTATATATATATATATATATATATATATATATATATATATATATATATATATATATATATATATATATATATATATATATATATGTGTGTGTGTGTGTTTTCTCGAACGAAATGTCTTACGTTTATGAAATTTGGTGAAAATATTGGAAGTCCAAAACCGTTAGACGATGCCTGGAACATGTCTTTTTTAGCAATTTGTGTAAAAAAAATTAACTTTTTGCCAAAATTTCCTCTTATTCAAAAATTTTTGTAAAAATTTGTTACACTATTGGAAAGGGGAGAAAAAATCACATAAAAAAGGTTTTCAAACTATTATGCTATGTCAACTAGTTTCCAAGAAAAACTAACTTTTATAAACGGAAATTCGCTATGTTATGCAGGATGCTGCGACAGGGGTATAATTAATTCCGCGAGTGAATCGTTGAACGCAGAACTGAAAAATGAAGTTAGGAAAACACAACCGTTTGATGTGCGTAATAATCTTCGGCGAGCAGCTTTAAGTTCTATATTCAGTAAGTACCCAAAAGTGTGGAAAAAAAACTACAACACAGCTCTGTCGTATCACACGAATCTCACGTATCTCAGAAATGACAGATTTGAGAAAACTTAATTTGAATAAAATATAAGATGATTTTAATTATCTTAGACATTATTAAATATCTAAGATAATTGATTTTCATTATGCGATATTGATTCAACGTTGCAGCATTGATTTAATAATGTATAAATAGGGAATGTGATACAATCAAAATAAAAATTTAAAAATACAATAGATTAATAATTATATTATTATTAACAAATTAATTAATTTTATTGTCAACATATATACCTACTCCGGATTGAGTAGAATCCTTTAAACGTTGTTACGCGTAATTGTGTCTCAAAATACATGACATTCGTATGACACGGCAGAGTTAAAGCAATTAAATATTTCAGCTGCGGCTCTGGGCGTTGACTCGAATAATTTGCCAGTGACCGAAAGTTCCTATTCTCAAGCTGTAGATATGTAAGTATGTGCTAAGTGTAATTCTCATTAATTTTTGTGTTGTAATTTCATTCTTAACATAAGGTAACGGGCCTAGTTTCTGACCTTTTAAGAGTGACGGCTGAGGTTAAATGACAGTAATAAATATAAGTTTAAACTTAAGAGACAACTAATAATTTTATCAACTTAGAACTATAAACTGGCTTTCAAAATAAAGTCATACAAGTAAAATCATTATTTGAATTGAATTAATAATTTAAATTAATGTTTTAAAAATTGACAAAAAGGACCCAGTTTCTGACCTTCAAAATTTCTCATGTGACAGTTTTTGACCCTGACAGTGGCCTAGTTTCTGATCTTTAAATTTAAAAATACAGTTTTTTAAAATTCAATTTATAAATAATTTCTTATTGATAAAAATGAATGTTTAAGGTTATATACGTTATGAAAAATAACAAAAACTAATCGAAGATAACTATAAATAACAAAATAACTAACAAAAACTGGTTAGAATTTAATTGGGCCATACCACTTTAGAAGTGAGCCTAGTAATTGACCCTCATATTTCAATAATAAAAATCATTCTAAGGTATTTTATAAATATTTTAAAATAAATTTTAAACAAATATTAACCTGCTCATATATTTTTAATTAAGTTTTCATACTTACATGATGAATATTGCACAGATCAAAATGAGTACTTTGTAACATAAACTGTTAGGAAACTACCAAAAAAATAGTTTTTACACACATTTTAAACTTAAAAATTTTTTTTTATTCAGTTAATATATTCTAAACTTTTTAAATTGCTGTTCATTATACACAGAATAGATTACTTTAAATTAAGAATTTATTTTTTTTCTTATTTAAAATCTAGTTTTTTTATTAATTTATAACAAAGTTGAAAAGGTCAGAAACTGGGCCAGGGTCAATTACCGGGTCTTTTACCTTAGCTGTTTTCCGCGGCTCTGCTGATGTAATTTGGAAAACGTAATTCCTTCCGAGTAGTTGCTAAAACTGTTTGTCTTCATTATTTTTCATTTTTATTTATTTATTTATTTTTTTTTTTTTATAAGCTGTCACTCCAATTTATAGGTACCTATTGATTTAATTTAATTTTTTATTTACAGAGTAGTTGCAACTTGTTTCGAACGAATATTGAAACTATGGACTTATCCACAGTTTATATTCGATCTGACTACTTCAGGAAAAAAACAGAAGGAGAATTTAAATTTTATCTGGCACATGACTAATCAGGTTTGTTATTGTGCAATAATTTATTTTTGTTAAAAATTAATAGAATGGATATTAGACAATTTATTCATATTTGTACTTATTTGAAAAATTTCAATTCTTTAATAATTACGGTGGTTAGAACATTTTGACCGTGGTTAGAGTTAAAAATTGAAATCGCCAAAAGGAATCGTCAAGGAACAGGTTCAATTAGTATATAAAATTGCAACTCCCCACGTATATTCTGGAGGTTTGTGGTGTATCAAACCCTCCGAAAACACTTTTATCCCTCTCTACTACGTCCAAATTACCGTAGGAAGCTGAATTTTGGAGATGTTATAGACAATTGACGTAGGTATACATTATATTCGAATGGTTTGGAAAGTTTTCCTCGTTTTAGCGCCACTCCCCTTCCCGCGATTTCTTTGAAAATTGGGTTGGATCTCAATGTTCCCCTAAATATATCCCCACTTTTATGATATTATTGTGCATATATCAGACATTTCTACAATCCTCAGAATTAGGGACTAGGAATTCTCAATTCTCCCCTTAGGGGCGCCGGGGCAGAAAGTAAAAAAATATTTCTTCATGACTTTTTCACTTCTTTTCTACCAAAAAATAAGTGACGAGCAAAAGAAAAAAAACTTCAAATTCCAAATTCTCATCCCAAATTTGCCGTCCTTAAAATCTACTGCTGTAGGCTCCAGCCTACTTAGCCTGCTGTTAAAATCCACCATTGCCTTGGAAGTTAGAGATGAAGGGAAAAGCGGTAATATTATTATAGTTCATTCACAGTTTATTAAAAATAATAACAAAATGAATAATACTGCAGTACCCAAACTCTAAATTAAGTAACTAAACAAACTGTAACTTAATAATATGTGGTTTAGTTCAAAACACACAAAAAATACTAAATTAAGCCAAAATTGAATGACTAACAGGTATAGTAGTTTAATACAACTAAACTTGTCATTATAATTGTTTTCTTCTTGACTTGATACTGGCAAAAACAAACTGCTAGTACTGTTACGAAAGTGATCACACTCATGTGGCACAATAGTAATTCTGCATCTTTCATGTTCGCAAAATGGCAACTGACTTGCATATATCAGTACTATAGACTATTTAGTTAAAAAACGCCGTGAGCAGCGGGGCCCCATCACGGTAGTCGAATTTTCCCCTTTATCTTCGGTATTGAATGTCTACAAGCGAAATGTGATTGAAAGTCTACAACCGAATTGTCATTTCGTTGGTTTCAAAACTGGTGATGAGTGTTCGGCTGATCGAGGCTTTAAAAAAAGGTTTTAAGTATTTAAGGGCTGTATCTCAGTAAATTTCAATTTTGTGCCGAAAGCAGGTAGCAGAAAAAAAGCCAACACAATTCGTACGAGGACATTCCTGCCCATGTTTATCCGCTAATTGCCTTTATGTTTTAGTTTTAAATATTAAAAAAGGACCTTCAATAGTAAACTGGAAGGCCTTTATAAAGATATTTTTTCTTTCCAAAAAAATCCAAAATTTCTATTTTATAAATACTAAAAATCCAAAATTCCTAATTTATAAATAAACAGTGACTTTAATAACATTTTTAAATTACTTAATATGTATGTATTTCATTTGTCATAAAAGTAAGTTCACTTTTTTTTTAATTTTTTAAAATTACTATTCGCCTACTTGTATTTAGAATAAACATAATGCTTTTAAAACACATTTAACAATAGCATTCAATTCCGATGTAAAAATGGGAGAAGTGGGGGAAAAAGTGATGCGGACTCCCTACAAGGTACTAGCTGGATACTAACTGAATACACGTACAAAATTTCAGCCCTCTAGGTTTCCTTATGGAGTCTCTAGACGTGTTAGAAAACAAGCAAAAAAATTAAGGAAATATTGGCGTAAAAATCGTGGGGGTAAGGGTTAAAAGTTGAAACCTCCAAAAAACAGTGTCTGGCTATTAGCTTAACCTGTACACCAAATTTCAGCCCTCTAGGTATATTTGGGGAGATTTTGACCCGAACGAAACTGTTAAAAAACAAGAAAAATCATGTTCTTTTGGGTATAAAAATGGTGGGGGTACGGGTTAAAAGTCGAGACCCCCAAAAGGCACCCCCTTGATACTAACTCAATCCGAATACAAAATTTCAGCCCTCTAGGTTTATTCGGGTGACCTGTGCGAGTGGTACAAACTTCGAAAACGTCGAAAATGCATGAAATTGTAGCTTAAAAATGAGGGGGGTGGGGGTAAAATATTAAAACCTCCAAAAAGCACAACCTAGGTACGAACTTTATCAACACACCAAATTTCAACCCTCTACGTTAATTCTGGGGGGCTGGGGGCCTGTTAGATCCAGCGAAAATCGTTTTTCCCCCCTCTACTCCCACCATATCATCCTAGGAAGCTGAATTTTGGATATGTTGTAGATAATTGACCGAAACATTATTTAAAACCGGTTTGAAAAAGTTTTATTGCTTTTCCGCCCCCCACCACCCCCCTTAAAGATCGGGTCAGAAAAAAAATTTGCCCAAAATTTGACCCCACTTTGATAGTATGAGGTGCCTCGAAAATGAGCCCCATTTACCAAATTTCATCTCTTAACTTCCATAGGGGGGCCCTACACAAATTAAAAGGTGGCGGGAAAATATATATATATATATATATATATATATTATATATATATATATATATATATATATATATATATATATATATATATGTATATATATCAGACATTTTTTTTCTACATATTCGTGTTCTACGGGTCCGAAAACGGATAGCGCCCCTACTCTCGCCTCTCGCAGCTCTTATCGTATAGACTGTATAAGTCTAATTTTTCGGAGAAAATTCGACTAAAAAGTTTCTCTGTAATACTTCATGCGTATATCATGCGTACTTGTACACATAAAAATCAGTGTGCAAATCAGTTGATCAGTAGTACCTTGAGTATACTCACGGAATATAGTCGTCTCCCAGTATAGCAAGGGATACGTACGCACTCAGTTGGTTTGTACGTACAGGCAGTCGCGGCGATAGCGGGCCCGCAGGGCCCGCGTTGCGGGTGGGCCCCGGGCATATTGGGGGCTCCCAAGACAGCAGGAAAAAATAATTTTTTTATATTAACTGTACTGATTTTATAGATTTTAATTTTATTGTATTCAAACTGTACCAATTCAATCTTTTTTAACCGATCCATATTATTTCATATTATTTTTTTTTATTTTTCGTGGACAATAGGTAGACAACCAGTAACTTTTACTAACAGATTCCAGTTCTCCGAACAAACGTAATTGCGGCGTACATAAAAAAAATGCCATTTAGAGGCGTCCAACAGTGTTTATACGGTTTCAGTTAACAGGTGCATATGAAAATATTGCATTAATGCTCCAACGGGGTGTATCAGTTGAAATATTCATTTCACTTACAAATTTTACAGTTTTGAAGAAGAAAACACATGAGCATGACAAGCATATGGGTTAATTTCAAAGGACTATTATACCCTTGAATAAAAATTCCAGATCTTTCTCATTTTATTGTTCATATCTAAATAGATACTAAAAAAGTTTGACACGTTTCTGGTAAAATATGATATTTGCAGCCAGTAGGTCATAAAATAATAAAAATAATATTAAGAATACATAACTATAAAAAAAAGAAAAAAAAAGACGATAGATTTAGAATTTTAAAAATTATTTGGAAAATTTTGAAAATTTTCTTACTTGCCAAAAAAATCAAACAGTACAGCTGAACTCTTTTTTGTGCGGTGGATAGAGACCGCATAAAAAAAATCGCACAAAAAAAAAAATATATTCGAAAATATCATAAATAGCTATAAAAAGTATAGTTCGATCCAGATTGCACAAAAAACTTTTTTTGTGCGATTGGTCGGGACCGCATAAAAAAAGTTTCATCGAAAAAAACATCACTCAAAACGCTCAAAACTTAGAAACTTCCTTAGAAGTTGCTTCTATAACAAGATAAAGCATTAATTTGCACGTAGAAATATTTCATTTCAATTTTATAATACTACCAAACTTTATAAAATACATCTTTAACAAAATTAAATGATGCAATAACTTATGTTCTTATGCAATGTATTGATTAAATGCTTAAAAATCGTTAAAAAGTATTTTTATCAAAGAAAGTTATTATAGTAATTGTTTATGTTTCTTACTGACTCGTGATTTTGATTCACATTATGCATTTTAATGTACATTTTTTTAAAAACCGCATAAAAAATATCGCACAAAAAAGGACCGCATAAAAAAGAGTTTAGCTGTATATAATTATTTGTCTGAATACTTTAAAGATTTTATTTACGTGAATCATGGTATATGTATATTTGATGTGTACCGTTAGCTACCCCCACAGCTCACCTAACGGTCTATTGCCTTTTGCCCCTTCTGTTAACGCTCCTCCTTCCTGCCGACTCATTCTGCTGATTACAAACATTTTTTCACCTATAAAAAGGGCCCCTACGAAAATCTTGCGAGAGGGCCCCGAAGGCCTTAGCGCCGCTACTGCGTACAGGCACTTTGTGCCTACAACATGACAAGGTTCAACAATAATTAACACAACGTGAAAAAATGGCGTGGTATAGTGCGTAATATTTCATGTTAATTTTAAAAGTCGGAAATTCTAAATTTAAAAATTTATATTTTAAATAGAGATATTAAAATATATAGTTAACATGTTTAGTATATTTGTAAGTGTATAATATAAGTGTATAATATATTATATAAATATTTGAATAATTATTTTATTTTTTTTATATTATTTTATTTTATAAAATCCCCTTTTCATACAGGCATAACTACAGTAGAACCTTATCCGCTTTAAAATTTAAACTAAACAATTCGATAACTGACATAACGCTAATATTCCGCTTGTTACTGTGCACCTTCGGGCCCGGGTGCGGTTCTCCCTCGCGACTTCTGCTAATTCGAAGTTTCAATTAGAATGTATATTTGTATTCGTTTAATGAAAATAGGTCATTGACCCTAGAATAAGGGCCGACTCACGTCACAGTAGAAGAGTCCTACCTCAAAATTAAAAATTTTATAAATTCTTTTTTCTCTTTTTTATTTTAATGTTCCGCTCGATTAATCAATTAATTTACCAATTTGTCGCAATTACAACATCATTAATGTATTTGTCTACCATATAGTATTAATTTGCTTTGATATCTTTAATTTTTATTTTATTTTTCCGTGACAGTACATTGGTGAGACATAGAATTTCGTAGATAATTTTTAGTAAGTTTCAGTAAATTAAACAGATGGAAACAAGAACAAATAGGAAAATGAATAAAAAAGTAATGCAGTCGAAGGCATACATATTGTATCAAATTGACCAAAAATATCTAATAATGCCCCCTGCTGCCTAACTTTTTCATTCATTTTTAGTCGAATTTTTCCTTGAAAAAATTAGACTTATACAGCCTATACGATAAGAACGGCGAGAGGCGAGAATAGGGCCGCTATCAGTTTTCGGACCCGTAGAACAAGATTCTGTAGAAAAAAACGCCGTGAGCAGCGGGGGGTCCCATCACGGAAGTCGAATTTTTCCTCTCATCTTCGGTATTGAATGTCTACAAGCGAAATGTAATTGAAAGTTTACAGGCGATTTGTCATTTTGGTGGTTTCAAAACTGATGATGAGTGTCCGGTTGATCGGGGATTTAAAAAAAAGTTTTAAGTTTTTACGGGCTGAATCTCAGTAAATTTTAATTTTGTGTCGATAGCAGTTAGCAGGAAAAAGGCCAACACAATTCGTACGAGGGCATTCCTACCTATGCTTATCCACCAATTGCGTTTGTGTTTTACTTTTAAATATTAAAAAAAGGAACTTAAATAGTAAACTGGAAGGCCTTTATGAAATATTTCTTCTTTCCAAAAAAATCCAAAACTTCTAATTTATAAATACCTAGCTGTAGCCCGTGGTTTAACCCACGTAAAATTATCTTAATTATTGGTCAAATGATTAGATCAATTTTAAATTAGATATTCGGAAATTCTGTACATCAATTATTTATACTGCCTGGCTACGCTCGTCAAACGACTCTAAAGTAACAATCTTCATATTTCAATAGCATGGCTAATTTCCGCACCTTTATGTACTTAGATACCCGTATCAATAGGTAGTTTTAGGAGTATTTCCATTTTAAGCCTTGCTTGGGGCACCAAGACCGTAGGGGACAATTTTAATATCACAGTTAACTTGGGGCTTATTTGATGGCCTTCACGGACAATTCTGAACCCCACGTTCATTCAAATTTGATATTCTAATATTCTGAGCATAATTCTCGCCTAATAACCCTAAATTAACCATATTCATATTTCTATAGCATATTTAATTTTCATAAAATATTGTCAAGATCCAACTGTTTAATCTTAATCCTATTAGACAGTGGTGGGGGTTAATTTTGAACTCACTTTACATTTAATTTAGATATTCTAAATTTCTTTATAAAATCAGTTTCTTCTAGTGTTCCGTTCCGCTCGTCCAATGATCTTAAAATAGATATATTCATATTTATAGTGTACAGTGGAAACTCGATATTTCGTCATTCTGTAACTCATCATATTCTATAACAATTCGTCGCTCCTAAAAAAAATGTACGTAGTGTAGTTGGTTTTCTACTTTTGAAATTTAAATAGATGTATGGTACCTAGTTGTAAAAATTCTATTAGCAACGAATTACTCAAAATAAAGGGATATCTTTCTTTAAATAAGTAAAAATATTTAATAAATTTTTTTTTTATTATCCATTTTCAGACATATTCCATAATTCGTCTATTTCTGTAATTTATCACCCCTCCGGCTCCGAGCATGATGAATTGTCGAGTTTCTACTGTATTTAATTTTCATGCCTTGAGAACTTTCCGTAGATACCCATATTGATAACTTTAGAAGCATTTGAATTTCGAACCTTTTTTAAAGTCCGAGTGCTTTGGCGAATATTTCTGAACCTGCATTAATTCGTCCAGCCATTAATTTACTGCGTCTTGTATTACTCTAGAATCCTAGGCAATAAATTTAATCTCACTTAATTTTTTCAAAATATCAATGTTTAAGTAAAATTTAGTCAAGATTCGCCGTCCTTTTTAGACCATTTTTGGGTCCCCAGCACCCTAGGGGGTCATTTCAACTTCACATTCGTTTATTTCATGACCTCAGTAATGTTTGAGCAAAATTTGTTCAAGATCCATCCTAGAGAGCTTACATTTTTTAGGATCTCAATATTATTTAAGCAAAATTTGGTAGAGTCCAACTGTTTACTTTAGAAGTCTATATTAGAACATAAGGTATCACGTATCCACCAGTGAACCAATTTTTGAAAGTTGCTCTGCTCGTCAAACGACTCCAGCGTAGCCATATTTTTATTTCAGAAATATAGGTACCTAATTTTAACAATCTGTGATTTTTTAGGATCTCAATATTATTTAAGCAAAATCTGGTAGAGTCCAACTGTTTACTTTAGAAGTCTATATTAGAACATAAGGTATCACGTATCCACCAGTGAACCAATTTTTGAAAGTTGCTCTGCTCGTCAAACGACTCCAGCGTAGCCATATTCTTATTTCAGAAATATAGGTACCTAATTTTAACAATCTGTGATTTTTTAGGATCTCAATATTATTTAAGCAAAATCTGGTAGAGTCCAACTGTTTACTTTAGAAGTCTATATTAGAACATAAGGTATCACGTATCCACTAGTGAACCAATTTCTGAAAGTTGCTCCGCTCGTCAAACGACTCCAGCGTAGCCATATTCTTATTTCAGAAATATAGGTACCTAATTTTAACAGACTGTAGACAACCATACTTATTTAGATTTTTAGGAGTGGAGTAACCTTGGTCATTTAATTTTGCGTAATTTTTATTGCTTGACTCCTGGATATCAATTTTAAACTGACGTTTATTTATGCCAAGATTTTAAAAGGGTTGGTGTAACAAAAGCTTAGACCACTAAAAGGCATCCCCTTGATACTAACTCAATCCGAATACAAAATTTCAGCCCTCTAGGTTTATTTGGGTGAAATGTGCGAGTGGTACAAACTTCGAAAACGTCAAAAAAGCATGAAATTTTAGCTAATTGACTAATAATTGACCGAAACATTATTTCCAACCGGTATGAAAAAGTTTTATTGTTCCCCCCCCCCACACAACGCCCTTAAGAGTTGGGTCGTATCCAAAATTTGGCCAAAATTTTACCCCACTTTGACAGTATGAGATGCATCGGAAATGAGCCCCACTTACCTAATTTCGGCTCTTAACTTCCATAGGGGGGCCTTACACATATCAAAAGGTAGCGGGAATCTATATATATATACATATATATATATATATATATATATATATATATATATATATATATATATATATACATATATATATATATATATATATATATATATATATATATATATATATATATATATATATATATATATATATATATATATATATTCCGCTACCTTTTGACTTGTGTATGGCCCCCCAATGGAAGTTAAGAAATTTGGCAAAGTGGGGTAAAATTTTGTGCAAATTTTGGACCCGACACAACCTTTGCGGGTCCACCATTTTTAAGCTACAATTTCATGCTTTTTTGACGTTTTCGAAGTTTGTACCACTCGCACAGGTCACCCAAATAAACCTAGAGGACTGAAATTTTGTATTCGGATTGAGTTAGTATCAAGGGGGTGCCTTTCGGGGGTCTCAAGTTTTAACCCTTACCCCACCCCAAAAAGAACATGATTTTTCTTGTTTTTTAACAGTTTCGCTCTGGTCAAAATCTCCCCAAATAAACCTAGAGGGCTGAAATTTTGTGTATAGGTTAAGTTAATAGCTAGCCACTGCTTTTTGGAGGTTTTAGCTTTTAACCCTTACCGAAATAAGAACATCTTGCTTTTTCAAGTCGGTCAATAAACTAAAGATATATATTCAAGAGAACCGTTTAGAGTAGTCTTCTGAGATGACATACCTGCCTGATTACTATTTGTTATAACATTACTAAAAATACGATCTAACTTCCGCTTCTTCTGGACTAGGTACTGGACGAAAAGCTGAAGTCAGTGGGCAAAATCACAACAACAGACGAATATAAAAATGTAGATCAACCAGTCGGAAAGAACCCGCTAAAAAAACCATTTTTAGACTTTATATTAGATATGATTCAAATTCATCATGAATTTACTATTGAGCAACTGAAAGAAGAATTAAATTCCTTGATATTGGCTGTAAGATTTTCTTGTTTAAGAAATCAAAACATTTAAAAATCAACATAATTTTTATATTTTACAGGCATATGAAACTACCCCCGCCACTTTAGGTTATCTTTTCATAGCATTAGGTGCACGACAAGACATACAACAACAAGTTTACGACGAAACATACAGAATTTTTGGAGATTCTGAAAGACCTGTTGAATTAGAAGATCTTTCAGAACTGAAATACACGGAAATGGTTATTAAGGAAACGTTACGTCTATATCCAGCAGTGGCTCATACTGGTCGAGAAATTTCGTATGACATTGATTTGGGTATTTAAAATATTTCTATTATTATTTCAAAAGACTTATCCAGCTCTAATGCCAAAACCTAATTATGCAGAAAATTATAAAATACCGGCGGGAACCCATGTGCTTGTTCCAATATATGAAACACATCGAAATCCAGAACACTGGGACAATCCAACGCAATTCAATCCAGAACGATTTTTGCACAATCATCATCCATATGCATATATACCATTTGGCGTTGGCCTGAGGAATTGTGTTGGTAAATTAAGACTATAATATTTTTCATAATACGAGGCATGTTTTTAAAGTAAGTACCGTTTTTAAATTACGCCGCCGCAGCGCTGCAGTTGCCGTTTAGCGCATGCGCGTAGTGTAGCTACATCAGTTGGGAAGCCACAGACGCCATTACGACGCCGTTTGATCGAGTCTTCGTTTGTTTACGTGATTTTAAAATACCGCCGAGAATCGAGAATCCCGCCGACTGTGAAGTGCGTGCTGTGATTCGTTTTCTCTGTGCTAAAGACTTAAAAGCAATTGACCTCCATCGTCAAATCAGTGAAGTTTATGGTGAAAACATTATGAGTGAAGGAATGGTGCGGAAATGGGTTAGGGCCTTCAAAGATGGCCGCACAAACCTTCATGATGAGGAACGAAGTGGGCGACCTTCAGTCATTACCGATGATCTCATTCAAAAGGGGACTGTAAGGTGAAAGAGAACAGACGGTTCACAATTTCGTCCTTAGCTGAAAAATTTCCTCCATTTGGTGGGGAAGCGTCATTCCAATGATGAAGAAGTAAAAACGTCTGTGCAGCAGTGGTTGTCCAGTCTAGCGGCAAGCTTCTTTGACGACGGCATACAAAAGCTGGTCCCAAGATACGACAAGTGCCTTAATAATAATGGAAATTATGTAGAGAAGTAGAGAAAAGAATGCTCTTTCAGATAAATAAAGTTTTGTTTGAAAAATTTACTTGTTGATTTTTTTATATCAAAACGGTACTTACTTTAAAAACATGCCTCGTATTTATCCATTATAAACTTAATAATTGTAATAATTCTAATATAAACTTAATAATTGTAAGGCGCAAAATATGCCATGATGCTTATGAAAATTATAACGACAAACATTTTACGGAAATACCAAATCTACACACCGCTAAAATTGGATCAACTGAACGTTAAAATGGATCTCGGACTTAGGTTGACGGATGGACATCTGATTACGGTTAAGGAACGTTCGAAACAAGTCGACAGTCCAACTTCAAGTTACGCTTCCTAATTGAGAATGAAAGAATTTTTATCACAGCATACTGTGTAACATAACGTACTGCCCAATTTTTCTCAATAAAGTACCGAATGTGTCTTCTTTGCCCTTTATGACAATGTGATAAAAATTAAAAAAAAAAAAAGAAAAAAACAAAAAAAAAAAAAAAAACATGAAACAACAATTTGTTAATTTTTTTAATTTTCCTTGAATACCAGTTTACTAAGAACCAAAGATTGGTATATTTAATTACTGGTAATCAAATTTCGATTAAAAAATTATCACGTACTAGCCGTATGCCCGATGGAAACAATAATAAGATGTTCCCATCGGCAACATCTTTTTATTAGGTACTCACTTTCTGCTCACTTTTAATGTTTTTCAAAAGCCTAAATCAATATTCACGTTTCTAACTTCAAAAATGACGAACTTCCCATATGAACTTTCATTTTCTGTTTTAACTCCTTAGGGAATAAATTTACAGAAACAACTGACTTTATAAATAGAAGCCTAAACGCCAATTTTCATAACTTCTGTGCTTAATTTCGTTCTTCTAAACCCAACAGTTTAGGTTGTGCGTTGTCTGTCAGTCAAAGTTAAAAATTCATTTATATTAAGATATTTTTTATTTTAATAGTCATAGTAACATATTTTTCTAACTTCAAAAATAACGAATTTCCATAAAAATTTGCATTCCCTATTTAACCCACTTAGGGGGTGAATTTTCAAAAATCCTTTCTTAGTGGTCACTTACGTTACATAGGGAACTCCTGTTCAAAATTTCCGATAAATAAAAAGGTCGGTAAATTTACAATCCCTAACTCTCGCCTCTTGCCGTTCTTATCGTATAGGCTGTATAAGTCTAATTTGTTCAGTTGAAAAATTCGACTAAAAATAGAAGTCCTGTTATAACATATAATTTATTGTTCTCTAAAAACTACAGGAAATATTTTGGGAAGTCTAGTGATAAGATAGCAACACGTATTTTCCATCTTTGGTACATGTATTTATTTTAGCCAATAATTAGTATGTAAACAACATTATTTTATTTATGCACATTAAAAGAACTATGTTTTGAATTTTTTTCAGTAATACATATGATAGTCGCCCATAGTTGCTTTTCTGTTGACGTACTCTCGTGCCCAGTAAACCCAGGAATCAACCTTAAAACGAATTTCCCTAAAAACATTATAATTAATTGAATTAAAACAACAATTCACATACCTAGAGTAGCGGTGCATTTAGTAATACAGGTGCAAAAAAAAAATGTATTTCTTAACATTTGTATATCATTATATTATACTCATATTAATATATAGAGTGATTAATGTAATAAATAGGTAACATTTTATAACAGTGGGTCTACTGAATAAAAAGAAGTACACTTGACTTCCACTTACTTCATCTGCTTGGGACTATATAGGGGAGGATGAAATAAGTGGAAGTTCAGTGTCGTCCCTTGTTACTAAATTTAAAAAAAAAAAATGAAATTTTTATATAACAGTTGCTAATGTTACTTAAGTAAAATGTGTTATATAATTATAAAATAACTGAAAATGTTTTATAAAGTAAAAGAAAAAATTTTAAATTATACAGTGGCCATCCAATGGTACGTACTCCGATTTTACGTAGTGACGTCAGCGGTTTGGGGGGGGGGGGTTCTCCTCTTACAGATATGTTATTAGTCTGTATTGGTGAAAATTTATGTACCAAGCCAGAGTCAGGGCCGTAGGTAATATTGTACGAGAGTCTCGTAGCCTTTAAAAATTTTAAAATTTCATTGTAGATATATATATATATATATATATATATATATATATATATATATATATATATATAGGTATATATATACATATATGCACATATTCTATATACGTAATATGCAAAATGCAAATGCAAAATGAGTAAAACGTAAAATTCTAGAATATTCTAATCGTCAACTAGCAGAGATATCAAAAAACAGACTTCACCGTTGATTTAGTCATTAAAAATTAGATCAAACAGAGCAGTTTGGCAAAAATTCTAGAATGTTCTATTTGTTAACTAGCAAAGATATTGAAAAATCAATTGTACCATTTAATTGTTCATTGAAAAAGACGTCAAATTACACATTTTGACAAATGTTCTGGAATATTCTATTCGTCAACTAGCAAATATATTGAAAAACAGACGTCGCCATTGAATTGGCTACCAAAAAAGAGACCAAATAACACATTTTGAGAAATGTTCTAGAATATTCTATTTGTCAACTAACAAAGATATTGGAAAATCTACTGCACCACTTAATTGTTCAACCGAAATTAAACTAATCTAAACTAAATATCCGATTTTGACAAACAATTTTTTCTATTTGACGAATGGAATATTCTAGAACATTTATCAAAATGTGCTATTCCGTATTTTATTCGATGACCAATTAAATGGTGCAATCGATTTTTCGATATCTTTGTTAGTTGAGGAATAAAACATTCTAGAATTTTTGTCAAAATGCGCTGGTTAATCTAATTTTTAATGCCCAATTCAACAGTGAAGTTTGTTTTTTGGTATCTTTGCAAGTTCACGAGTAGAATATTCTAGAATTTTTGTCAGTTTACGCTATTTGGCGTCTTTTGCGCTGATGAATGCGATAGTGAAGTTGATTTTTCGACAGTTTTCTAAAAGTCGTCTCTCATATTCATTAGTATAACATTCGATTTCCTTTGTCTACACAACCGAATTTTAAGTGTAAATTGTCTCTTAAGATAATTTTGTTTTAAATAAATTCCGATAAATAATATTTACCAACCCCCGAAACAAAAGTTTACCGCCGCCCCTGATCTTCCGATTTTACGTACTTCCCCTTAAATTTGCACCGACCACTACGTAAAATTGGATTTGTGTTTGACTCACGTTTAATACTGCAAAATATCTTATACCACTATTAGACACAAACACAATCGTTTAAACAGGCACATATGTATATGTATATAATTTATTTTTAAATATTTTGTAAATCAGTTGATGTTTTTAAAGTTAATTTTTATCATCGGTATTCATATTTTTAAAAAAATTGACATAGGTATTTGATACTAATTAATTATTTTTAAATTAATTTTTACCGACGCCTCTGATTGTTTACCTGTTTCTTCCAATCTTACTAATACATATACAACGACGCATGTTTGTGTGTTCTCCCTACCTGCCGGCGGGAGGGGAAGATGAAATAACTGAGAGAGATATAAGTGGAAGTGAAGTGTATTCTCTTTTACTTCCCTTTTAGCGAATTTCCAGAATGGAATTCAGCTATTATAGCCACTGCCATGACGCGACTTGAACCCGGGACTATGGCAGAAATTTGTTTTGAGATCCCTAGAAACCGAAAATAATATTCACCAAAATTTATATATATATATATATATATATATATATATATATATATATACATATATATATATATATATATATATATATATATATATATATATATATATATGTCCGCGCGATAACTCTCGAACGAAATGTCTTACGTTTATGAAATTTGGTGAAAATGTTGGAAGTCCAAGACCCTTGGACGAGTTCGTTAACCAGACACGTCCGATGCCCAGAACATGTTTTTTTGAAAAAAAATTCGTGAAAAAAATTAGTCTTTTGCCAAAATTTCCCCTTATTCAAAAATTTTTGTGAAATTTTTTTACACCATTGGAAAGAGGAGAAAAAATCACATAAGAAGGTCTTTATGCTATTATTCTATGTCAACTAGTTTCCAAGAAAAACTTTTATTAACGGAAATTCGCTATGTTATGCAGGATGCTGCGACAGGGGTATTTTAAGTCTTTACTTATGATAAGTTGAATAAAAACATAAGTAATTACTTAAAATATTACAGGAAATAATATTTGAGTTTACTTACAGGAAATAAGTAATTTACTTCTTTTAAAAAAAGTAATTTACTCCAGTATTTACTTAATGATGAAGTATTTACTGAAATTCTTTCAGTTAGTACTTATTTTTAGTTGAGCAAAAACAAGTATAGTTTAAATAAATAAATATTAACTTTAATATTTATAAGGTTAGTACAGAGCATACTTTTTATTACAACAGAAATGTTTTTGGGGTTCTTGTAATAATTTTAAACATGACAGCTTTTATGAATATTCTTAATATAAAACAATGAACACATTTATTTTTTACTTAAGTACTTTTAACTTTGATAATACAAATTTAATTATTTTACTTCTGTAACAATTTTTGCATTTGTTGCAATTCTCCAAAATCAAGTGTTTACTTAGAAGTTAATACTATAATTATGAGTAAATATTTAAATGTTCAGATTTTTTTCGAGTATTATCAAGTAAAAAATATCTCTTAGTCAAGCAAAATGAAGTAATTCCTTACACTTAAAAGTATTAATTTCACTGCATAAATAACTACTTATAAGGTCTTACTTTTTTTTATTCAATAGACCCAATATTTCATTCAAAATAATAACCAGAAAAATATAAATAAAAAAATAGTTTTCCTTTCTTTCTGAATATTATTTATTTTACATTGAAATTATACATGATATTTGTATTATACAGTTATTAGAATTTACTAGTTATTTAATGTAAAATGTAAAAGAAGCAAATGCAAATGTAAATTGCAGCAAAATAGTATTTTAAAATAATTAAGCAGAAAATATATTTTTATAATTATAATTAACTATTAAATTAACATTGAAATTTACTATTCAACAAGAACCGATAATATTTAGCAGAAGCTTTTGCATTCACTTTAATTATACATACTTTTGCTTTTAAAAAATACTGCTTTAATATTAAAAATACTTTTGATGCTATGTAAAAATCACCCCCATAAAAAAGATACCCTGATCACACAAAGATGAAGTTTACGAGGCGTGTGTCGTATCGTAATTTATCTGAGTAAGCAATAATCATCGAACGAGGAAGAATACTATACTTTTTTACGCCTTTTTTGTTTTGGTTTAAATTAAATTGAATATAAACTTTAAATTAAAAGAAGATAAAATTTTTAATGTCTCTAATTTCGTATATATGTATATTTATGGATAATATAAATTGCTTTGCTTGCTTACACATTACTAGGTAACATACATGAAATTAAAATTTGGTAAATATATTATACATAAAACAACTACAAGCCCATTGAGTAATGTTTAATAAGGTGATTTCGTTGGTGTCTGTTTTCAACAGGAGTAGAAAAAAGTAATTACACAATTAAAAAGCATTTCAGTAAATACAAAGGAAATTATATTTCTTTTTTCCTTTTAGATAAAAATTTCGGAATATACAGGATGATAACTTTGACTTGCGAATTTTACGTGCACACGTATAATACAAATAATATATATGTTTGCAATACATTTTAATGTACAGTAATTACCACAAGAGCGTGGCGTGAATACCTTAGATAATGTAACTCGAGTAAAGAAAATAATAATGTGAAATAAAACGAATATAAATGGGGAAGGATGCATTGTATTTAATACACAGTTCAGTCACCATTATTATCAAGTATAGCTTGACACCGATGAGGCATGCTTGTTACAAGATTTTCCGCATATGATTGAGGAAGTGAGCGCCATATTTTTCCTATTTGTTGAGACAGTTGCTTTAATGTAAAGACACACTTTCCTGAAGCCTGTGTTTATAAAAGCCCATTTTCCACCAGGTTTGCATCGGGAGATTGGGATGGCCAAGAAAAACCGATTCAAAACCAAATGCGTAAGCAGCACTCATTTTAAAAATCAAACTCACAATTCAACAGCTTACGGAATATTGACATACTAAGTATATTGCATTCAAGAACACTAATACCTATAGTTATAATACCCCCACTCTGTACTATTTTTAACTGTACGAGAGTTTCAAACACCACGCTCTTGTGTGAATTACTGGATTTTAAAAATGAGTGCTGCTTACGCATCTGGTTTTGAGTCGGTTTTTCTTGGCCATCTCAATCTCCCGATGCAAACCTGGTGGAAAATGGGCGTTTATAAACACAGGCTTCAGGAAAGTGTGTCTTTACATTAAAGCAACTGTCTCAACAGATAGGACAAATACGGCGCTCACTTCCTCAATCATATGCGGAAAATCTTGTAACAAGCATGCCTCATCGGTGTCAAGCTATACTTGATAATAATGGTGACTGAACTGTGTATTAAATACAATGCATCCTTCCCCATTTATATTCGTTTTATTTCACATTATTATTTTCTTTCCTCGAGTTACATTATCTAAGGTATTCACGCCACGCTCTTGTGGTAACTACTGTAAAATAGTTAGTAATCAAATGAAAATTGAAAATATATTTTTTTTGTTTTGTCTATTATTCCGTAATAAATACTGCACTACATGCTTCTTGTATGAATCACGCTGTATACCGAATGATGCCTTTTAAATTTCTTTCTTTCTTTTTTTGCACTTGTATTAGCAAAAGAATGAAAATATTACGAACTAACTTATTCTCAAATTAACTGACTGGGATAATTGTAAATTAAATTGCTTACGTATTGCTACGACAAAGAGTCATATCACAACAATGTGGATAAGGATACGCGTCGTCTGTCTGTATATTTACACAATCATAGTTCTGTGGTTTGAGGAAATAGTTTGAACTTTGATAACAGCTTTTTATAAAATAAAAAAAACAACTGTAATTAAAACTTCGAACACTGAATAAGAAAGACTTCAAAATCGTCAAACATAAAATTAGTTAATAAAAATCTTACCGATGCTCGTACGGGACTGCGATATCGAATGTATAATGCCTCCAAGTAATCCTACGTTTCTTACACGTTTGTGCAACACACCGGCCCTGTATATGCCACGTTTCGCCTGGATCATATCGGTTGCCATCGAATCCCATACACGCTATAATAATAAATTATTACACATAATTTTATAGTCGAGACCAACTTTATAGTGACAATTCCATTCTTCTAATACAAACTTAGTTTTTTCAATTTCAAATATTATCGAGTGCTTGTGAAACACTACTACGTATGACAGACTTTTTTGTCTGCATTTAAAACACACGTAGTATTCATATGTTCACTTATCGTTCAGTTAAACTGAAACTTTAAGTACTCGACTTCCTTTGGTTAACATGACTAAAAACCACATATGTAAATTAAAAATCACAAAGTGATTGAAAAAATTATCAGGATCGGCCGGGAATCGAACCCAGGATCTCCTGGTAACTAGCCAGGTGTGCTATCCATTACATCATCGATCCTTTGCTCGACAGGCGCCCGATACAGACAACATTCAATCACCTATGTGTCTGTACTCTCTATAATGCGAGAAGCAGTTACAACTTTTCTGTTTCAAATAATATCGAGTGCTTGTGAAACACTACTACTTTTGTCTGTATATATATATATATATATATATATATATATATATATATATATATATATATATATATATATATATATATATATATATATATGCCTGCGATAACTCTCGAACGAAGAAATGTCCGACTTTTCCGAAATTTGATGAAAATATTGGAAGTCCCAAACCGTTGGACAAGTTCGTTAACCAGGCACGTCCGATGCCTGAAACATGTTCTTTTTTGAAAGTTTCGTGAAAAAAATTAGTTTTTTTCCAAAATTTTCTTATTCAAAAATTTTTGTGACATTTTGTTACACTATTGAAACGAGAAGAAAAAATTACACAAAAAAGGTTTTTAAACTATTATTCCATGTCAACTAGTTTCCGAGAAAAACTAATTTTTGTAAACGGAAATTCGCTATGTTATGCAGGATTTCGCGATAGGAGTATTGAATAAATAAAGTTCCATATATGTTTGTACAATGTATAACTTTTGTTAGTGACCAACATCCTACATGGTCTTAAACTGTTTTCAAATGAAAATCACCTGAAAATTTAGGTTTGGGCTCCAGTAACCCGATTTTGAGGTTAACTTAAACCAAAATTTATGAACCATCAGATAAAAATCCATATTATATAATAAACTAACCGTAGTCATATACAGATTAATATACTGAATTTCCTATCTTAAACAAATATAACAGTTACGCATTTTAAAAACTATCCGATGATTTGTAAATCAGGGTTCAAGTAATCCGCGTTCACGGTAGTTCCATTGTGATCAATTTTAAAACCCCTTGCCATGATTTTTCCCCTCCCCAAGTCACAAACATTATTTTTTTTATTATCGTAGCATGATATGTATCACGGGCTGGGAACTAAGATAGGCAAAAGTGGAGACCACATGTATATGCATGTATCAAACAATCCCCTTACTCCAGCAGGGTAAAATTTGCTACCTCTGACAGCCTACAAACTCGTACAATGGGTTTCAGAATAATTATAAATATTTTTATTTATATTACCATTATTATTATTATTATTGCATGCATTTATTATCGACGATACAAATATTTACTAATATTTCTGGGAGACATTATCTTGTATTCTTTAAAACACGAAAAATACCGAAAAGCGAAAAACGAATAAGTTTACCATCTAGTGTTTTTGTTCAACATATAACCTAATATAACCGTTTATAACCTATATAGATACGATAAATGCTACAATTTGCGTAATATAGCAAACATTTATCTGTTATATTTTTCGGTTTTCGTGTAATATTAATTTGTATTTTTGGATATTTCTTTCTTGTAGTAGTTATTATTTTTATTTTTGTGTTAGTTACTGGTTTTGTTTGAATATTATTGAGAAGATTTTTGGTACAAATACTTTTTTGTGTATTACATATTTACATTCTGTAAAATATGTTTTCCAACAAATTATTTATTCAAAGGTAAGGTGTTTTTTGAATTTTGCATATAAATATACTGATAATATAGTTTGTCCATACACGTTCCACTATTATTCGGATTATTCCAGATTTGTCCATTGCATGTGTTAAGAAAAGTTCAGTTAGACGAACTTTGATTGAAATGCAATCAACTGAAAATTGTTGATTCACAATCGTATTTTCATGAATGTAGAAATATAATATAAACGCAATATGAATTTTCATTCCCCCTTATGGACATTAAAAAAATTTCCATTATATGTACATTTCGGGTAAAATGTAGAACTCGTCCATATGCTGTAACTTCGATAAGCGGATCCTCTTTACTCACTTGTGTTATGCATTGTTCTGTTATTTTTATCGTTTTCTATAAATAAATTATACAATAATTTGTTTCAAAAAAGTGTTATACAGTTGTCATTATAAAAATTTTTAAAAATATTAATAAATTTGAGTTTTCCAAAACAAAAATATGCTTCCGTGCTTTAACTTTTCATAATTTAAAATTTCCACCACTATTGCTTCGTTTTTATCGGTTAAAAAGAAAAAATCACATATGTACGACTTCTAAAAATTTCCCTAAGTATGTACCTATCTACGAATTAATTTCTACGAAAAGTTATTGAACGAAACTTTAAAAACTTTCCAGGTAAAAATGGTATTTCAACGCGCACAAAGCAATGGAAGCCTTTTAAATGGTCGCCGATTAACAAAATCATATTCGGAAGCTGGAACAAAATTCGGAATACCAGTACCAACGTCACCCTACCAGAAATTTTTCAGCGGCGAAACAATGTGAACGTAGTATTAGCGTAGAAGATGGACGGTCCTCAACAAGTAACGGTGACCTGCTAGAAATTTCGGAACAACAGGAGCCTATTTCTATTATAAAGTCAACACCTTCATCACCAGGTTTAAATTTAGAACCTGAAAAGGATGATGAGGGAGTTGTGCCTACTTGTGAAGAAAAAACAAAATCACCTTTTGCATCTTCAGATTCACTAGCAAATGACGTCAGGTGAAAATTACATAGAAATACGTTTTTTCTAACGATATATTTACTTTCTTTTGTATTTTTAAGGGATCATTTTGATGGAATCTGGAATGAATCCCAAGTCACTGTTTTACAAGCCGACTCAGGCGCTGATAATGGCACTGTATTATGTACATCAGACTTAAGTTCCTTAACTGCTACTTCTCCTTCGGGTACATTGCTAGCTCCGTCATCCAGACGAAAACATTTGCTTATGCTTCAACATCAACAAAGAAGTTCTATGGATACCGATGGTCTGGAGGAAGAGTTCTAACCAGACCAGGTGAAATTAAATTATCAAACCAAACTACTTTTTATAAAATTAATTTATTACTTTCACCATTTTAGACTCAAACTCCTTCATCTCCGAGTATCAAAAAAGAACCGCTTGGAACTACAACTCCACCTAGTTCAACTATTGTCTATACTATATCAGCACCTCCCGCAATCGCTGTTACACCAATTCCTAGCAAAAGAGCACTTCAAGAAGTACCTCAAGCGCCCACGTCTACTCTACCAACTGCCTCTATGCCATCTGTTCGCCAATCACCAGCTTGTGGCGAACTAAGAAAACAGAAGTCCTCTAAGTCGCACCCCTGACTTAACCCCTTCCGAAACTCCACACAGATCACTTGAATGTCAATATCTTATTTATTGCTAGTCCCATTTCGCTCAAATTTTTAAAGTATTGTGGGGGTTAGTTTCTAAAATATCTTTGTTATTATTTTATAATTTAGCCTTTAAGTATTTTGAGTTACATCAATTTTTTATGAACTTTAAGGCGGAAATATAATTTGACGGTATATACATTTGGTAAAATACTATTTTAAAGTCTTTTACGAGTACGAGGAAGCTGTGTGCCACACCCTATTGGCAGCGTATTTTCTTTTTCTTTTAAAGTTATCAGACATTTTAATACTCTTACTATTAATAGTAGTTTTGAACTCTTACTATTAATAGTAAGATTTTTTTATTTGAAAAAATATTTTTAAAAATTGTAATATCAAAGATATCACAAATATACATATGTGATCATTGGCAAACAGGGTAAATAGACGGCTTAATCTGCAAACAAGCTAACTCCATTGTAGCTGATTTTACAGTAGCGACTTAAAACTGCTTAATTTCTCATGCTTGTTTAAATATTTTGTTTTATAATTAAAATTTTATTAAAATTTAGGAGTTATCACCTTTACAGAATTAAAGAAACTACACAAAAGAAGTTAATGAAGTAATAATCTGTATTTTTATAAAAAATGGAATTAGCTTCTTTGCAGATTAAGCCGTCGAAATATAGCATCAATCATCAAGTACTAAGGCTAAGGCTACACGAGCGTTTTTTAACGTCTAATTTTTGACCGAAAATTAACGCGACGTTTTTTAACGCTGATCCGCGGGTACACGAGCGATAAATAACGCCATTAGTGTTTTTGAACTTCAAGAATTAATAGTTCATTATCGACAAATTCCAGTTCAATATTTATTGTGTTATAAATTCGAAGTATGAAAATAGAATGAAACTGAATCATCAATTTGTATCTCTCAATACATAATTATGTGGTATAATATGGCGGATATGACATTTGGCGTTACTAGCGTTATTTGTCGCTCGTGTAGCCAGCCAGATGCGTCACACTGGTCACATGCGTTTTTTATCGCCGTAGAGGCCTAGACCGGCCAGATCCATCGTCTGGCGTTATAACCTTGAAAACGCGTGTGTCTTTCCAGACTGAGCGATAATTTCCGCTACGTGTAGCCACTATAATTCATATCAATGTTGCCCATATTACTAGCGTTATTTAACGCTCAAAACTAGGCGTTAAAAAACGCACGTGTAGTCTTAGCCTAAATGAATTTTTATGAGAAAAAAAACCATAAATCATATTTTATTTCGTTAATTGGTCATATTTTTGTTATCAAAATAACTTTGTTTTTAAAATATACACATAATTTATAATTACTGTATTGGAGAAAAATTACATGTATTAGGATTACATGTTTTAATATTAAAGAAGAAAATACTCATTTTAAAGAATATGGATAGATATCTATATTTTTCCAATATCTTAAAATAATAATAATAATATACATTGTAAGACAAAAATGAAACTTAAAAAATGAAAATTGAAATGAAACATTTAAGAAAATTTTAATGCATACATTTATTTTGAACTTATTGTTTTTTCTATTTTAATATTTCTCTTCTACACTTATTGTAGAATGAAATTAAAAAGTACGTATTAAATATTTTTTAATTTTTATTTTCAATGTATTGTTAATAGCAAATCATTTTTCCAACGACGTTTTTTCAAATATACGAATTATACAATTTAATTGTAATGTTTATATACCATAATTAATGTATTTATGGTATAAAAAGAAAAATGTGTCCAAATCCTTTAGTATAATAAATTTCTTTCTTTCAATATAATAAATTGTAATTTTCCTCCTAATATTTTGTGAAATATAAATAATTCTTCAAATTATTTCTGTTCAAATATAGCAAATTATATTTTAAAATTTACTTATTGTAATATTTATATCATTATTTAATTATTAATAATTTTATAATGTAAATATGATTATTTTTAAATAAAACTAACATTTTTTTTTTTAAAAATTGTGTTTTATTTATGTGATATTTTAATCCTATATATGTATTCATATTAATAAATATATAAAAGTATATTTAAATCTCGCGGGCAAATTAAACGTCCTGGCCTGTGGGGAAATAACGCGTAATACCAAGGTAAAACTAATATATATAGGCATACGACTTTATACCCTGCCTTCCCCGTACCAGGGTAAAACAAATGATAGGCACGCTCAGTGAATACATGCGAGTTACGGTAGGCTGATATGTATCTAAAAAAAAACGTAGAAATGTCAGAAATCCAGTTTGCAAACTTTTGTAACAATTGTTAGGTATCATTATTTCCCCTGAATTCTTGTTAAATGTGAATTAGTGTATACAATAATTAAAATAGAGAGTTAATATACAATTTAAAAATTTGAAAATAATTTGCAATCAACGTACTTGTGTACTCTATTGTATCTGTATCCGCTTTAGCTCTTCTGTCTACAGCACCGTTTTGCGTACTTATTAGCAAAATTGTCACCAGTGTAAATAGAAATGAAAATTTTGACATGGTGAATAGAAGTATTATATTCCTTTATGAAACAAACAACATAATTTATTATAAATTTTTACAATATATATATATATATATATATATATATATATATATATATATATATATATATATATATATATATATATATATATATATATAGGGTGTTAGTGAATAAGTGCGAAATATTTTAATGGGTGATTGCTGAGGTTTTCTTATGTAAAAAAGTTCATATTAACCCATGTCCGAAAACGTTTAGTTTCCAAGATACAGAGTATTCAGTTTCTTGTCTTTTTTAAATATTTTCTTAAATATTTAAAAAACGTTCTGAGATATTCTGAGATATGATATATTTTTGAAGACAAAAAAGGGACGCCAATGATTTTTTCCAATTTGAAAATGGTTTTTTAAACGTTCTACAAATTGTTGACAAAAATGACCTCTTAGTATTTTGTCGTTCATGTGTCCGTTTTCAAGATAAAAAGCAATTTTCAATTACTGTTCTTACTACAAAATCGGTTTAGGTTCTCGTATTAACTGCTGAGATCATTTTATGAAAAAGTCTTACCAACAGAAAGGTGAAGACGCTTCATTTCTACAGTATTACCACATAATTGGTTTTTAATTTAAAATAGAAAAATATTTTTAAAAAACAAGAAACGGGACACTCTGTATCTTGGAAACTAAGCGTTTTCGGACCGGGGGTTTATATAAACTTTTATATATATATATATATATATATATATATATATATATATATATATATATAAGTACATACACTATGAAATATTGAAGGAGAAAAGTTGGGGAAAGTGCGGCAAGACGGATTGTTAACCATTGTTGACAATTAAACTTTAGAGTTTCTGAAATCAAGATTTTTATATTTTCTATTATTATCACTATTCTTGACATTTTTATTACATTTTAAAATAATATTCTTAAGTGTTCGTCTTTTTTTTCTGAATTAATTATCGTTTAAATTATTTTGTTGGTGGTTTCTCTAGAAATAATTATGAAATATTTATTAAATGAAAAATCAAGAGGCGGCTTTGCGTGTTTTGATTAAATTTTGCGTGTTTTATTGTCAATTTGCGTGTGGAAAGTTTACTTTCCGCACGCAAAAAGTATGTGGGAAGAGTACAGTGGGCAAACAGCTATTTTGCGTACAGAAATGTGTACGCCAAGTTAGTAGGTACTTCTCCCGCATGAGTAATAAAAAGTCATTCTTCAAATAAAAAAATGAGTTTCGACTTATTTTAGTACTAAAATTCTTTTTAAGTTCTACATTGAAAGAGCTGGAAAAAAACTATTCTACGGTTTTTTAATGAAACATATTATATTATCTAGATACATATTTATTAAATGTATACTTATCGCAAAAGTACTAGTTAGTGAAATCTCGAATTGCGTATATAATTTAAATAATAATATTTTTGTGAAATTATATACGCTATTTTCATAACTCTGACTTTTTATACATTTATTATTTAAAAATATAAATAACTAACGAAACAATGAGCCAAATATAAAAAAAATTCGAATATGGCGCAACTATTGACTTGTATGTCGATCAGGAACGTAAGTTTCAACAACTCTGAAATAATCAAATTTTATAAGTTCGATTTTTTATCATTCTTATCAGTTTTTTTTTTTTTTTAGTTGGATAGTAACACCACTTTGAACTCTTAAAAAATACCTTTAGGAAGAAAAACATGCCGTCAAAACTATTTGAAATCGGTGAGGCTATTAGAAAAAAAAACAGAAAAAAAGATTTAAACTCTTATATGTGTTTGATTTTTGAAGGTATTCATAACGTTAATACGTCTTTAATAGGGGATGTTCTTTAAGAGTTTAAATCTTTTTTTAGAACTCTTCTTTAAAAGTTATATCTTTTTTTTTTGTTTTTTTTTTTTTAGCGAATTTCCAGAAAGAATTCTGGAAATTCAGCTATTATGGTGTTAGCCATAGTCGAAGTTCAGCCCGAAAATATGGCAGAAATTTGTTTTGAGGTCCCTAGAGCCCAAAAATAACATTCACTAAAATTTATATATATATATATATATATATATATATATATATATATGTATATATGTATTTATGTATTTATGTATCAGCACGATAGCGCTTCAGGAAAAACTGCTAGTTTTACGAAATTTGGTGACAACGTTGGAAGTCCAAAAATCTTGGATGAGTTCTTCAGCCAAAAACGTCGGCGCTCAGGAACATGGTTTTTTGAGCATTTTGCGTGAAAATGAGTTTTTGGCCAAAATTTGCTATAATTTAAAAGTTTTTGTCAAATTTTTTTACACCATTGCAAAGACGGGAAAAAATGACATAAAAAAGGTTTTGGAACTATTATTCTAGGTTAGCTAGTTTTTGAGAAAATAAGAAAAAAAAAGTCAATTTATTTTCTATAATTTTAGTGTGTTTACAACTATCTTGTATGTGTATAATCATATAATGTGTATGTATGTATATAACTCACTATAACTGCAATAGTATACGTATATCTATGTATGTGAATGTATTTGTACCTCTAATATACATATTTTTCAAATAAGTACATCACTGTTGACAGTTTTAGCGAATGGAATTCGCTATTACAGCCACTGTCATGACGCGACTTGAGCCCGGGACTATGGCAGAAATTTGTTTTGAGGTCCCTAAAAACCGAAAAAAATAGTCACTAAAATTTATATATATATATATATATATATATATATATATATATATATATATATATATATATATATATATATGTGTGTGTGTGTGTGTGCGTGTGTGTGTCCGCGCGATAATTCTCGAACGAAATGTCTTACGTTTATGAAATTTGGTGAAAATATTGGAAGTCCCAAACCGTTGGACGAGTTCGTTAACCAGACACAACCGATGCCTGGAACATGTCTTTTTTAGCAATTTTCGTGAAAAAAATTAACTTTTTGCCAAAATTTCGTCTTATTCAAAAATTTTTGTAAAATTTTTTTACACTATTGGCAAGAGGAGAAAAAATCACATAAAAAAGGTCTTCAAACTATTATGCTATGTCAACTAGTTTCCAAGAAAAACTAACTTTTATAAACGGAAATTCGCTATGTTATGCAGGATGCTGCGACAGGGGTATTTATTTTATGTGTCAAAAATATTTTGTGTGCGTCTTATTTATTAACGATACCCTGTTCCAGCTGGTCTGGCAGTCTTTTGTTATGACATTAAGGGTCTTTTACACCCTTAGTGGTACTGTTGTTATTTATACAATGTGTTATTTGTTTTGTTATTGTTTTTTAGCGATGTGCCACCGAGGGCTCTTTATACCCGAAGTGGTACATCATTTGTTTCCTTTTATCTGTGATATTTTGTTATGCCGCTGTAGGCCTGTTGTTATGGCTCTACAGCGGTATTGTTTTAATCCCTTATTGCTTCACTGGTCGGCCTGTGGCCTCCCAGTGACGCAATAAGTTTTTCTGTGATACTTACCGGTGATAATTTCTCTAGTCGTTTTTTATGTATTGTCTAGTCAGGTTCCTCCACCCCGAGGCCCTTTACACCTCGGGGGGAGTCCCAGCGATGGCCTCCAGGCCTTGGTGACCGGACGGTCTGTCTAGTACTTATCGTACTTGGTGAAAAACCATTGGAGACTGCTATTTGCTTAATGGTGTTGAGTTCTATTGTTCTGTCTTTAGGAGCAAGTGAAATCGAAAAAGCTCTGTGGATCATAGACCGACAGGCTGCGAGTTTGTGGGTTGGTGGCAAAAATGAATCTGCTGGTATTGTAATGTCTGTAAACGTGGGTTTACGGTATATGTTATACATGAATTTATTACCAAGTCTATGGATAGTAATGTCTAAGAAATTGATCGACTTATTGATTTCGATTTCTTCCGTGAATTTAATTCTTGGGTGAAATGTATTGAGTAAACTTAAGAATTTATCTAATTGTCTATCTGTAAAATATCATCTACATATCTGTACCAAAACAATACTCTAAATATGAGAATAATAGCGAATTGTAAATTAACTGAAAACTTTTACTATGAGTTACAAAGCCAACTACAGTCTACAGGCAACTATGAGACAGATTATCTAAAAAAAAATTTCTCATTCAAATTATATATTAGAAACATCAATCATTCTTTCACACAGATAAACAAATACTTTATTCAATTTACAAGTAAATAAAAGACAATTGAGTTCTTTTAAAAACAAATACCATAATTTTTATCTTGATAAATCTTGAAACTGAAATCGACATATAACGAATCGGAGCCTTCATAAAGTGCACTTAAAACACTATCTAACTCCACACCATAGAAACGAATACATTTCGTTCCCAGGTAGGCAATAAAAAGTATATGCACCAAATTTAGTACTTGCCTGTAAATAACATAATTTAACTGTAGCATAACCTATAATTAAATATGTATTTGAAGAATCACCTTTCTTCAGAAAGAAACTTACTCCCTCCCTTAGGCTTTTAATTATATAAAACAAATGTATATAATGTATGGGACGAATTTAGAAAAAAGACAAAAGATAGAAAAATGTTATTGATTAATACTTCCATCTTTTGTTTAATAAATACTTCAAAATAAAAGCATGTTTACAGAGTGTTTATATTAAATTCAAGCTAAGTTTCTATCACTGATGTGAGACTACTAACAATAAGATATTATCTACATTTACAGCAGCTAGGGTTACTTTCCAACCTTTTACGTTTCAGCTTTCTATATTTAGTATTTAATTTGATAGATATATAGGTAAGTAATGGTACCTAGTATGATTTTTGTCAAAATTAGCGATCTTAACTTACTGTGGAACAAGCAAATCGTTACATAATATACGTGACATTTGCTGTGTTGACACAATCAGTTCACAAATGAGAAAGTACTTAATGTGGATCAAAAACAAAACTTGTCGGTATAAGTTATTACACGTTCATATTAATATTAGAGCTTTGTAATTAACACTTTCAGTCCCATGGCTTCGCCATTCGAAACCAAACAAAACATCCTCAGAGGCCGACCGCGATCAGTGATTAATTGATTAGTTGGTTGCGCATTATGTGTGCGATGTTTATCATCATTCATCATACGGATGTGTTCCTACACACACAAACATATACCAACACACACTACTCTTTTGGTTGGTTTCTATGTACAAAAAAATTTTAAGATAAACAAAAAGTACATAAAAATATAATTTATATTTTTAAATAAAATTGATTTGAATGTCAGTGTATATGTAGTATGTACGTATCACGTACGTATGTTTACAGTTTTACACATACATGTTGAACTGTGTTGAATCTATTCAATGTTTGAATTATTTTATTTTATGTAGGTATTTGTTTATATAAAGGATATAAAGTTCTTTTTTCTTTTAAATATTGCCGGCTTCCGGGAAAGTTTACTATGAAAGTGCTCGGGCCTTATAGTGTTAATGTATAGCTCAGACATTAATTAGAATATTAAGCTACATAATGATGAAAATCAAAATCTGTTCATAAATACTGATTTAGTACTTCCGAATACGAACTTCCACAAAAGTTTCTAATGCTACTTATATTACATTTTAGTACCCATACAATAAATTTTTGACTTACACGTTATACACGCTCTATAAAAAATACATATGTGAGTCACAAACAAATTATGTCTAAAAATTATCTCTAGACCACTTTAATAGAAAATATGTACAATACTATAGATACTTTTACCACAACCAAAATTAATGGTTTCCTAAATAAAAAAGTATAATATTAAAGGATACTTGAAAATTAAAATGAGTGATTTGATAAAATTACTAGCCGTATGCTTTTTAGCCGATATTAAACCGTCTCGTCTGCCATGTGAGTGTTGTATAATTAAATAGAAGAAGAAAAAAAAGCAAAAGTTGTCTGTTCTAAAAAAAAGAGGTTCTATAGTTTTAAATATTTTTATGTATTCCAAGATTACATTTAAGTGCATATTGATGTTTTAATCTTTTTTAATTTTGTATTTAGCTTCGTGTTCAAGTTAATCAAAAATTTTATTTGAAATAAAAATAAAACAAAAAATACTTCTTAGAATAGTGAATGGAAAATAAATGTATCTGGTTTTGCGATAACACTGAAGGAATATATTGATTCATTAATTAGGTAAATTGATACTCCCATTCCTTTTTGGATTTTTATTATAAAATTTTATGGAATTTTATTTATTAATTGACCAAAGTATATTTGAATTACTGTTTAAAAAAGTTTCTCATTAAATACCGAAAACTGATAATAGTAAACGTGAGAAAAAATTTTATTTTTTATAAAAATCAGTTTTGTGGTATCAACAATAACTAGAAACAGAAACACTCAATAATATTTTATATTTTGAGTGTACAAAACAAATTTCAACCAGATTTGTCACATTTACATAGGTATTCATTTGTATCTGATAAAAAAAACGGAATATTAAAATTTTATTTGAATGTGGATATCTATTGGAACTTGGCAAGATGACAAAATTCATTTTGGTTCTACTAACTGTGTTTAATATTTTGGTGATGCTTTCTCGACTCAGTCAATAAGTAGATGTAGATACTAAAACAACATGATATTATTTTACCGTTAATTATGTTTTAATATTGGTTATTGCTTATTTTAAGGTTCGTGAATCCTTCGATTGAGTTGCTACCAAATTCTTACTGCCAAACTATTAGCTCTATTAATTTCAAATTTAGCATAATTATCTCTGATAATTTCAACATTGACAGCGCACTTTTATGATATATAGGCTATGTTAGGCCGGGCATACACGTTACGGTATATCTGCGCAGGTAAACTGCACAGGTTTATCTGCACAGGCAACGAGCTCACACACGTTACGATATATCGGAGATGTGTACTTGTGCAGGTAAACTGCACAGGTTTTACTGATCATAGTGAATGCGTATAAACCTGGGTCGGGGGTGCCATGGTAGAGTTCATCCTTGCACATGTATTCTATAGCTGCAAATTAGGTCAAGGTTGCCTTGCGTTTTCGAGTTATAACAAAATGTTCAATTTTTGACTTTTCCCGATTTTCCACTTTCCTTCCCCCCCAGTACATAAATATAATATATATGCGTGTAGGGTTCTAAGAGCTCTATGAACAGCTAGCAACTCTCAAACACGGTGTTTAGAAGATCTTTGAAAAAATTTCTAAATGACCTACAAAAACACATAAAACGCGACCTTGGACCAAAATGAGAATAAAGATTTTTGAAATCTACGCCTTTGAATTAGTAAGTATATGTCTAAAAATATCTCGGAAAATTGGGCCAAGTAAGGCTAATTTAAGGATTTAAATATAAGGGACTCTAGTGACACTCAGTGTTGGAGCCGTCTTAGTGGGCTTGTTTAGCCATAAAATATGGCGACGCCTTCCTCTCATCGTAAAAAAAACAAGCGTGTGCGATTACGGCTCGTTACCAGTGTTTTCATCTGTATATGGAAAGGTCTCACAAAATATCATAAATCAAAAAACATGACTTCCGTTACAAAAAGCTAAACTGAAAAGTTAAATACAAGTTTTATTTGAATTCTTATCGCAGTTATTGAACAGTTTTGTTAAGGACACATGCTTCTTAAGTTTCCTTATCTCCAACTTATCTTTACGCTGATATGATGAGAACCCTATCAAAAACCCCTAAACGAGTGTATTAATGTGTTTTTAGTTGAACTGTTACTGCAGTAGTCGTTTACAACAAGTTACTCAACATTTTTGTGCTGACTGTGATCTCCTGGTCAAAGTCGACCCCTTGTTAGGTGATAGATGGCAGCAGCTACATATGAGCCGATTTAAATAAATGTCTATTATATCATTAGAATCCTTACGTTACTCTGAGTAATATAGGTTAGGTGATGTCGTAGAAAATCTAGTTGGGTAGACAGATAAGCACTGCAACTGAAAAGCACGGAAAAGCATCTGAGGCAATTTAGATGGGGGTGATATTGTTTAAATTCTTACTTTACTCTGACAAACATAGGCTATGTGACATAATATAGCTTCCAGTTAGTAAAAAAATATCAAAAAATATTTGGCAATGTTGAGGGTAACTAGCTTTGTGTTTTCGAGTTGCACCAGGACAAATGCTCTGTAAATACAAGGAGCTCTAGCCACGCGGCTTTATAGTCGTTTTATCAAGCCATAGGAAATCATAAAGCCTTCTTGTCATTTTACGTAAAAGCATGTGTGCTGTGTGTGATAAAATCTCATAATCAGTGTTTCCTGCTGGAAAGGTCTTACGAAACATTAAAAATTCAAAAAAAAAGAAAAAAAACGCGCACCACGTCCTCACCCTACTTCCTGGACAATGGCATGGCTCGTTAATTGTGGATAAAGAGAAGTTGGAAGTAAGGGACCTTAAGAAGCATGTGCCCTTAACAAAACTGTTCAATAACTGCGGTAAGAATTCAAGGATAGCTTGTATTTAACTTTTCAGTTTACCTTTTTGTGACGGAAGTCATGTTTTTTGATTTATGATATTTTGTGAGACCTTTCCATACTGATGAAAATACTGGTAATGAGCCTTAATCGCACACACTTACTTTTTTTAAGGGTGAGAGGAAGGTGTCGCCATATTTTTTGGCTAAAGAAGCCCACTAAAACGGCTGCAACACTGAGTGTCACTAGAGCCCCTTATATTTAAATCCTTAAATTAGCCTTACTTGGCCCAATTTTGCGAAATATTATTGCGCCCTCAGATGTATGAGTACAACCTGACCCAAACGGTGCCCCTACTTTTGTCACGGTAGTGTACCACAACATTAAGTACACTACCGCGTCAAATGTATGGGTACACCCATACATTTAACAACGTAGTGTGCGCTATTACCCGCTCAGCTCTTCCACTCGTGGCTTTTGAAATTATGACATCTAGTTCATACGTATAAAATGTACTTTCATTTTCCCACAGGAATTTTCCAACAGAAATAAAAAGTTTTCTCCGGGTAAAAAGTAGACTATAACATTGTTTTAACAATATGCAAAGTTCGAATGAAGTCAGTGATCCTTTTTTTTATCGTTTTAAATATATTTTCCTACGGGAATAAGACTTCTCAGAGGATTCGGATATTGTGTCGAGGTAGATAGTAGTCTGTGTCCCTTTCTATCCCCGCTGTAATTAATATGCAATGTTTAAAATCAATCTTCCATTTTTTTAACAGTCAGTTGTCATTAGTGATGGCTAGTGAGTGAGTGATTCAATTCACTGAGTTGAATCATTCAAATGACTAACTGAATTGAATCAGTCAAAAAGAATTGAATCGACTCTTTCAACTGGTGAGTTGAAAGAATATAATTATGTTCACACTCATTGATACACTCACTCACTAACTCACACACTCACTCACTTGAGAGTGTATGACATACATATAAGATTCTATTCAATTTTCAATCTTTCCTTCAGTTTACTTATTATACAATAGACAGAGATTTATTCAAAAATTTCACAAACATCTGTTTAACTGTATGTAACGTGTATATGTATATCGTATATGATACTAATGATACTTACTATAGGTATGGTAGGTAGATGCGAATATGTACTAAACTTGATATTTTTTTAGATCTAAATATTTTAGATTTTATTATCCCTTTTTTTTAAAAGGCATAAAACAAATTTTAAATGAAATTTAGGCCAAATGCCTAATAAAGTAATAAAGTAATTTAATCTAAATAAAAAACATATCCCATTTTATTATATTATATAATTACACTATAAGTACAGATATTAAAATATGTGATTCTAAGAAAATGTATATGTATTTTATCTTACAATATTTTCAGGTTTTTAAAATAAATTTGCCCGTTTATTATCAGATTATCAGGTCTCCAAAAATTAGTTTTTCTTCAAAACAACATTGAGTGGATATCTCCCTACATAATATTACTGTAGTTTTTAATAATCCGTATTTTTCATTCTAATCTATTTTTATATTTTAACTGTGCATTTTTAATGTTGCATTTTTTTTTTAATTTTTTTGTGTTGGTTACGTGCATTAATTTTATTTTAACAATAAAATTATTATTATTAGTTAAGTTATTTAATTATTATTTTAAGTACATATATTAATGTACAAATTTTGTTCCAACTACAGGTAATTTTTTCTAAAATTTTCAAAAACTTTAATTTTATTCCGTTATAATAATTTTACCCAAACACTCATTCACTTGAGTGAGTGTACCACATGAGTATATTGGTTTGTTGATTCATATTTGAAGTTGTGCCAATCAGTTGTGTAAAGTAAGTTGTGAGTGAGTGATTCAATTCATAAAGGCAACTGAGCCAATAGTATCAAGTGAGTGAGTGATTCAATTCATTGAATCGATTCACCACAGTGAGCGAATTCAAAAGATTCAATTCACTAAAAAGAGTGATTATTCCCATAACTAGTTGTCATTGTTTCATTGTTTCATTTTAAATACATTTGCCCTCGGGACTCAGATACTTTCTTGGGGTAAAAACCTATTTTTGTTGCTGTATATCGTTCTTTCTGCTAACAGAGTTTAGACAAACTCAAAGAATCTTTTTTCGTTTCATTTAAAATATATTTTGCCACAGAAATAAGATTTCCCACAGGAATGAGATGTTTTGTCAGGGTAAAAAGTCCTTAATTAACTAAAATTTATCTGACGTAATGAACAAATAAAGTAAAATCAGAAGTATAATTTTAAGTTACTATAGTTACTCTAATATAAAAATAGAAAAATTCAAAAAAAGACAAAAAACCATTGAGGAGAGAATCGACTAGAGAGAATGCTGTGTATTACAAATACATTAAGAAATTGAAGCAAAAAAATTGACTGATGTGAGCAAAAAAAATTGACTGGTGGGTTTACATTAATGGCGGTCAAACCATTAATTTAATGGTTTATCTAATATTTATAAACAAGTCTCCGTGGTTACAAGTTGGGCTTACTAAAATGGAGTCATACTTCAAAATTTAATGCCTGTGGTATTTCTAGGAAACATATGTTTATATGTTCGATTCAGTGTTCAGTGCAAAAAACTGAGTATGTTTAATTTTGCTTCATTTGTTGGCTTTTTTTATGATGTCAAACTAATTTTAGTTAAATTAACTCCATATAATATAAATCCTGTTTTAGTAAGCCTTTGATATGCTACTCAATGCTCTTGGGGAAATATTATCGAAATTTAACTTCACATCTATAATTGGACAACCACAGTATTTCCTTGCACAATTTCAAATTTTTACGCCGAATGGTTTCAAAAAAAATTGCCTGTGACAGGCGGATAGACACCGAAATGATTGGATAAGTGTTCCATTTTGCCAATTTTGGCACAAAACACTAAAAATAATTGCTTAACATAATTAATATTTTTATTATAATAATTCTAAGCAATATCTGTTTATCGCTGAGTTACTAACTACATATTTAATTACCAATTATTTAAATAACACACATTTTTAATTTTCCATCAAAAAAATAACTTATTTTTTTAATGTTGTTTATGAAATTTTTGTTGTGCTTATCAGTTCATCAACATTACTGCAGCTCAAATTAAAAACATCAAGTAGGTACTTATACAAAATTAGCAGCTATTTTTATTACTATGTACATTCTTGATTCAGCTCAACCCAACAGTGTGTGACATTAATAAATTAGATATTTTAATTCAGTATAACTGTATGTGTAATATTAATATCCTTAAAACTCAATTTAATTATAAATTTGCAAACTATTTTAAATATGTAGTTAGTTGTATGTAATAATCAAGCCATATACTTGACCCATTCTACGTATATATACGTTTACATAAGTACAACATTAGAGAACAGAACTTGTTTTATTGGACACATTTAAAACTGGAATAATGGCGCCAACAGTCACTAGTTTGTTAATCGTTTTAATATTCCAATCTTATTACTTGAAAATAATATATAAATCGGACACCACAACTGCGGATAATATGAATAATCTTTCTTTACGTATAAGTAATATAACTGGCTTCTTTTTTTCTCTTTTTAATATTACTTGAATATATATTAATAACTGGATTATACCCGCTGCTTTAAAGTTTGGAAAAAATGGTTTGAATTGTGATCTAAAAAGGGGATCTAAAATTCAAGTGCTTTTAAAAACGTCAATATCGATACCTACGGAAAGGTCTCAAGTACCGAAGTTAGATACCGTATTGGATAATGAATATATGTAACTAGTTTAAAGTTGTTTGGCGAATATTTCAGAAACATAATTTCAGAATATTTGATTTAAAAGTAAAATTTTGAATATTTGTTGAACAGTGAGTCACAGCTGAGACGATTTAAAAAAAGATGGAAAGAGATTCGCAGATTGTGAAATAATATACGCACATACAGTAGAGTCCGTTTTTAATTGCAGCCAATGATGTTAATAATTAATAGTAACAATTGCTCTCTTTAAAAAAAAAATGAAAACCATATAAATAAATAAGTAAATAACGTAAAAGCCCCTATATCGGAACGCGATCATATGTCCGAACAGATATGACATTTATATATTAAATTAATGAAGTTATTTCTGAAAGAAACCTCTGATAACAAAAATTATTTTTAATAGAATGATTATTTTTCAATTTAAATTCACCTCTCATTTAATGTTTCCTCACTTAATTTAAGAAATACATATATATATATACATATATATATATATATATATATATATATATATATATATATATATATATATATATATATATAAATACACGTCACATTTCGAGTACCACAGCTGCACGACTAGACTTTTTGACTTCAGATTTTTACTACGCATCCCTGAAGAGTCCCTTTGTGGATCGCAATTCAAAGTAAGGGTAGAATAATCTCGGAAAAAATAAATCTTTTTTGCCAATTCATAAATAATTTTTTTTTATGAGCTAAGTTTGACTCTTCATGCTGTAAAGGATATATACCACGTTACCCGGGCAAGTTATGTCATTTATTGTAGTTTTTAAAATGGTCTAAAATTTGCTTTGCTTTACTTTAGAAAAAAAGATACTGCTATTTTATTGCAAAAAATGTCATTTTGAAATTATTTCAGTAATTACTTTCATATTATTTCAGTTGCTTGCAGACACTTTTATGCCTGCGTAAACCGAAAATAGATGATGACCGAAGACAGAAAGTGGACAGGTAGTATAGATTTACATTGCTGTGCAAATGTTGCTTCCTCGTGACTACGCTAATCATGTCAAATTTTGCCGAAGTATGTTACAAAATCTCAGAGAAAACCCAGAATTCTTAGATAAAATTTTATGGACGAATGAAGGCACATTCATAAAGGATGGATTCATAGTTATGCGATCAAAAATCCAGACTCAATTGCGAGAAGAAGGGTCAAAATATCACTTTAAGGTAAATTTATGAATCGGAACATTGAACGACGAAAAAATAGGTCCTTTTAAATTGGCTAGAAATCAGGAGAAATTTATCACAATTTTTTAGAAAATTAACTCCCTAATCTTTTAGAAAATGTTCCTTTGGCCACACGCGGAGTAGGGTGGTTTCAAAATGATGATTGTCCAGCTCGTTATGTACGTGAATTAAAAATTTTTTCAATCGAAGCTTATCCTCAGAAATGAATCGGTCGTCTTGGTCCCGTATTGTGACCACTTCGGTTTTCGGATTTAAATCCACTCGATTTTTTTTACTGGGATAGCTTAAAGAAGATAGTCTATGCAAAACCAATAAATAGTTCAAATGAGCTGAGACATCTCATTTGAATGTGCAAACAACAAAATGTTGCAAAATGTGCAAGACGAATAAAAAGATCTTTTTCAAAAAGATACCGCGACCACATTCGACTTGGCGGTAGACAATTTGAACACATTCGCTGATTTCCAATGCTATGTTTAATTTCAAATAAATATCCGTTCCTACTTTAATTTAATAAATATTTTCATTCGAATTCCTATTTTTTTTAATTGCCACTATCTATCTCACTCTAACCAATGTAAATCTACTACCTGTTCACTTTCTGTCTTCGGTCACCATCTATCTTCGGTTTGCGAAGGCATAAAAGTGTCTGCAAGTAACTGAAATAACTTGAAAGTAATTATTGAAATAATTTCAAAATGACATTTTTTTACAGTAAAATAGCAATAACTTTTTTTCTAAAGTAAAGCGAAGCAAATTTTAGACTATTTTAAAAACTACAATAAATGAGCAATCTATTAACATAACTTGCCCGGGTAAGGTGGTACATTTCTTTTACAGCATGAAAGTCCAACTTAGCTCATAAAAAAAATTATTTATGAATAGGTAAAAAAGATTAATTTTTTCCAAGATTAATTTTTTCCAATATTACCCTTACTTTGGATTGTGATCTACAAAAGGACTCTTCAGGGTTGTGTAATAAAAATTAGAATTCAGAAAATCTAGTCTTGTAACTGTGGTACTCGAAAATCTGATCAAAATTGTCGATCTTCCCGAAATTTATAAAAGTGTCAATATCTTGAAAACCAGCGATATTTTACCAGAACAATATTTTGATATTCTGGTCAGGCATGAGCTGGTCTATCATCCCTCCAAGGGATATCGTTGACTTTTGGGACACTTGTATATTAAACAATTTTTGTTGAATTCGTGTCATTTTAATTCGATGAATGACCATTATTAAAAACACATGAGTTATAAATTGTAACATTTCTTAGCGAATTTTTCAAGTCAGGGTAGTAAAAATATACTAATAATTTTGATTAGTCCATTTAAGAGATAAGGACAGCTAAATTGCCTTTTTATATTGGTTAAATATTATTTGCAGAAATGTTTTAATGACTATGTGTATTTGGTCATTACAATTATTATTAATATGTATTTTATAAACATTTTTAATTTATTTTTGCTTCTAAAACACTTAGTCACTGTTTTATGTATTACCACGTATAATAATTTTGTTTATGCCGAAACGTATAATCATTCATAAGTCAAACATATTGGTTTAAAACTTCAAAATTTTTATTATGAAATGAAAATAGAGAAAATCTCTTAAGTTTAGAGACTTGTAACAAGGGGAGTGCCAAACTTGGGAATCAAAAATTTCTTTAATTTTTATATATGTTTGAGAGTAATTTCCTGTTAATAAAAATATAAAACAGCAGGGCGCCATTCGTTTTCCTTTTTGAGAAAAATTAAAGTTTTCCATTAATTTTTGTGTACCGCTTATAAGAGTAATTTAGTATGTCCAACAACACCAGTTATGGTCTAGTGATAGAAAGCTGGCTTGGTAAACCGTAGGTCGAGTGTTCGGATCCGACCTCGGTGAAACTTATATTAGTTTTTTTTTTGTTTATTTATTTTAAATAAATACACAATTACATTTTTTAATTAATATAGGGAGAGTTTTGGTGATTTTGGATTATTAAAATAAGAAATTTTGGAATAAATGACCACCGTATTATATTAAAAAATTTTTTGTTTTATTTGGCTACGTACGTTTTGAGTGAAAAGCTCTTCTTCAGGCCATACTCTTAAAAATATTAAAAATTTCTTTTAGAAAAACAGGAAAATACATTTTTGAACCACAATAAAATACTTAAAATTTCTTTTTAAAAAATGATAAAATGATTGGAATCACAATATGTTATTAAAAATAAAAATAAACATGTTTTTAAAAATAGACACTTAATTTTAAGTTAATTAGAATAAATAAAATAAAAATTATTAAAAACAAACAATATTTTACAGTAATAAAATAATATTGAGATACTTTCTTAATAGTATCATGTCAAAATGATGAAAGAATTAAAACGACAAATTATAAAAATTTTTTTGAGGCCAAAACAGAGTCTAGATGTATTTCAAAAAGAGAATTTATATCTACTTATTTTTATAGAGAATAAGCAAGTAGCTGCAGAAATAATATTGTTTATAGTACACTAGTGTTTGTTTATGTTTTTTGAATGTTTTGGCATAATGATCTATAAAATGTCAAGTTATCATTTTTGACTTGGTTATTAACATTTTTTGTAGAAAAAATCCACAGGGCCTCCAGGTTTCGACTTTTCTTATAGTTTTTCTCATACTCTAGTATCTTAGTGTTGTTTAAATCAAAGACGTGATCGAAATTATGTGCATGTTGTGCTAAGCCAGTACGTAATTCACATCTACCAAAATCCCATTTATGCTGCTTGCGACGGTGTTTCCGTGATTTTGAGTTCTGGCCAATATAAACCGAATCACAACTGATGCAAGGAATGGAATAAACTAGATGGGTTCTTTCCACAATTGGGGTTACTCCTTTCAGGTTCGAGTAGAGGGAATTTTTTATCGAAAAGGGGTACTTAAACACAGGTTTTTATCCTTTATTTATATCTAAGACTTAAACAATTCTATGATTTCTACTTTGACGTCAGCAGTAGAAATATGGCAGTTTGGAGCCCTCCTGCCGACTATTTGAGCGATCTCGGCAGGAGGCAGGTCGATCGGGGCGGTTCTACAGACTTCCAGCGGTAGGTGGAGTAATATGAACGAAAATTCTTTCTAACCTAACTGAACCTAACGGAACTTGGTCATGTCTATGTATATATATATATTAACAAGTTTGCCAAAATGATGATGAAAAACTTTAATTTGGACTATGAAATTTTAATTTTTTTCGGAATTAACCGTTTCCCGCTCGTCAAATCATTAATAATCACATTTATACGGTACAAAAGTAAAAAAATCGATAATTTTTTACATTTTCGTTGTCGATCACGCTATATGACGTGATATGACTACTTTACTATATGACCAATCACGCGATATTGCGTGATAATTATAAGAACCTATTCATTTAACGTAAAATGTTTGGCCATCGATAATGTACTAGATTACAATTAAAACGATTTCTTTCTCTGTAGTAAAACTAGCAAACTTTTTTATAAACTGAGCACTCAAAATTGATATTAAAATGAAAATTTTGGTTTTCTAAATAGTTATTTTAAGAAACACTTTTATAGGAATAAAAAAAATTAATGTTGCGTTAATCCTTCTATTTCTAAATAAAAGCATTCAAGCAGCTTGAATCTTATATATATATATATATATATATATATATATATATATATATATATATATTATCGATTTTTTTACTTTTGTACCGTATAAATGTGATTATTAATGATTTGACGAGCGGGAAACGGTTAATTCCGAAAAAAATTAAAATTTCATAGTCCAAATTAAAGTTTTTCATCATCATTTTGGCAAACTTGTTAATATATATATATACATAGACATGACCAAGTTCCGTTAGGTTCAGTTAGGTTAGAAAGAATTTTCGTTCATATTACTCCACCTACCGCTGGAAGTCTGTAGAACCGCCCCGATCGACCTGCCTCCTGCCGAGATCGCTCAAATAGTCGGCAGGAGGGCTCCAAACTGCCATATTTCTACTGCTGACGTCAAAGTAGAAATCATAGAATTGTTTAAGTCTTAGATATAAATAAAGGATAAAAACCTGTGTTTAAGTACCCCTTTTCGATAAAAAATTCCCTCTACTCGAACCTGAAAGGAGTAACCCCAATTGTGGAAAGAACCCATCTAGTTTATTCCATTCCTTGCATCAGTTGTGATTCGGTTTATATTGGCCAGAACTCAAAATCACGGAAACACCGTCGCAAGCAGCATAAATGGGATTTTGGTAGATGTGAATTACGTACTGGCTTAGCACAACATGCACATAATTTCGATCACGTCTTTGATTTAAACAACACTAAGATACTAGAGTATGAGAAAAACTATAAGAAAAGTCGAAACCTGGAGGCCCTGTGGATTTTTTCTACAAAAAATGTTAATAACCAAGTCAAAAATGATAACTTGACATTTTATAGATCATTATGCCAAAACATTCAAAAAACATAAACAAACACTAGTGTACTATAAACAATATTATTTCTGCAGCTACTTGCTTATTCTCTATAAAAATAAGTAGATATAAATTCTCTTTTTGAAATACATCTAGACTCTGTTTTGGCCTCAAAAAAATTTTTATAATTTGTCGTTTTAATTCTTTCATCATTTTGACATGATACTATTAAGAAAGTATCTCAATATTATTTTATTACTGTAAAATATTGTTTGTTTTTAATAATTTTTATTTTATTTATTCTAATTAACTTAAAATTAAGTGTCTATTTTTAAAAACATGTTTATTTTTATTTTTAATAACATATTGTGATTCCAATCATTTTATCATTTTTTAAAAAGAAATTTTAAGTATTTTATTGTGGTTCAAAAATGTATTTTCCTGTTTTTCTAAAAGAAATTTTTAATATTTTTAAGAGTATGGCCTGAAGAAGAGCTTTTCACTCAAAACGTACGTAGCCAAATAAAACAAAAATTTTTTTAATATAATACGGTGGTCATTTATTCCAAAATTTCTTATTTTAATAATCCAAAATCACCAAAACTCTCCCTATATTAATTAAAAAATGTAATTGTGTATTTATTTAAAATAAATAAACAAAAAAAAAACTAATATAAGTTTCACCGAGGTCGGATCCGAACACTCGACCTACGGTTTACCAAGCCAGCTTTCTATCACTAGACCATAACTGGTGTTGTTGGACATACTAAATTACTCTTATAAGCGGTACACAAAAATTAATGGAAAACTTTAATTTTTCTCAAAAAGGAAAACGAATGGCGCCCTGCTGTTTTATATTTTTATTAACAGGAAATTACTCTCAAACATATATAAAAATTAAAGAAATTTTTGATTCCCAAGTTTGGCACTCCCCTTGTTACAAGTCTCTAAACTTAAGAGATTTTCTCTATTTTCATTTCATAATAAAAATTTTGAAGTTTTAAACCAATATGTTTGACTTATGAATGATTATACGTTTCGGCATAAACAAAATTATTATACGTGGTAATACATAAAACAGTGACTAAGTGTTTTAGAAGCAAAAATAAATTAAAAATGTTTATAAAATACATATTAATAATAATTGTAATGACCAAATACACATAGTCATTAAAACATTTCTGCAAATAATATTTAACCAATATAAAAAGGCAATTTAGCTGTCCTTATCTCTTAAATGGACTAATCAAAATTATTAGTATATTTTTACTACCCTGACTTGAAAAATTCGCTAAGAAATGTTACAATTTATAACTCATGTGTTTTTAATAATGGTCATTCATCGAATTAAAATGACACGAATTCAACAAAAATTGTTTAATATACAAGTGTCCCAAAAGTCAACGATATCCCTTGGAGGGATGATAGACCAGCTCATGCCTGACCAGAATATCAAAATATTGTTCTGGTAAAATATCGCTGGTTTTCAAGATATTGACACTTTTATAAATTTCGGGAAGATCGACAATTTTGATCAGATTTTCGAGTACCACAGTTACAAGACTAGATTTTCTGAATTCTAATTTTTATTACACAACCCTGAAGAGTCCTTTTGTAGATCACAATCCAAAGTAAGGGTAATATTGGAAAAAATTAATCTTGGAAAAAATTAATCTTTTTTACCTATTCATAAATAATTTTTTTTATGAGCTAAGTTGGACTTTCATGCTGTAAAAGAAATGTACCACCTTACCCGGGCAAGTTATGTTAATAGATTGCTCATTTATTGTAGTTTTTAAAATAGTCTAAAATTTGCTTCGCTTTACTTTAGAAAAAAAGTTATTGCTATTTTACTGTAAAAAAATGTCATTTTGAAATTATTTCAATAATTACTTTCAAGTTATTTCAGTTACTTGCAGACACTTTTATGCCTTCGCAAACCGAAGATAGATGGTGACCGAAGACAGAAAGTGAACAGGTAGTAGATTTACATTGGTTAGAGTGAGATAGATAGTGGCAATTAAAAAAAATAGGAATTCGAATGAAAATATTTATTAAATTAAAGTAGGAACGGATATTTATTTGAAATTAAACATAGCATTGGAAATCAGCGAATGTGTTCAAATTGTCTACCGCCAAGTCGAATGTGGTCGCGGTATCTTTTTGAAAAAGATCTTTTTATTCGTCTTGCACATTTTGCAACATTTTGTTGTTTGCACATTCAAATGAGATGTCTCAGCTCATTTGAACTATTTATTGGTTTTGCATAGACTATCTTCTTTAAGCTATCCCAGTAAAAAAAATCGAGTGGATTTAAATCCGAAAACCGAAGTGGTCACAATACGGGACCAAGACGACCGATTCATTTCTGAGGATAAGCTTCGATTGAAAAAATTTTTAATTCACGTACATAACGAGCTGGACAATCATCATTTTGAAACCACCCTACTCCGCGTGTGGCCAAAGGAACATTTTCTAAAAGATTAGGGAGTTAATTTTCTAAAAAATTGTGATAAATTTCTCCTGATTTCTAGCCAATTTAAAAGGACCTATTTTTTCGTCGTTCAATGTTCCGATTCATAAATTTACCTTAAAGTGATATTTTGACCCTTCTTCTCGCAATTGAGTCTGGATTTTTGATCGCATAACTATGAATCCATCCTTTATGAATGTGCCTTCATTCGTCCATAAAATTTTATCTAAGAATTCTGGGTTTTCTCTGAGATTTTGTAACATACTTCGGCAAAATTTGACATGATTAGCGTAGTCACGAGGAAGCAACATTTGCACAGCAATGTAAATCTATACTACCTGTCCACTTTCTGTCTTCGGTCATCATCTATTTTCGGTTTACGCAGGCATAAAAGTGTCTGCAAGCAACTGAAATAATATGAAAGTAATTACTGAAATAATTTCAAAATGACATTTTTTGCAATAAAATAGCAGTATCTTTTTTTCTAAAGTAAAGCAAAGCAAATTTTAGACCATTTTAAAAACTACAATAAATGACATAACTTGCCCGGGTAACGTGGTATATATCCTTTACAGCATGAAGAGTCAAACTTATATATATATATATATATATATATATATATATATATATATATATATATATATATATATATATATATATATATATATATATATATATATATATAATATAACTGACATGAAAAGCCAGCCATATAAAATATATTAAAAGTGATAAAAGTACATAAAGATAAATGTTTATTAATAATGCCCAAACAGTCCTCCTTTTGTGTTTCCGAAATCCAAATGAATGTGTGGCGTCACGTTGAAAAAAAAAATTTAAAAGACAAAATGCTTACGCGGAGTACTCGTTGCAATATTACGTTGACATATTTTTTTATTTATTTTGATTACAATTTTAGAATTGTGATTTACTAATATTTAAAAGGAAGCAAAGAGTAAAATGACATTATCCATTTTTGGTATAATACACCATACCGAGCGAATAATGACACGTGCGATTGACCCCATCACTTCTGCGAGAAGAGTGAATATATCCACATATCGTCCCTTTAGCAGTAACCAGTACAGCTATGTGTGTATTAATTTAATGTATTCATGTACGTTGCGGAAGGAAAGCAATCCGTATTAAATTTTTATAATCTATGCATACCACGAAATATATTTAAACCGGCTATTTAAATTATGTAATTTTAAAGAAATATTTAAACTGGCTACTTGGAAGTGATTACTGAATTAATACTTAAACGGGACCAAAAATATATTTTTCGAGCTTGCGCTTTACATATCGTAGAGAAGGATCTATATATTATAATCTATAATGCATTAATACAATGTAACACCAAAAACGGCCAACAAAATACGTAATGTACCTTACACGCCAACTGAGTTGTCATATTATGGCAACCAAATTTGCTTCGGTTCGGTTAAGTTAGACCAACTTCCGTTAGGTTCAGTTAGATTAGAAAAAATTTTGTTGGATTCGGTTAGGTTAGAAAAAAATTCCTTAGGTTCAGTTAGGTTAGATCAAGTTCCGTTAGGTTCAGTTAGATTACAAAAAATTTTTGTTCACATTACTCCACCCACCGCCGGAATTCTGTAGAACCGCCCCGATCGAGCTACCTCCTGCCGAGGTCGCCCAAAATGTCGGCAGGAGGGAAGGAGGGCGCCAAACTGTCATATTTCTACTACTGACGTCTAGATGTCACTCTTTGTGTCATATTGCACATGTGTGTGCTTATAGAATCCGAACTATTGGTGTTAATGATTTCCGATATGGGTACTTACAACTGTAAGTATACCCATAGTTTTCAATAGTTAGTTCGAGAACGCAGTTAATGGTTTTTATTTAACGTAAAAGCCCCTATACCGGAACACTATTTTTAGGCGTGTCATTAAACTGGCTTATAAAAATTTATAAATAAATTAAACACACATTTTTTTTCTTAATAAGCATGAAACCAAGTTTTTTTAATCCAATGAATGTTTTTAAATAAATATAACCCAAAAATTTTTGTCTATTAATGTTTTTCTTTTATAAACTCTTTTACAAGTTTGTAAATTTAAAAAAAATGGGTGTTTAATTTATTTATTAATTTTTATAAGCCAGTTTAATGACACGCCTAAAAATAGTGTTCCGGTATAGGGGCTTTTACGTTAAATAAAAACCATTAACTGCGTTCTCGAACTAACTATTGAAAAGATAAAGTCCTGGAATTAATAGAATTACAAAATTTTTTTAAGAAAAACTTAAGAATTTTAGTGCAATTGTTAATATTACTTGCCAAAGACAAAGTATGTATCAGTATCTTCAAATAATTTGTATATTATTACTTTTTGAGTTTTTAGTCAAAACAGTAATTTATTAAACATACACACAATTTTAAAACACATTGTATTACACATTCAATTTACTATATCAACTTACTTGCGTATTTAATATGCAAGTGCATCTTGTAGGTGGTACTAGATACGAATGTAGACACATATATCGTATTTTTTGATAAATATTATAACAATTGCATTATTTACGAAAAAAATATTATTTTCATTTCAACATTGAAAATTTATTGCGTAACGACGACTAAACTATTAATAATTCCAACATTTTAGGTTTGTAGACATTGTAACGTATGAAATTTTGATATGTACATTTTAATTTAAACTGGTTTGAGTATGTAGGTATTAATTTATTATTATTAATGTTCCGTACCAAAATTGTCAAAACGGAACATTTATGCGATCACTTCGGTGTCTGTCCGTTTGTCACATGCAATTTTCTCTGAAACTATTCAATGTGAAAATTTGAACTTTGACACAGAGATAGTGGCTCAATCATAAATGTGAAATTGAATTTTAATTCTGGGCCCTGGGGCTAATTCCAGTGGATAACCCGAAAAGTAAAAAAATTTTCCCCAAAAGCATCGAGTAAGGAGTAAGGTATGAAAGGAAAACTTGTTAAAGCACAAATTCAATAATACACATAACTACATACTTTCATTGATTTTTTTCTTTTTTGGAAAAGCATTTGATAAATTTCTGTTCCCGATCATTATTACTAGAAGAATTGGTCAGAAAAATCTGAAAAAAATTATGAACGTGTAAAGGAGTAGATTGAATAAAAATTATCAGAACCGAATTTTCTTATGCAATTTCCTTGGCACACAAAAATAAAGTTTGATAGCACATTTTGCTTTAATCTAGATGTTGGTTAATATTTGTATTAATGTCATGTTAAACGAGTAGTTTGGTAATTTTTTAAGAAATTGAATTTTCGGAATTAAAGAAGAAGTAAAGAATAGTTGACAAATCAATAGCCGAAAAATATATTACAAACTCTGCACCTGAATATTATTTAATATTTTCAAAATTTTGTTAGATATACACAAAAATAAAACACCCCCTATCACAGCATCCTGCATAATATAGCGAATTTCCGTTTACAAAAATTAGTTCAGAATAGGTCCGTCCTATTCTGACAAAAATATCGCCAATTTTTAAATTATTAGATACACACTTGAAGGGGTGGTTCACCCCTTAAAAATTTGTGGATGTAAAAAATTAAATTATATTTATTACTAGAACGCTGTATAGTATATATAAACAAAATGTCACCAATTTTTAAATTTTTAAGTACACAGTTGATTGGGTGGTTGCACTCCTTAAAAATGTGTAAATGCAAAAAATTATGTTATATTTCCTAGTAAACCTTTTTAAGGTATGTACAAAGAAAATTTCATCGATTTTTAAATTTCTGTGTTCCAACTTTGAGGGGGAGGTTCACCGCTTAAAACCGTTTTTTTAGCAGCAACTGATATTTTTGATGTTATTAAGTAGTCACCCTCTACATACTGACAATGTTTCACATTTTTTTGAATTTTTGACTTCGCAAGGTTTCCTTGTTGGTTCCAAAGAAACAGTGGTGATACCTAATAATTACGTGGAACACGTCAATGTTTTAACCACTACGTCCAATAGTGAAATTTGCATAGAAGGTAGAATCAGAACGAACGGTCAGCTGATACTAACATAAGATATATTTTATTCACAGATGCCGATGGAAATTCTGTACTACCTATTTTAAATATATCATATAAAGATGTCTGTATTGAACAAGGAGAAAAAATTCACACGTGGCGAACAATGTGTGGAAGTTGAATGTGAGACAAATCGCGCACCGAATAAAGTCAGTAATCGAGATGTCACGCACGATGAAGTGAATATGGATCTTAACGGACATGACCGTGACAAACTTATCGCGTTATTAAATGAGTATAAGTGCTTGATTGCTAGAGACATTAGTCAAAGCGGTTTGACGAATAAATTGAAATGAATATTAAATTAAATTCGAATACGCCGGTACATTACAGACCTTATCGTTTATCAATGCATGAACGCGAACAAGTGAAAGACATTATGAATGAATTAAAAACTGCCGAAATTATAAAAGAAAGTAGTTCGCCGTTTGCGAGTCCGATACTACTCGTAAAGAAAAAAACGGCTGAAATCAGGCTTTGTGTCGATTACCACGCATTGAATAATATAACGTTGAACAAGATAACGATCCCTTGCCATTGATAGATGATCAGATGATCATGCAAAGGAAGCTCGCGAAAAATCTAGTTTTATTACGCCGCATGGACAGTATTAATTTAAGAGAATGCCGTTTGGAATGTGCAATGCCCTGTCAGTTTTCCCACGGTTTATTAACAACATACTGGGGCCACTACGCTACAAAGTGACGATGGTGTACCTCGATGATTTCATTATTCCATCAAAAACGGTCGAGGAACGAATGAAAAAATTACGTCAAATACTAGATGTGCTTTTGGATGACAAATTAACAGTCAATTTGTCCAAGTGTTAATTTTTCATGTAATATATTGAGTATTTAAGATTCGAAATTACATAAAAAGGAATCCAACCAGGAAATCGGAAGTTAAATTTACGACACTACGCGCCACATAGAATACCCCTGTCGCAGCATCTCCATAACATAGCGAATTTCCTCCTGTTAACTTATTTTAGTTCAAAAAATTATTTTTCAAAAGACTACAAGACATAATAATTAATAACAGTGAGATTCTACGTCCGTTTTTCAGACTTTTGTTTAATACAGACTCCATCCAGAATTTTTAGCGAATTCGAAAACTCAAAATTCAGCTATTACAGCAGGTGTCATGACGCAAACTCCGGCGGAGACCATAACAGAAATATGTTTTGAGGTCCCTAGAATACGAAAATGATATTCACCAAAATTTATATATATATATATATATATATATATATATATATATATATATATATATATATATATATATATATATATACACTGTTAAAAATTTCAATGGAAATTTTACTAAAAATCTTAGGAAGTTTTTACGCACGGCAGTATTGTAAATTTACTACACAATTCATCCCAACTCATTTTAGGAAAATTACAAAACATTTATTGCAATTTACTAAGCATTCATCGACAATTTGTTCAGTAATATTAGTATACAATTTTGTAATTTTGCTAAATTAATGATACTAAAAATGTTTAGTAATTTACGAACGATGTGTTGTAATCATACAACACAATTTATTTCAACTTAGTTTAGGAAAATTACAAAATAATTGTAGTAATTTTACTAGAAATTTAGCGAATATTTGTAATGTAATTTTACAATAGAAATATTGTAATTTTATTAACCACATTGTTCTAAAAATGTTTAGTAATTTACGAATGCTGGATTGTAATTATACTAATCAGTCCGTTTCAAGTCAGTGTAGAAAAATTACAAAACATGCGTAGTAATTCCACCAAAGATTTACCAAAAATTTGTTACGCAATATTACAATACAAATATTGTAATTTTATTCAACAAATTTTACTAAAAATGTTTAGTAATTTTACTAGAAAGCTTATTCTTGCTCAGTTTGGGGAAATTAAAAAAAAATTCGTTGTAATTTTATTAAACATTTATTAGAAATTAATAATATAATTACATTGTATCTCTTCCAAAATTATCAAACATTTTTTAAATAATATTACAATACAGATATTGCAATTGTTGATTACATTTAAAAAAATTAACATCATAAAATTCTTTTCGATTTACAGCTTTTTATCAAAATAATAAATAATAATCATTAATCTATTACATTAAGAAAATTTTTTATTAAAACTAAATGTTTATATTCCTTTTCAAACAGGTTATAATATACGAATAAAGGTCCATTCATATCTACATACACGTATCGTGGCAGACACGACAAATACTGTTTAATGCTTTTCTTATGGACGTATTCATATATACCGCACAGATACGGATTGTCTGTATGTATGACTATGTTCATAAGAAAAGCATTAAACCACAGAACAAATAGAACGAATATAACTGTCTCTTTTCTGCAATCACTGATGTGGAAGTATGTGCATCTTAGGCTGCTTAGGTGTCAGTTGCTCAGTACCCGTCGTTCAGTGTAAGTCAGTCAAACAACAATAAATTAGATTGTTGAACCGGCACAAGTAGCGTTGTGGTATCACACACATCACATACATGTATGTGAACCAAAGGTCACGTGACGGCTATCACCACTCACACAAACAGAGTTTACCGCACAAATACAAAGTAAACACCGTGCACGTATACAACATATTTTCTATCTCAAGTGGTTACACAGGTTCCAGCAGTATAGAAATATGTATTTTCTCTCTAGATGCTCTATGCATTAAACAATATTTATCGTGTCTGCCACAATACGTGTCTGTGACGTTTAGTGTTTGTATATATGAATGGGCCTTTATTATTGAAAACCCCAACTTTATACTTAATTAGAAATTATTACATTTATTAGAAATTATCTTGTAATGTTACATTGTATCTCTTCCAAGATTATCAAACATTTTTTAAAAAATATCACAATACAGATATTTATTTGTATTAAAGAATTAGTTTTATACGTATTGTTATTCAGAATCAGAATTGTTGATTACATTTAAAAAAAAAATTAAAATCATAAAGTTCTTTTCGATTTACAGTTTTTTATGAAAATAATAAATAATAATCATTAATTTATTACATTAAGAAATTTTTTTAAAACTAAATGTTTATATTCTTTTTCAAACAAGTTATAATATACGAATAATTATTGAAAACCCCAACTTTACTTAATTTTAAGTAAAACTATCTTAAGTAATTTTAATCAAAGTTATCATCTGCAATATAGGATTCAAGCGCTTTGGTTAACTTAATCACTTTAGGGTGAATATTTGTTGCCTTCCTCTTCCCTCCCCGCTTGGTACCCTTTGGAGGACAAATTTCTAAAAATAATCTGAAATCAAAATTAGACCATAAATTAATATCAACAAACAGTATTAATAAAATAAACAAAAAGCTATTATCAAGCTTAACTTGTAGGGAATAATGTCTACTTTGAAGGTATCCATGCAATATAAACTGTAATTTATTCTGTTACTGTCCTCTAAACTGTTCATAAGCTGTTAAACTCCAAAGACAATCTTGTAGTAAAAAAATAATATTTTAAAAATAATTTTTTTTCTACAAATTTTGAATTTTGAATTAATTTAATTATAAATTTTAAGAAAAAAGACAAAAAATTTGAAAAAAATCGCAATTTGACATTTTAATAAATCTTAAATTCATAATTTTTATTTTTGGAAATTAGGTAACAATTTTAAAACGCTATATCCCGTAAACCGTTACTGTTTGGTAGACAATTTAAGCTTCAATAAGTATTTGATTTAACATAAAGGGGCAACTACATTCTCGCCAAGTCGACCGAGGCTAGGTTGGCTGAGGCAGGCCGCAGCGTATGAATAGCATTATAACACCAACCACGAGGCACAACGAGGTGACTATCTACACTCTTTCGCAAGTTGGTCTAGAATATTATTATCGGTACTAAAAAATCATCTTTGGAGTCTAGTTTGTGAAAAATTCACGTACAGTCGGACTCATGTATTTTCAACATCATCTATTTTCAACTAATTTTACTCACGTATTTTCAAATTTTTTGTCCCCACTTCACATGCAGTACTTTAATACAGAAAATAACTGTCAGATTAACCTATCAACCACTAGTGGCTTTATCCTATAATTTATAGTTTTACTTCATTCGCAAGTGTTTGAAAAATAATTTTGTTATAAGTTTATTATAGTTTCTTTATGATTCACTTTTTTGTTTATTATATGTTACTTGACATTTTGTCATTTTAAGGTTATTCACGAGGGAAGTACACGTGACTACTGTGTAAAGATTTGCGCGAGCTTTTTGTGATTGGTTCTATGTCTGTCAGGTAGTTCTATCATTGCCACGGAGAGAGGATGAAGGAGAAGTTGAAAATACTTTAGCGGATTAGTCCCGACAGGTTGAAAATACATGAGTTCGACTGTAACAGTTTATATTGCTTCGACATATTAAAAGTATACTTTATTCCTTCAAAACCAGTCTGATAACAATAAAGGAATTTTTGAACTGAACGAAGCAGGATTTTTGCAAATTAAAAGCTCGACTTCGGAATTTCTTTTTCGACAAGAACATTTTTGGATGAGGTTCAAGAGAAAAGAAACATTGTTTTATAATGAGACATCTTAATGGATAAGTTTAGAAAGTACCGAAAATTATTGTTGACAAGTTGAAGAATAATATGATTTATTAATACTGACCGTTGAATTGCTTCTAAAGTCCCTTCGATGTTTTGAGGATAAACAATACCAAAAACATAATAACTTAAAAAAGTTATCAACAATCCTTCAGTAAATGACGGAGCATACAAAATAATTTCTTTCTCGATGACGACATTATATAAATTGGCAGCATGATGTAAATCTTGCCCTAAAACAAAACAAAAAAAAATTATTTAATAAATGTCTTTTAAATAAATCGAATTATTATTATAGCTACATAAATATAATTATTTGTTTGAAAAATTTTCACTTACTATTCGAATAACTTTGGGTTTGTCTAACGAAAGTTTGTTGCCTAGCAATTTAACGAGAAGAACTGTCAGCTAACAAAAACGCGACAACAAAATTTTAGGCAAGAAATTTGACTTGTAGAGAACGCAAATTTATTCAGAAAAAGTATAAAACTCAAGTGTAATACGGTAAGATAATTTAACGAATAAAATAAATTAGTATAATTCATATTATTATCTAATATATTGTTACTATGGTTATGAAATCAGTTAAATTTACCAATACGAATTTTTGTTTAGTTTTTATCGTGTTTGCTTACAATGAAATGACCAATAAAATGTTATGTATAGGTGAAATTATTTAAATTTGGACTGACGTAATTAAACAAATGCAACAAATTCACCAAAATTAAACTGTCATTAAAATAAATTAGACAATTTTACTCATGTGTACTGCTCATTGCCTAAAAGCAATCTAACTCGAAGTACTGTCAACCCAAAAACGCTCCAGCTTCGCTGTCGCGTTTTTGTTAGTTGACAGTTCTTCTCTACAAATTGCTAAACAACAAATTTTCGTTAGACAAACCCAAATTTATTCGAAAAAATACAAACCTCTCGTGTAATAATAAGTGAATAAAATATCTGTCAAACATTATTTATTCAGTTAATTATTTTGTCGAAAAAATTCAATTTAATAAAAATAATAAAAATATGCAAATTATACATACCTCTAATCACTAACACCGGATTCACAACAGGTACGTGCTGAATCAATTCCTCATCAGTCACTTCTTCCTACAAATAAAATTTAAAAAATAAAAAAATTGAATTTCTTTCTATGAATTTATCAATATTTAAAATAAAAAATTATAATATTCTTAACTTACATCAATTAAGACGTAAAGGAATTTAGCATCTTCTTGCATGAACTTTATAATGAATCCAAAAGAAATGGCGTGGTACGGCTCATCATTTTTGAGATTATCACTATATTTCTTCGCAGTATTTAATGTTTCACGAACAAATCGTTTTTCATCATCAGCCATACTTTTCTTATTTCTGTTTTTAACTTCACGGGCAATTTCTTCATATCGAGACCATCGGTTAATTGGCTTTGTCAGCTTATTTAAGGATTCCTTCCATTTTACATCGGTTTCTTTACCTAGTAGTTGATTAGCATGTTGTATAATTGATTTATAATTATGAAAATAGGGCCAATGTTCGAAAATTGTTGATAATTTCTTTTCTTTGTGTATTTCTTTACGTTGCAAATAATAACAGTCATTCATTAGAGTTGAAATTTCATCACTTATTTTGACACTTGGAGAACAATAATATCCAATTAGTTTTGACTGCTTTTCTTTTAACAAATCAAGCACTTCGGATGACGGCGAAACCGGTAGGTATGCTACACATCCATATTCATCCTGCTTTTTGGGTTTCTCAGTAGATTCTTTTTCATCCGTTTCATCTAAGTTGGAATCTTTATCTGATTGTTTTTGATAATTAACTGCAGTGTAAATTGATTCCCTGAGAGACTGAATTTGAGCGTCAATAGATTTGTCACCAATCGTCGCGATAAAGGTTTTCGGGTACTTCTTAACTATTTGGTCACTGATGTTATGTGCAGCACCGTGAGACGTGTTTTTCAAGTCATTAATCATGTAATCTCTAACGATGCGGACCATCGACCTTTTGTCTCTAGGATGTAAAGATTTCTCATTACTTAAAGCTGACTGTATATTGGTAGAAAACTTTGGAAAAATTATGGACAAATCATCAGCTTGATATAATGACGAACTTGACCGAATTTGTTTTTTATCCCTTTGATGTGATGTTGATGCACTTGTTGGAGTAGTTTCATAACATCCTTCTGAAATCAAATTGATTTATGTTATTGATTTCTAGAAAATAAAATAACTAAAAAATTCTTTATTAGTATCATAATCCTGAATTTTAGTGCATCTGTAAGACTCAGTTGATATATAAATAGAATTTTTTTTTCAATTATCAATAATTTTTCAACAATCAAAAATTATACCTAATTATAATAGCGTCGTTTTCAATTTTTTTATGAATAATTTAAAAAATTCTTGAATCAACAAATATAATCCAATATTAAATAGCTGACAAAATATTGATTTGATATTAAAAATTATGTACTTAATAAACTTACCAGTTAATGAAGTAGAAGTATTTTCATGCTGTAAAGTATTGTAATTCCAAGAAATTCCCTCTGGAACTATCGTCAGTATAAGTTGGTCACCTTTACTTTCTTTAACTTTCGCTAATTCTATCAGTATTTCGTCGTCGTCGATATCAGTAAAATCATCGGTATATATCTGTTTAAAGGATAAAAATCATTAACATCACATAGGCATAAAAAATTTCATTTTGGTGAAAATAATTCTTTGTACACAAACGTGTCAAAGCGCTGACTTATTGTTAACTTGACAAAAGCGTTGAGTTCTTAACTTGATAAAATAAAATTGACTTACTTACTGACTGAGAAATATTGTCCCCTTCTCAATAAAAAAAAAAAAAAAAATAAAGATAATTTACGTATTAAAGCTTATAATAAAAATACCTACCTTGTATTTTTCCTGGGTTAGTTGTAATTTGATTTTTGCCGAAGAAATAAGGTCATCTATTGTTGCAGCCTTGACAATTTTTTTTTCCGTTGGTTTATCGTGCCGCACAATTTTGAATAATGCAGCCATGGTTTGATTTCTGTTGTCAATCAGTTTTAAAATTTGATTGTTTAGTATTGTTTTTTTGATAAATAATATTTATCAAAATGGCAAATAATATAATTAAAATTTTATTTAATTTATTTTTTGAATTATTTATTACTTATTTTTCAGTTTTTAGCCTTCTATATTTAATTCACTAATAAATTATATAAATTAATATACTCTAGTTCATAAGCAATAGAAGTAAATAATAATAAAAAATAAACACTTTCATTTTTTTGTATTAAAAATTTTAAACTATAACATACAATACCAATTATATTTTATCGGTGCAAAAATATAGTAATTTATTATGCTAGAAATTACCAAGAAATTACTATACCTACAATGTCTTTATGCGACAAAAATAATCTCTAAATTTATTTTAATATTAAATTATGTAACGTAAAAGTCCCCATTATGGAACGGTATCTAATACTGGAACAGTTTTGACATTTACATATTTATTTCTTTAATTAAGTAAGAAAACATTAAATGCGAGGTGAATTTAAATTGAAAAACAATCATTATATTATTAATAATCTTTGTTATCAGACGAATAACTTCATTAATATATAAATGTCAAAACTGTTCCAGTATTAGATACCGTTCCATAATGGGGGGTTTACGTTACATACATAAATTAAAAATGGTTAGTATATTCTTACAAACCATGCTCAACTAATCCGAATTTAGGTTTTACGCATGAAAACATGCTCGTATGATAAACATGTAATTTTTCAAAACTAACGAATTGATGAAATGCTAAACATTTGTACTCTAATATTTTTCCTAATTTATATACGCGTAAATATGGTATGAATTCAGTTTCCAAAACCTTCACTATAAAGTACACTTCAATGTCATCATATAGCAGGGGTGGCCACTACCTCTACCTTTGGGAGCCGCAATCCCATAGAGCCGATTCGGAGCGAGCCCCCCCCCCCCTTCTGAGATTGATGGTTCACACAATGAATACACGTTTTACATTTTTATGAAACTAAATATATTTATGGCAGGAATGAAAAATGTAATTGTAATATGTAAAAATAATTTTTTGTTAGTTAGTACATGCATCATACCTAGGTACCTAAAATTTAATTTTGAGATGTACTTTTTCTTGTGTTCATTCTGGCCGTGAGCTGTTTGAAATCTGGCTCATAACTGGTGAGCGCAGTTCGCACGAGTTCAGTTAAGTGTTCATCAGTTAGTTCAGATCGCTACTTGGATTTAATAAGCTTCATTGTTGAATACAAAGACTCACAGGCGTAAGTAGTTCCAAAAATTGAAATCAGTCTCTTAGAAGATTCTTTTGCTAGTGGATATTTCTCTGCTAGAACGTTTTTCCAAAATTCAACAGCGGAACCGCTAACTTTTTTCAGTCCTTTTAACGCTTCGTCTTCTTGCAGTTCAAGTATTTCTAACTCTACTGCTGCTACATCCTTTGTTATTGGAGATGAAAGAGGGCAGCCGTCACCTACAACATCAACAGCAAAAGTGTTGTCTAGGAAGGAAAAAGACGGTTTCAGTGGATCTGTCATTGAATTCGTCAGCAAGACCGGTCAATTTACATAAATAATCTTTTATTTCAATCTGGACATCATCGTCAATAAGGCTTTCAGAAGTTTTCTTTAAACATTTGAAATGAGCGAACGTTTTGGTCTCAAGATCTCTCTTAAAAAGCCTCAATTTGCTATGAAAGCTAAATACGCTCTGTGCTAAATCAGAAATAAGCTTTTCTCTTTTCTCTTGTAGTGACATGTTCAGCTGCTGCAAATGCTGAACAACATCTGTAAAAAAGCTTAAATCTAACAACCACTGTGGATCACTAAGTTCAGGGAAAGATTTTTCTTTTTCTTGCATAAATTGTTTAATGGGTTCAAGCAACTGAAAAATCTGCCAAGAACATTGCTGACTGATAGCCATCTCACCAAGCAATACCAAGATACATCATCAGGAAGGTCGTCATTATCTAGCTCTTCTATGAAGGATTTAAATTTCCTGTGTGTTTTAGCACTTGAATGAATGTAGTTTACAATTTTAAGAACTACTTGCATAACTTGTGGGTACTGCAAATATTTTGCTGCAGATGTTCTCTGTGAATGATACAATATACAGGTACAAAAGGAGGATATGATTTGTCAGCATTTAAAAGCCCAATAAGTCCTTGTTTGTTTCCTGTCATTGACGGTGCACCGTCGGTAGCAATGCTGACAATATTCTCGATAGGCACTGAGTTTGTTTTTCAAAACATCATCCAAGGCTTCTTTAATGTCGCAACCACGAACAGTATCCTTCAATGCAACTAGGTCTAAGAGCTCTTCCACGATTTCAAAGTCTTTCAGTACCTCACAAATATTACTAACTGTGGCTATTGCTAAAAAAGCCAAGACAAAGCCAGCTTCGGTTTTCAAATCTGATTCTTTGGTAAAAACTGACCATACTCTGACCATGTAATTTTTCCTTTAGTGATTTCACTTTGGTTTTCTTAACTCAGAACCGATAAGAAATTTTGTTTTGAATTCACTGTGGTTAGTGTCATGGTGGCGTTTTATGTTACTGGCCTTGAACTGAGACAACGTCATCTGACATAAAAGACACATTGCCTTTCCGTTTCTCTCTACAAACATGAATTCTTCCTCCCATTCCGTGTTAAAAGCTCCTCTCCATATTTACGCTTCCTGGACACCATCGTACAACCCACAATTAATACGACTTTACTAGTTTTAACAACGCAACTGCACAGATAAAAATAAAAATAAGACAGCACCTAGTAGTTCTGTTACTGGCTTAATACTGACACAGGCAAAACAACAGCTCGGGCGAGAGAGAAAGACACTCTCTCACCTCTCCATCGCTGGCGCTTCAAACGCTGTTTCAACTTTGAGAAACGAATTAAAATGACGATCTTTTTTATGTAGGTACATACTTTACTCAAAACTTATCGGAATAATTTTTTTTCTTGTTGAAAAAGATCGTTATTTGATTTTTTTGTGCGAAATTTTAGATTTTTTTCTTATTTCAAATAAACCTATCAAAACAAATTTTCGAGATACATTAAAGAGCCGCACAAGATCAACTCGCGAGCCGCTTGCGGCTCGCGAGCCACGTTATGGCCACCCCTGTCATATAGTATTTTACAAATTTTACCTACAACTATTTTATATTGATATCCTTCTCTTGAAACAAATAATGCATCGCCATTACGATATGAGATACCATTCTTGACTATTTCATGACATTCTACAGTTTTGTCACATAATTCGAGTTTTGAAAGAGCTTGTTGGATTTTTCCATTATATACACTCGAGTCAAATTTTACGCTACCTTTTAATTCAATATCAGCATTAATATCTCCACCTGAACGTACAAAACACTGATAAAGCTCGTGTTTAATGCTAAGTGATTTCGTAATATTTATGAAATTTTTCGAAAATCGTACAGAACGTTTCATGAAACAATGTTTACTTTCACTGCGTAGTGTCCATGATTTCATCAACGGTCCAAATTGATGAATAAGAGCCGGATAATGCAAAAGATAGTGGTGTTTTGGGCGAAGAGACTGTAGAAATAATGACTTACGTAAATCAATATAATCGCGAATAAGTTCATTTAGATAAACAATGCAGGTTTTATGTATAGCAGGAGAACATATTATTTCAATGATTTCCGATAGCAATACAATGCATTTCCAAGTATCATAGTCAACATCATCAATTTTATCATAAATTATCAACGGTAATAATCGAATAAATGTCCATAATTGACAAGCAGCGCCTGAGAGTCTCTCAGAGTTTGATGAAACAAAACATAATTTATCACGTTGATCCTCAAGAGAATACTTAAACGTTTCGATTCTTCGATTTAATAGTTTGTATGAAAACCAGCCCTGTTTTACAAGATCGTCAAGAAATAATTTAACGTCATACGCAAGTACCCCTTCAAAAACATCGTGCCCTAAGCAAGGAGGTAAGCCAGGAAGACAAACATGATAGAATCCTAATTTGTTAAAAGCAGAATTGAATTTAATCCCTTTAATTATTAATGGCTTTTTATTGATGATGTTTTTTCTTTTTTTTATTTTAACGCAACTTTTTTTTTTATCTAAACAATTAATAACTTTTTTATACGACTCAATAGTTCTGTCAGGATAAGTTTTAAAAACTCCACCATCTGCATCGAATGATTTTTTAGTTATCAAGCAATATCGACAGAAGTATTGAGCCTTGCTGAAATTTTCTACAAATCCTCCTAACGCATGACTCCCAAGATTATCACCAGTTATAAATGCTAACGATCCTTTAATAAACTGATTTGGGGCAAATTCAATGCCGACAGTTTCAATTTCTATTAAATCGTCAACAATTTTACCAAAAATTTTCTTATGATTAAATATTTTTTCTTTGCATAATGCCACAAGGTACATTGAGTTCACATGAGACCTTATTCTATCTGGAAAATTCCCGATGCTCAAATAAACGGCCAAAATTTTATATTTTGACTTAGCGGAACCTAATGGATTGACCGTTTCAAAGGCGTCCTGATATAAAATTAACTGAAGTGCGCCGGGATTTTGTTGAAAAAATTTATTCTCCTTAAATACACTTCCATCTGTAAAATCTCTCAAGATATCGCTATTGTTTACTGGAAGATAAAATTTTAATTCATGAGTAAGTGATTTGTTACAAAATAATTTTTTTAAAGTTTCCTTTAGTGGAACATAGTAATAAAAACGTTTTTTGCCATTTTTAGTAGGCAGAAGAATTTGAATAGGGTTTACGAACGGAAATTTTTTTTCGTAAAACTTTCTACGCTTGAAACTAGTTCCTAACGAATTTTCAATATCACCGAACAGATTATTCTTTAAAGAATAATCAAGAATATCTTTTATTGAGTCCGCTGATATATTATATTGTTCCAAGTGTGTGGATAAATTATTTCTTATAACTTCGTTATTTTTTTTAATCATTTTACACATTTCAGTTGCAATATATTGAACCGTTGATGCCGGTAAACAAAATTTAAATTCTAATTTCAAAAAAAAGTGTGCCAAATTCATTAAAAAAACATCGACACTTCTTTCTTTGTAATATTGATGATGCTCTTTTTCTAAAGGTAACGCTTCATCTATTGAATTAGCATCATACTCAACAATAAGATTGGAAAAATCTACATTATTACTACTATTATTTGAATCAGACGATAGCTGTACAATTTTTTTTTCTTTATGATATCTTGTTATATGGGATGAGAATGAATCAATTTTACTAATAAGTTTTTTCACAATTTAAATAACCACACTTTATTATGATACCGTCATAAATGTGCATTTTCAAGTGGCTTATCATATGCTTTCGGTCAGTATATTTTTGAGTACAGGATTCTACTGTACAACCTTCAGATATGAGACTATCATTAGTAACTGCTAGAAAATAATTGTTAATATTTACTTTACTATCATGAATACGATGTACATGGCTTTGTAATGACGTTAAAACTGTATATACTTTATTGCAATGATTGAATCCGCAAATTAATTTATCAGTCAAGCTCGAGTGATCTTTAAGATGTTTAAGATAACAATTAAACATTGTATGCACAAAACTGCAAAATTTACAGTAAAACATTTTTCCATAAATATTCAAGTACCAAAATTTGCAAAGAAAATACGGTATTTACATTCAATTTTTATATAAATATTTACTTAAAAAATGTATAACTATATTGTCTAACATTTAATTATTCTATTTAATTCTATACAAAAAAGAAGAAAAATAAGAAATAATTATTCATACTTGTATTCAGTTATCAAATAAGAAAAGCCTATCAATTATCTACTCCAATAAAAAATTTAAAGAAATTTAAGCGTTCAATATGATTTTAAAATTTTTTATTCTTAACTGTTAGTCAATATTGAGGCATTTTAAAACCTTTAAATAAGCAACTGTTTTGTAGCAATTTTATAGAATAAATTGAAAATTAAAAACTGATTGACGTGTTAACAATCTGTAACATATTATTTTAATATTAGATTATTTCCGTCAAAAAAGGCTTTATATTCATATCAGTAATTATAACTTTTTATAAGTACATAAATAAAAGTATGGTAACGGATAATTTATATTTTTAGCCTTCACTGATTGTTTTTTTTTAAATTTTATAAATATTAAAATTTGAATGAAATTTTATGAATAAAAATTTCAACCACCAAGATAAAATGATAAACGTATAATATTGTACACAGTGGCGGATGTACCAGCAGGCTGAGTAGACTGGAGCCTAGGGCGGCAGATTTTAGGGGCGGCCAATTTGAGCAAAAAGGGCGGGAAAATGTAGAATTGACTTTTTTTTGCTCGTCAGTTACGGTTTTTAAGAAAGGCGGCAAAATGTAGAATTGAATTTTTGTTTTTTTCCTCGTCACTTACGTTTTTGAGTAGGGTGGCAGATTTTTAGGAGCGGCAAATTTGCGAAAAAAGGGCGGCAAAAATGCAAAAAAATTTTTTTACCTTTTTAGGGGCGACATTTTTTACTGAGCCTAGAGCGGCACTTAGGGTAAATCTGCCCCTGATTGTACATACAAAAATAATGATAATTACTGATATCAAATAGGAAAAATTATAAAATAGAAATATTTATATAAGGACCATTATTTTAATTACTTACCTACAATATCTTTTTTTATTTTTTCTTCGATTAAATAGATGTCTCGTCTCCAGGAAAACCATCAAAATAAGTCTTTGTTGCAATTTGCCACGTGTAGACTCCCAACGTTATACACTTTTAGTTTTCACATTTACTATCAACTTGTAATTATTTAAATAATTTACTTTGAAACAATACACGTCTAAATGAATAGAATTACATAAATATAGTTGTATAAATAATAATAGCTTCTTTATGCGTAATGTAGATCTAAACAGTACACCGATAAAAGCAGTCGGCCTCTTAAGAAACCGCCATTAAAACAAATGCAACTTCCAACACATAATTATAGGCTGGCAACATTAGAAGTTTATTTTTCACTTATCACGCTCTTTTATTAATTGGCAAATATTTAAATAAAAATATGTTAATTTAAAAGAAAATACGTATAAACTATAATTCTTTAATACGTATAAAACTATAATTCTTTAATACAAATTAAAAAGTTCTTATTCTTTTGTATTTAAATACATAAACACTTTTTGTACCTAGGAGGCCTAGGAGAGCAAGCAATATGACTGAGCAAGAGAGCAAGCAATAGTTTATCCTTTTCTATGCGTGCGCATTTAGTTCAAGCACACAACTTAACACAGAGAATGGGCGATGTCGGTAAAAAATATCGACAATGGATTATGGATTTTTTTAATTTTTTGCCATCGAATCATCGATATCCTTATAAAAATATCGAAACATCGATTGTTGACATCGATGTTGAAAACGAGCGTGAAAAAATTTAAAAAAGTTATATTTAACATCTTCGCTACTGAATTTTCAAAAATTTTTTACGTCAATGAGTATTCTTTTGGCCAGCATACTGAACAAAGATTTAAACGAGGGTTAATTTTAATTAAAATTTTTAATAAACAAATAATTTGGGAAGTAAAATATTTGTTTGTTATTTACAAACATGGAATACCATAAAATAACGCTCAAGTCTATTAATATTAAAATTTTTAATCTTACGTCTTTAAATAAGCGTAATTTAGTAATTTTAAATAATATTAAGTTTTTAATTATTTCTCAATTAAAAAATCATGTTAACATAACCTAAATTTGATGTACAATATATTGTACATCGGTAGTGAGGAGGTTAAAATAGATATACGATAGCAATAATGCAAAATTTTCAATTTATTCTTTATTTAAATAATTAAAATAATTGATTTTAATAATGAAATTTACCGAAACAAAATGAAATGAAACAAAAATTTAATTTACTTCTGGCTCGACGATGTCGATGGTTCAGTAAATTCCATAGAACATCGATGTTTCGACTTTAAAAAAATCGACCAAAAACATCGGTTTCTTTAGAAAAACATCGATAGTCGAAACATCGATTACTATCGCGCATCCCTAGCGTCAATATTACTTGTTGTTTACTCTGTATCACATACGTCACACACCCAACCAGCGAAGCAAGAAAGAAAAGAAATGGACAACGAACTCAAACGGAATTTTCCACTAAAATGGCACATATTCGTGGTTCTATTTTCACCACACGTGGCGCTAATTTCCTTGTGTACTGTAATTTGAAATTTATTATTATCGTTTACTTCTTTCTTTTTGATTATTTTTTAATAATTATTGAGTTTATTTCCATTATTTAAGTATATTTAAACAACCTAAATGACCTAATTTATAATTTGAAATTATTATCTCTATTTCAAACTGCCGTTTCACTCCTTTCCCGCTTTGGTACACAAGGAACACGAATGCCCTCTTATTTTTAGACACTTTTTCATTTAACTTTTTTTTAAACTGTATGTTAACTGTTGAAACTGAAATTTGTTGGTTAAAATCGTTTTTTTCGTCGTTAATGGAAAATTTTGAAAGAATTTTTTCTCTTTTTTTTGCTTGCTCAATGGCATCTTTTCACATATGTAGGTCATTTTAACAAAAAAAGATAATAAAAAAAATACCAACACTGCTACAACGGCTACAACTTTGTTGTATAGCTACAACGGCTACAACAGTACACAATTGTTCTATGTGTACATTACAATATAAACGTCATAAACCTTAAACTCAGGGGCGGATCTACTAATGGTCTTTTTGGGCTGCAGCCCAGGGCCCCGTGGATATAAGGGGCCCCCTTCATACGAAGATTGACATTATTTAACATCAAAAAACATAATAAACCGCGTAGGAACTACCACTTTCTATGTATACCACAAATATAGTCAGTAATAGAGTTGCGAATTTTGCTTCACTTACAATTAGGTAATTTCATTCACTGGAACTCGTTCACTTGGATGAACCGGTTCATTTCATTCGCTCATTTCGTTCAGTTAGACTTGAGAGAAAGTAAATAGAATGAATGATGAAAAACTGATGTTAATAAAAGATGTATGTATTATGTACATATTAGTGATAAGTGCAAACAAGTAAAAAAAAAGGGTAATTAAACAATTTCTAAAGGCTAAATAAATACTATTAAAAGCGTGTATAAGTTTAGGTATCCTGAAATTAACTAGTAATTCTCTATATTTTGAGACAGAAAATATACTCATCATTTTAAAGAAAATTTAATTTCTTAAAATAACCAACCCTGAATACAGTAATAGAAATACAGAATTCAGCAATTAAAATTTAAATACTTACTGTTATCTAATTTTTAACAAATAAATTTCAGTTAGTAAAACGTAGCAAAATATTGTTGAAAAGTAAAATATGTCTGCTAGAAAATACAAAAGTGGAGCTGAAGAGCGAAAATTACAGTTAGTTCGAGAAAAAGAAAAAAACAAATGTACAAAAATTGAAACTTTTTTTTAAATCAGAACAAAAAAAATGAGAATACAATAGTTATTATAAATCCATTAACAAGCGAAAGGTAAGGGACCTTAGCTGAAAATAGTCTAGCCGAAGGGAGGGGAATATCGCAAAACCAAGAAAAAAATACCCGTGATGAAAATGCACCAGATATAAACCGCCATCAGCTCTCTAATCTCTTTGAGAAAGATATTGTTCTTCACCAAGAGGACAGCAATACTGACGCGGAAAAAGATTAGGCAAATATTTACTTTCACTTTGACTTTGAAAAATATGTTAACGTGGGCTTGTGGCCAGTGTCGCTAAATAATGATTTTATTAGCAGCATCCTCTCACATGAAATGACTGACTTTCAAAATAAAGAGCCAAGAAATATATATTCAGCTTCAACGAAGAAATATTATAAAGAACAAAACAGGTCATTTTCAAATAGTTATTTCACTAAGAAAATGAAAAATGGCCAATTGCTGGAAAGATCTTGGTTATGTTATTCAACCAGTACTGGTAGTGTATTTTGTTTGGCTTGCAAACTTTTTTCAAAAACTCCTTCTCAATACACAACTGGATTTTCTGATTGGAAACATGTAGGAACGTGTTTAGAAAATCACGGAAATTCCAATGAACATAAAAGCTCAATGTTAATGTGGTTAACACGAAACGAAAATAAAGTCTGTTTTGGACAATTTTATAAGTTCACATTACAAACATGTTTACTTTTGCGATAATGTCTTAACAGTACTTGTTTGTGTACCTGTCATATAAATTAAATACTTAATATTATATTTCTTTTTACTATACCTTTCTATACATAATACGTTTTGGAAAATAATTATTTCATCAAATTGCAATTAGTGTGTTTAATTGGGTGACCTTTCAAATTGGGGCCCCCAAGTAGTGGTAGCCCACAGCCCCCTAAAGTCACTGTCCGCCCCTGCTTAAACTGCCAGTTATTTTGTTTACTTTTAATACATTTAATATAAATTTTGTTTACTTTTAGTACCTATATACATTTAATAATTCCCACTTTATTTAAATATTACATTTAAATTTATATTACATTATTACATTTACAATCACAGAAATACAAGCCTACATTATCAATTTGTTTATGTAAGAAATTTATGAAAATGTAATAAATATATAGTAAATATATGTCATAAATCATAATTCTCATAGTCATAATATACATATTCTCCAATTAAAAATTAAGAAGTTTGACAAGACTATTGTTTTATTATACTTAATCATGTATGTTACATGTATGAACAAATAGATTGTAGCGATTGCAGTATATAGAGATATATGTATGTTAATTGGTCTATACTCTATAGTGACAAAAGGAGTTAAAAATTGAATTGAAAATAAATTACAGTTTTATATAAAAAATTTATAAAATTTGAAATTCAAACTTACGATTTAGTTTTGCAAAATTACAAAACGTATTCGATTAACACAAAAAATAGCAGAAACGCTAACATAAATTGTATAAAAAAGATGATGAATTAATAAATCTGCAAACATTCCTTGTATTTCAAATTACAAATGTTTTTTTTTTGGTTTTTTTGTAAATTTACGAATAGTTGTGAAAAATAAATTACAAATTTTTATAAGAAATTTACAAATTTTGAAATCCAAATTTACAATACAGTTTTGTAAAATTACAAAACGTATTCGATTAACACAAACAATAGTAAAACTCCAAACAAAAATTGTATAAAAAAGATGTTGATTCGGAAATTTATAAACATTTCTTGTAATTAAAATTACAAATGTTTTTTTGTAATTTTACCTATTATTTTGGAGAACTGATTTCCAAACATGTTGAGTAATTTTGCATAACTTGTCTACAAAACTTAATATACAATGTTGCAAAATTACAATTAGTATCTGAAAAATACAAAAATATAGTAAAAACTACAAGCTATTTAGTATTTTTACTATACTGAGATACAATGTTACTAAAAATGTAGATTAAAGTCACATTACGATGCACAAGTTTTTAATTTTACTATGCTTTTGTTTAGTAAAAATGTTGTAAATTTACAAAAATTTTTAACAGTGTAAATTTATATATATATACTTATAATATATATAAATTTATATATATATATATATATATATATATATATATATATATATATATATATATATATATATATATATATATATACAGGGTGTAAAGTAAATAAGTTTCATAATTTGCAGGAGAGAAAGGTCTCAGTCTACTAATTAAGTATTGCTAGTTAAATTTTACCGATCAAGCTTCATTTCAGAAATTTTCGATTGTCAAAAACGTGTTAAAAAATGGCCCCTAGAAAAACAAACTTAATCAGACTCTGATTACTTATCATTTTTTTCGTTTGCTTTTTTGAATGTAAATTTTTTTGTCAACAAAATATTTTTACCTGCTTGTTTACGAAATCTTTTGAAAATAGTTATACAGTAGTGTCCATAAAAATTTGAACATAATTTTTAATGAGACAATTTACGTCATATATCAAATAGATCGATTTCGTCAAATCTCATTAAATTATTTGGAAATTTAACAAAGTTCTCTAGATATTTATTTTCTCCAATACCAATAATACGAGCCCTTACCGAAAAAAAAATTGACCACCCCAATTTTGAGAAAAACGATTTCAAAGTTTTGTAATTTTAACACGGGTTCTAATGGGAAAATTCTATTTTTTTAGAATAAAATGAAAACGTGTCAAAGGAATTTGATAAAAATTGAATATGTTATTTAATACAAAGTTACAAACCATATTTTTTAAGAAATAAAAGTTATTGACCACGCCGATTTTGAAATATAATTTAAAAACATGATTTTACTACGTTTTTACAACGTTTTTTCAACAATTCTTTTAAATTGCTGCAACATAAGCGCGCGGAAATACAAAAAAAACAAGTGGTATACAAATATAATAACTGAAGAATATCAATACATTATTTAATTTTTGATAAAATAAAGTTTTTTTGCTGAGATAAACTTTTGTACCTGACTATCTCAGAGCAAGTACGTTAAGTTGAAGTATTTATGAATTATGACACAACAATTAAATTTTAAAACATTTCTAAAATATACAATTGGTTTATTATTCACGCACATACACATACTTTTAATTTTAATACTTTGATTTAAAGAAATTATAAATCGCTAATTTCTTTTTACACAGTTAATTCATGCAACAGTTTAAAACAGCTTAGACCAGTACCTGTATTGTTAAAAAAATAACGAAGAATGTACTGTTTTATTATTGATAAAATGATAATAAAATAATACGAAGAATACGAATACCAATCGGCAATCATACACTAATTATATGTATACAGTTTGCAGCATATCATTAGAAAAATCTTTTAAAATCAAGTTAAGGTTCTTTTAACAACTTTTTATAGCTCGTTTCAGAAATATTGTATTTCAAAGTCCATGTGGTTAGTAAGGAATCCAATTACCACTTAATTGACCCTTAAGTAACACAAGTACAAATATATTTATTTATTTTCACTCAGGAACTCGGCTTAATGTGTGTTAAATACGCACTTGCCCAACTCCTTGATTATCGATGGTTGATGATATCATGATTGTCTGTGAATCCCCAAGTATATATGTATGTCTGTAATTGTTTATTTAAAAAAAAATGTTTTGACGATTTTGACACACTGGGAACTGAAAAGGAATATTTATCAATTTGAATGAATCAATAGATAAGGTAAATGACCCAAAATCAGACAGTGTCTTAAAATCAAACGTTTATATTATTTTAAAGAATTTAAAAAAATTCTGCTTTTAAAACGTTCGTTTTATATATCAGAGATATCTATGAACATTAGGTAATACTACCTTTTGTATATTTCGATTTATGTTTAACAAATATTGTACTAAAATTAATGATCAATTAGTTATTCTGCGAAATATACAACAAAACAGTATTGATTTTTATATTAGCAGAAATTGGAAAAGTACATTATTAACTAATATGTACGTGTAATAAATAAAGCAATTTTTCAATAAATTATACTTAAATGCATCTTTAACAATTTTTTTTTTTCTTTTTTATTTGAGCTAAAGCGTTTATAGTCAAAATTATGGACACTGTTGAATTAAAAAAACATGAAAATAAGTTCACAAAGGTATTGAATTTAGAGCTAAGTTCTTATGGTAGATGTCGAAATTATGTGCCATTTCAATAGTACAAAAATTCTTATTTTTTGTATTTTATCTTTCTATTTTTCTTAAGTGATAATTTATCTAAAGTAAAAATTTTGGTCTGGTGGTTGAAAAAAGACTTTGAGCCTTTCCAACGATTTTTAAATTATTCTAGGAAAATATATTTAGTTCTTCCTTAAAGTGTCGGAATTTGGGACATTTACCTTACTGTATATTTGCTTACATACATAATTATGTATGTTTACAGTATCTCTTATTAAATGTATTTTAATATTTTATTATTATTATTGGTACTCTTATTTTGATGTGTGTCACAGGTACATAAATTATTATTTAAATGTGTTTTGTTTCAGCTTGTTGGTATGATAGAACAAAGGTAAAATAATTTTACAATAATGATAATTAATGCCGAAGTTTGGAATTCTCTGTTACACTTTTCGGCTAAAGTTACTCACTTATGAATAAAAATTCACTTTTTAATCTGTGTTGTGTACCAACAATATTAACAACAATGTTTTATGACAGTTAAAGGAAATTTTTTATTTTGGTTTGTTTAAAAATTCAAGTGTAATTTTTAATTAAATTAATACTTGTAATTAAAGTAATGCAACTAAATATTTGTAATTAAAGAAATGCAACAATACCACAGTTACGGTTCTTGCAATATTCATAACGTCCTGTGAAATAAAAACCTACAATAATATTTCAAACATATTTAAACCAAAATTTATGAAAAACAGTGTTCGGTTTTTTTTTACTATACAGTAACTAATCAATTCAAAAGTCGGCAGATGTTTACATATTGTCGTAAAATAAAAAAAAAATTATTTTTATTTTTAAAAAATTTTTATTATACAGGGTGCGAATAATTTTAGTTTGGTCAGAGGCGTATTCAGAGAAATTCATATTAAACGATGAGCTGGCTGGGATGCGATTTTCTCAGATAGCGAATTCCGAAAAAATTTTTATGTCTTCGGCAATTTTACACCGAGATAAACCATCTCTCAAAAGGATGAAACTTATTTACTTTACACCCTGTATATATATATATATATATATATATATATATATATATGTGTGTGTGTGTGTGTGTGTGTGTGTCGCCACGATAACTTTCGAACGAAACGTTTAAAAAAAAAATTTCGATATGGAGACTCGATTTTGATCTGGCTTGGCTAAGTTCTTTAGCCAGACACATCGGATGCCCAGAAGTAGGTTTTCTGGCCATTTTTTATCATTCGATCCTATCATTAGACAGTTCGATTTTTACATCGTTAAAAAGCCAAAAAATAATTATGAAGAAAATATTCTTATAATTTTTTTTCTATTTTAAGTATTTTTCGAGAAAATGTAAATTTTCACTTTTGTATTAGTCTTCTTTCTTTGTTAGTCTAATAAGTAATTTATATTTATGTCTCAGTTCTTTATGAAATATAATAATACTTCTTTTTTTTAAAGAATTTTGTGAAATCTATTCACAACAAGTGAAATCTATTCACATACATATATTATAATACACAAACATATACATAGTTTTGTTTCTCATTTATTGCATTACAATTAGCATAGTTAATATAGTTACAATTATATATATATATATATATATATATATATATATATATATATATATATATATATATTAGCAGTCATTTTATTTTTGACACTTTTAGGTCCCACTAACACTGTCGGACCTTACATAACGTAATCTATATTTATCTAAAATAGTTTAGCTCTGTAACAGTGAAAAAATTTTCCAGATCGGTCGGTTAGTTTATTTTTACCACTTTTGGGTCCTATGGACCCTGACGGACCTTACATAACGTAATCGATATTTATCTAAAACACTTTAGTCCTGTAACAGTGAAAAAAGTTTCAAAATCGGTCGGTTTATTTTTACCACTTTTGGGTCCCATGGACCCTGGCGGACCCTAAATAACGTAATGTATATCTATCTAAAATAGTTTAGCTCCCTAACAGTGAAAAAATTTTCAAAATCGGTCGGTTAATTTATTTTTGACACTTTTGGATCCTATGGACACTGGCAGACCTTACATAACCTAATCTACATTTATCTAAAATACTTTAGCTCTGTAACAGTGAAAAAATTTTCAAAATCGGTCAGTTAGTTTATTTTTGACACTTTTGGGTTGTATGGACCCTGGCGGACTTTACATAACGTAATCTATCTTTATCTAAAATAGTTTAGCTCTGTAACAGTGAAAAAATTTGCAAAATTGGTTGTTTAGTTTATTTTTTACAATTATGGGATCAGTAAACCCTGGCGAAACTCATACAACTCTAGCACTCTAACAGTAAGAAAAGGGTTCTAGGGATCTGATATAACTTATGGCAGTCCGTAAGGTTCTTGCGGACATCATTTAATTAATTAATTCAAATACTTTAACTTACTGACTGTGAAAAAATTTTTAAAATCGATTGGTTAATTAATTTTTGGCCTTTTTAGGTCCCGAAAACTTTGACCTCGCATAAAACACCTTAAATCCATTTAAAATTGTTTAATTTTTTAACATTAATAATTATTAGTGAAAAAATTTTCAAAATCGATTCAAAATTTTTTTCCGTGCATACGTATGTACATTGTACATATTATGTTGTTTTGTTTCATATTTAATAATATTATATCATAACATAATATTCAGTTTCTTGTTTATTTAAAATTTCAATAAAAAAAAATCTTCAATTACATAAGCTTAGAAAATCTGCTTAATTTTCATTTTTCAACTTGAGACAGCACTATGCTAATTATAATGCAATAAATGAGAAACAAAACTATGTATATGTATGTGTATTATAATACATGTATGTGAATAGATTTCACTTGTTCTCACAAAATTCTTTAAAGAAAAAAATAAATATTTTTGTATTTCATAAAGAACTGAGACTTAAATATAAATTACTTATTAGACTTACAAAGAAAAAAACTAATCCAAAAGTGAAAATTTACATTTTCTCGAAAAATACTTAAAATAGAAAGAAAATTATAAGAATATTTTCTGCATAATTTTTTTTTTTTTTGGCTTTTTAACAATGTAAAAATCGAACTGTCTAATGATAGGATCGAACGATAAAAACTGGCCAGAAAATCTACTTCTGGGCATCCGATGTGTCTGGCTAAAGAACTTAGCCAAGCCTGATCAAAATCGAGTCTCCATACGAAATTTCATAAGCATTAAACGTTTCGTTCGGAAGTTATCGTGGCGACACATATATATATATATATATATATATATATATATATATATATATATATATATAGATATATATATATATATATATATATATATATATATATATATATATATATATATATATATATATATATATATATAGATTTTAGTGAATATCATTTTCGTATTCTAGGGACCTCAAGACATATTTCTGTTATGGGCTCCGCCGGAGGTTGCGTCATGACACCTACTGTAATAGCTGAATTTCGAGTTTTCGAAATTCGCTAAAAGAACACGTATGTAACGTACATGAGATACATCACATACATCTTCTGCCATCTTCTCACATATAGGCAACTACAGTGTAAACTCTATATAGTGAACTTCTATTTAACGAAAAACTCCTTAAAACGTAGAAATTGCTAAGGTTTGTTTGGTTTACATTATCATCCGTATATTGAAACACTCTTTATAACGTAACAGCCACTCTCAATAGCGAAAAATACGTCATTATTTAAACCCAAAAAAAATTTATCTTACTGATTTTCAAACACAATAGTGATACAGAGTCGTAAATATTTCGTACGCACAAAGGGATTCTTAGAAACCCGTTTATTTGTTTGTTGTAATTGCCTAGCACATGTTTTTGCCTACTGTATTTCCATACTATTGTCTTATTGCTGTCTTTACGTTATCATATTCTTAGTTTCTTTCAAACTGTTTATCTGTAAACATGGCGAGTAAAAGAAAGAGTTTATGTATTGACACGAAAAAGTGTCACTTAATTCAGTCAAAATCAAAACCACTTTCTAAATTCGTAAGTTGTATTCGTAAAATTATATTGTTTTCTTTTACTCTCCATATAACGAAAACTCTTTATAACGTAATAAAATACCCGGTCCCTTCAATTTCGTTATATGGAGTTTACACTGTACATATAGTTCACTTTGATATGTATAAAGTGAATAGAGATGGGATTCTACCCGGAATTTTCCCGGGAAAATTCCCGAAAAGTGGGAATTTATTTTAATTTACTATTTAGCGTATTATTTTGGATTTAAACTATCAAAACCACTGCCTAATAAAGAATATTTGTTAAATGTAAATAAATAATCTTTACACTAAGGTTACTATATAATTACACAAGCTAGGTAAGACGAAAAGAAGAGTAACTTAATATTTTCAGTTAAATATGTTTAATTACTTTTACTGACAAATTATTATAAATTGATTACAATGGCTTAATTTATGCTCCATTTCTCCCATTGATCTGGTCAGCAATAGAAGATTTCCAAAAAATTTAGTTTTCGATACTTTTCGAAAACGTAAAATTTTGATTGTAAATATCTTATAAATGGTGCATCGTAGCTCAAAAATCACGAAATTTTTGAAGGCTTAAGCGAAGCAACTTTTGGATATTCTGAACAAACTGGGACTGTGAACACCTACTTTTTGTTATCGAAAATTATCGATACCGAGTTACTTATCATAAACTGATTATAACTGATTAATTCATACCCACTGGTCAAATTGATTTTGTCACCAAGAAAATATTTTCAAAAAATCACGTTTTCAATACTTTTTGAAAACGTAAACTTTGATCGTAAATATCTCGTAAATGGTGCATCGTAGCTCAAAAATAAAGAAATTTTTGAAGGCTTAAGCGAAGCAAGTTGTGGGTATTTCGAACGTATTCCGACTGTCAAAACCTACTCTTCGTTATCGAAAATTATCGATACCGCGTAACTTGTCATAAATTGGTTATAACTATAGTTAATTTAGGCTCTGTTAGTCCCATTGATCTGGTCAGTAATAGAAGAATTTTTTTAAAAACTACTTTTCATTAACTTTCGCTGTCGAAAACTTTAATCGTAAATATCTTCTAAACCGTGCGTCGTAGCTCAAAAATAACGAAATTTTTGAAGGCTTAAGGGAAGCAACTTGTTACCCCTTTCGGCGGTTCACACTGACGCAACTCGACTAGCCTGGAAGAGCAGGGGGGTGAGGGGTTACGTCCTGTGAGAGACAAAAAATTTAAAGAAAATTAGCAACTAACTACAAGAAACCTAAACTCTACGTTGTTGGACGCCACCACATTTGTATCAGAAAAAAATGTGGAAAAATCGTACGTTGTTATCAACTATAATTACCCCAAAAAATCTTAGCTGAAAAGAAAATTAGTGAATGATATGAACAACAAGCGTTGAAGTACAGCAGAATTATTATTAACGTTGACTTGTTTCATACAACTATTTGGTAAGGAATATAGCAATTTGTGTACAATAAACAAATCTTTGCTTTTTTTTTGAAACAGGTGAGTAAAAGTATATTAGTATTTTTTTTTTTTTTTTTTTTTGAATGATTAGTTAAAAGAAAAATAAAAAATTATTTTGAGAGAATGAATATCCAATCGGACAACTTTTCACCATATCAGAACGGTGCCTTCACTTGGACAACAAATACAAGTGTGAAATTGAATTTCATTCACCCAATTTAACGTAGTAAATGTAATTGAGTTAATCAAAATATAAAAGTTTTTATTTGCAAATTTAGTAATAATATTTCTTTTGTTTTAGGTAATTATAGCCCGGCTTTTGGAAAATATTACTCAAATATTAAATTTCAATTAACAAACTATAACCTACATAATGCACAAGACGTGATAGCGGAAGATGCCTCTAACGTGTAATTGTACAGACCGTTATTTTAACAGGTAAGCTTAATTATTTTTTGTTCTACCAGTTTGTTGTAGCAATTTTCGTTATACGTCTGGGTTTAAAATATTAACTAACAACAATAACTATATCTAAAATTTTTAACATTCAACAAAAATTTCAAGAGAAAGTTTTATTTGCACAAATTATATTAATTGTTTATCAAAAACTTTCAGTTTAGCAGTGTACTCACTTTAATTAACACATGTAATGAGGACTCCTCTTTCCGTATTTCTAAATTCTTTTATTGGACCCTTGCAGAATATACCCCGGAGTAGCGGTTCTGTTCCACCAGGAGATTGACTACACGGATGAGTAACCATGGAATTCAAATACCACGACTACACAATTAACGGCAACCAGCCAAAAACAAAATTTTCCACCTAGTCCAAATTCCAATAAATTTTTACGGTGAATCTCCAGTGCCAATAATTCGAGGGCTTCCGTAGAAGAATTCAGAAACTTTGTGGAGCAGCAATTTACAGATAAGTCATAAAATAACATTTTACATACATGACTTTACGTATACAATCTGTAACTCCATAATCCCAATAGAGGTAAAACTGATACGCCCAAAAGCTTGCCCTTCGTGAATATAGAAGATTACTCCTTCTTGTTATGTCCTCATCCTTCCGGGTACAAAATACGAAAGAGACGGTACAAGACCGTGAACCCGTAAGGGCCACGTCCTGCTCGTTCGAGCTCCAGCCGACGAAAGGGAGCTCGTCCCTCCTGTTGCACACCCATCTCACCTCGGCGGTTTATATATATATATATATATATATATATATATATATATATATATATATATACATATATATATATATATATATATATATATATATATATATATATATATATATATGTATATATATATATATATATATATATATATATATTACATAAAGTCCGCCCAGAAAATATGGTCGAGCTGATTTTTTAATGAGGTCCACCGGGATCTTGCAGATCCGAAAACGCCAGTAATAAGCTACCGAACCGATTCTAAAAAATTTCTCACTGCTAGAGAACTAAATTATTTTAGATGAATACAACTATGCTGCATAAAATCCGTTCGAGTTCTTGGGTCCCCAAAAATACCAAAACTAATTACCCAGCCGATTTTAAAAATTCTTTTACTCTTAGAAAGCTAAACTATTTTAAATAGGGACAGGTCTTAGATGAGATCCGCCAGTGCCCAATATTTGGAAATTCGCTATGTTATGCAGATGCTGCGACAGGTGTATAATAGGTGTCCGTGCTGATTTTTTAAAGGTGTTAATATATTCTGTCCGTTTTTTATAGATGTCAGCAAATGATAAAACAAAAACAATAACTCAAAATTTTTGGGTTATATTTTTTTTTTTAAATTTCATTGGATTAAAAAACTTGGTTTCATGCTTATTAAGTAAAAAAAAATGGGTGTTTAATTTATTTATTAATTTTTATAAGCTACTTTAATGACACACCTAAAAATAGTGTTCCGTAATGGGCACTTTTAGCTTATAGTTTTTAAAAAAAATAGGTACACAATGATCACTTTTTAACTTGTAAAATTTATAATTATATTAAAAATTTGTGCATATGCAAGAAAGTGCTCTGTGAAGGAATGAAAGATCACCAATTGAATCGATTGGCCGACTTGTGTATTAAAATAGTGAGAAATTATCCAACAAACACCATTGAATTTATAGAGGTGGTTTGTAGACTTTTCAAGTGCAATTATAGACGAAATATTGGAAATATTGAGATATCGGAATATTTCTGTTGTATGGAATTTACGGATCATTACATCAATCTTCTTCAATGTTCTAACGCAGAATTAAGAGAACTAAGTAAAGCGAAGCGTCGAGAGGAAATTATTAAACAAATTATCGACAACTCTAAAATGCTATGTGATGAATACGAACGATTTTACGACGAACTAATTGACTTCCACAATAAATGGATTTCATTGTTGGCAATAATTAATTCTTAACACAATAATTGAAAATTTTTTTTTACGACGATAAGATTTAGGTAATGTTTTTACTAAAGTTTTGAACAAAAATGTAATTGAAAAGTTATAGTATGGTCTTTTATAGTAGAAAAATAGTATGATGACATCAGTTATCTAACTTAGGGAATTTCTTTATGTAGCCATACAGGTTAAAACCTGTTGATTAATTTTGGCATATTAGACAGAAATCTCCGTTATTAATATCAGTATACCTTCTAATGACGTCAGCTGACAATTTAGGCGAGTTTAAACCTGTTTTCAGATAAAAATATGATAAAATTATGAATCAAGGTACAGAGTTCGCAGTGGTTCAGACTAGCAACGCTATCTTTTTTATGGAATTTTGAATCAAGGTACAGAGTTCGCAGTGGTTCAGGCTATCAATACCATCTTTTAATTGTTAGCTTAACTATAAAAGAGGATTTTCAGCGCCATCTAGTAGTTTTACCACCTGCCGAGGTCATTCAAAAAGTCGGTAGGTTGGAAGGTGTGCCGCAAAGCTCCATATTATTACTACTTTAGTGCTCTGTCGGTTCAGCTTTTATAGCATAAAATTTGTGGGAGGGCTAACTTCACGGAAGTTGGCCCCATGTTTTAAACACACAATTCAACAATTACCTTTGCGCGGAAAATTTTCGTTCACATTACTCCAACCACCGCCGGAGGCTTCTAGAACCGCCCCGGTAGTTTTTCCACCTGCCGAGGTCACTCAAAAAGTCAGCAGGTGAGAAGGTGGGCCCCAAAGTCTCATATTCTTACTACTCACTAACGCTAAAATTTGAGCACTAAGCATCACTAACGTAGCACTAACGACTATAAAATTTTCATCGTTAGTGCTGGAATGCGGGGGGGGGGCAACTTCACGGACCTAGAAAAGACTGGTAGGCTTGGTGACAATATCAATTGAACAAGAATTAGCGCAAACCATCGCCTTTAATAAACTAGTTTATATATTTTCTAAACTCAAATTAGAATAAGTAAAATATAGACTTAAATTTTTTGTTTTCTGTTTTATTATACTTTTCTTTCTCTATTCTTTTGTTTTCTTATCTTTTTTTTATTTATTAATAAATAATTTATTGTAAATCATTATAAAGTAATAAGCTTTAAATACTGATTTAATTGTGTTAATATATGTTGTACTTTGTAAAAAACTTCTATAAGTTTAAAGTTGAAGATTCAGTGTATGGCTTTTAAATGTAATTATTATGTCTAAATAAGTGTTTGTCAAGTTCGGGGGTGTCAAACGATATTTCGTCTAGGGCCTCTAATAACCTAGCGCCGGCCCTGATTCTAAGTATATAAAAATTACATAAAAATGAACAACAAAGTAACTCCATTATAAAATAAAGATTAGGTTAGCCATTAAACTAGTAAACTTTTAATTATATTCTTTTATATTTTTAAAATACAACTAACGGGCAAAAAAGGCTTTCATAACCATTTTTTTCCCGGGTTCCCGTTTCAAGTACAGGCTCCGGGACCGGCTGTCCCTCTCTCTCGGCGACCCTGATTGATAGCACAAAATTTTTTTTTGTACACGACTTTCGTGTACGTACACAGATCGCGTATACAGGCATTTAGACTTTCAGGCCTTAAAGTATGAACAAATTATTTTATGTTTTTGAGTAACGTACAGTCGAAAAATTTTATTCATTAATTAATGGGAAACTATGTTCGATTTCTAATGTTCTTTAAAGATATCTTATAAATTATCGCCACTTAAAAAATATCAAGCACATTTATTTAGTAAAGATTCCTGCGGTTCTTTGGCGACAATACACATACATACACTGACTTTGGCTTATAAATTTTTAACGTAATAGAAAAATGAAAGAGAAAAAGTAATTTTAAAAAAATAATTAATTGAAATAGTTTTTATAAACTTGTTCTATTATTTTTTTAAGCATGTAGTTTAATGTTTAAACATTTTAATAGTATTTGAAATAGTTTCACATTAATAGTTGTCAAACCATATTAGTTTTCATGTTGAATAAACTTTTATTGCTAATTTGAATAATAAATTATATAAAAAGCAAGCAATTTTATTTTTGAAATTTATTATATCGTAATTTTATTAACCCTAGAATCATACGTTGGTCTACGAGAAACATTAATCATACATCGACGTCGTTTTGACGGATGGACTTTTTACAGAGAGTTGTAGAGTTTATTTGCAAAAAACATTTTTTTTACATAACAATACTACAAAAGCGAACAAAATATTTAAAAAAATTGGATTTGGAAAAATTTCTTACTATAAATATTTGTTAATTTTCTTAATCTTTTTATTAAAGGATATTTTCATTATAAAAATTAAAAAATTGATAAATACATCAATTGTATCATAAGATATATGTTTCAAATAATTAATTTATGAACTGTTTTGAATCGGTGGACATGTGTGACTTTACAGAATTTGAAATTTCTCAGTCATAAATATTTCTATAGATATGTAGTTATTTCCCCATTAGGCCCATTTGTAAATTTTCTAAAATTTGTTAGTAATTTTTCGAATAAGATCTCAAAAAATAATAAAAATTAAAATATTTTCCACAAAATAAATTGCTAATCTTTTATTAAGTCACTTGAAACGCATTCTTTAGTTTTCGATTCAATATATTAAAACTTCAGTATCATGTCGTCTCTATAAGTCAAACAGCTGTAATCATCTTTCACATTATCATAATCATTGAATAAATTAATTATAATATGCATATCTTTAATAAATTTTAGAAAAATTAGGAAAACTTTTGTATGTGAAGTACAAAATCATTAAAAAAAAACATCGCGTAATCATACATTGACGTCCTTTTGACGGACACTATTTCAATACAAACAAAACGGCAATGACTATAAACAAAATAAATACGTCTTATGTGTTATAACAACAAGTAAATTAGATAACAGAAATTTCACAGCAAGCAGGTACCGACAAGTTGTAGTATTGGAGCAGGTAGAGAAGTTCGTCGTCGTTTTGACGTGTACGTATGATTCTAGGGTTAAGGGGCACTACTAGTGTGACCGCCTGAAAAAAAGGTGATTTTTGGGAATTTTTTAAAAGAAAACTACTGTATCGAATGTTTTGATATTTTAAGGATATATTCGTTGACATATAATAAATTCATGATAAAATTTTTGGACCAAAAAATTAAAAATTCAGTTAGTTACTCGCGATCTCCCAAGGCTCCAAAAAAAGTTCCCCCACTGCTGCAGTGATAGCGACCTACACAGTGCCCGAAATCAAAAAAAAGCCTATTAAACTAGAAGGTATTGCCCGTGCCATAAACCTCAATCGGAGTTTTTTAAAAAAAGTTTCAAATTTTGCGCGAAAATTTGATGATTTTTAGTCTGCAAAAATTACATTTTTTATTCGATCGGAAAACTGAAGGTTTATGGCATGAAGAAACATATATAAAAGAAGCTGCAATAACAATCAAATCGATCGGATGATTTGTCTTCGAGTTATAACTGCAGTAAATTTGGTAAATGTAGTTTTTCGTTATCTTACCTTTTAGTTTTAATCACTGAGAATTTCTACTAAAATTATTTACGATATACTCACTATAACGGTCATAGTAAAACTAAATAAGTCGTTTAAATGTGCTAGGGTCTAGCTGCTCCACAACATGTGACTGGCAGCCACGTCCAGAAACTCCCGAACTATCAACCTTCATACATTTCTCAATACGTCAAAGTTAACAATGAAAATCAGAATTCTCTCTTCAGATGGCTGTAACTCAAAAACTATTTGAGATATGCACTTGAAATTTTAGTATGTTATTTTTAAAGGTGTAGGTTATCAAAACATGCAAAAAAAATTGTCAAATTTTTTCAAAATGTCACACTAATGGTCCCCCGTAAATGTAAATTATGCCATTAAAATATAATACTGTCATAGAAATAGAAACAAAATAGTTCTTTGTGTATTAAGAGCGCAAAATGTTACATTACCGCTCGATTGAGAATGTTGACGCGCGACGCCGCCAAGCGGAGCGCGTTATTCTCATGAGAGCGGCAATGTCATTTTGTGCTCAAATTTCACACAAAATTTTTCTACAATCTTATAAAATGTATTTTTTATTTAAAAGATACTTGAAAAAACAATAATGGACGTTAGTTTTTACTTTAATGTTATAATTCTTGCAGTTTCAGAAATATCAGGAGGTGTACTTGAGAAATCACTGTCATTACTATATTGTTCCATCATATGTGTACAGCTTTTTTTAAATTTTTTATTGTTATTATTTTTTAATTACATAGTAATTTATTATTTTTAATTAGTATTTTGTAGTTATTTTGAAATTTAATAAAATTAATATTTCACTTGATTACCATAAAAATAATGATTTTAGAATCTGTTTATTTGTTACCATAGAAAATATAAGCAACGCTTACCCGATTTGTAATTAAATATACGTTGAGCGAGCGGCAAAGTATTACCTTTCCGCTTTAAAACGAAAAGTAATACTTTGTTGCTCGGCAACGAGAGTTTTCGGCAAATACACATTTTGCGCTCTCTTCACAGAGCGCAAAAGCTTTCGTTCCACTAAGATTGTAGAAAAATACATTTACAGTTTCAATTAATTTTTGATATTGAAAATAGAATTCTTCTGTACCTGACAAGAAGTAGAATAATTTCAAAACTTCGACTTGCAAATTTAAAAAAGGAATTATTTTAGGAAGTAAATTATTAAGTATTTGAAACATTAATCTAATGAAGTACAATTTTTTATCAAGTGTTATTGAAGTATTACAATGTAAAAACTTGTCTTTGCACGTTAGTAGACGTTTTTGCTTCCGAGACAACTAAAGTAGCGGAAGTATTGTAATCACTTCTGAAATATGCAATTTTTTTGTTTCAAAATAACAATTTTCACGCATATCTTACGTTTTAGATCTTCCTGAATAATTTTAGTTTCATGTTTTGATGAAATTTTTAGATATTATGCGGTTTCATGCTAGCATATACATATGTTATTTTCTTATGTTTGGACACCGGGTACTCCCGGGATCAGACCCAGATGGTCAGGCGGACTAATTAGGTTTCTCCCGCTCCGTGACGTAACGCGAACAAATCTTGCCGCATTCAAAAGGTGGACCAATGAAATTTTACACTTTAACAAACAATAAAATTGTTGCAAACGGAAAATATGACTCGAAAAAAAAAGACTTATCAATTAAGAAATATTACATAAGTATGTTAAAATAAAATTCCTTTTAAATTTTCTGGATTAATTTCACAAAATATTAAGGACCCTCCACACGGGACTGTATCCGCTCCATTTAGAGGTGCAGAGGCAGGCCAGGCTGTGCGCCTACAGACTCTGGAGTAACGGGTGTTGGTCTTTCAAACATCCTGGGCAAGGGCATTCGGCCGCTTTATCTGGGCTTCAGAAGTTGCTTGACATCACTCAAATGGCAAGTGACACGATGAAGCCCGAATATAATTTGGATCACAACTATCATGTGATCATTCCATCCAGGGAGGAGTGGGAAAGCAATGCTCTCCCAATAGCCGTCAGAGGACTAGTCTGGTATACCGACGGATCCAAGATGGCGGAAGGTACAAGTGCGGGCGTTTTCGGACCCCGAACCCGACTAACCTACCCCTTGGGAAAAGAATCAACGGTTTTCCAGGCTGAAGTGTTTGCCATTTCAGCCTGTGCGAAATTGATACAAAGTAGGCCCGGCTGGAAGGGACATCGCGTAAGCATATGCTCGGACAGCCAGGCTGCTCTCAACGCCCTTAATGGCGCTAAGGCAACGTCAAGATTGGTGCACGAGTGCCAAGAAACGTTGGATCAACTCTCGGTCCATTGCCCAGTAACCTTGGTATGGGTAGCAGGCCATACGGGAATAGATGGAAATGAGAGAGCAGATGATTTAGCTAAACGAGGCTCGACTCAACCTTTAATAGGTCCAGAGCCGGCCCTAGTAATATCATTCCAGAAAGTGAGGTGTGCTGTGGATGACTGGGCTAAAAGGCAGCACGCCCATCTCTGGGAAGTGTGTAAAACGGCCAGACAGACCCGAGAGCTTATAGTACTGCCCAGTTTAAAACGGAGAAAGGAATTACTATCTCTAAGCAGGGTACAGCTGAGCCGTTTAACAGGTATACTCACGGGGCACAACGTCCTGAGAAAGCACCTGCATATCATGGGATTAGTGGAAAGTCCTCTCTGCCGAAGGTGCGGCTTGGAGGACGAATCTTCGTCCCATGTTCTATGCTCTTGTGAAGCATTGTCATCCTTGAGATGCAAGTATCTGGGATCTCCAATACTGAGTTCCGAGGACATCAGGACTGCAGACTGTAGTGCAATCTTGAGTTTCTATGAGGGACTGGGCACTAGCTAGTCCCTCTTGGATGCCGTGGGGTACAATGGGCCCGTATTTGGTGGCCTACGTGCAACGGGAGCTCTGAATCCCGACCCACCTACAGCATTCAATCATTCAAGGACCCTCCACATACTCGCCGAGGTTGGACGAGTCGAGAATGTAGACCCTAGAGGGTCATTTCGTTGTGCCTCGCGGTTGGTGCTTTAATGCTATTCATATGCCTCAGCCAAGCTCAGCGGGGAACTCGGCGAGGAACCTCGTCCAACCTCGGCGAGAATGTGGATGGTCCTTTATATATGCTTGTGTTTACTCATGTGTCAATATCAAATGTTTATTTTTTCTATTGTATTAATTGAAAACAACCCGCTGAGCATCTTATTCGTCTTGTTGTTAGCAGAGAGTAGCGTGCTCATCTAAAGGGTAGATCAGGGGTGGCCAACCCGCTGTTCACCTTGAACTTTTTTTGGCCCGCGAGATTCATCACACTTATACAAAATATATTTACTTTGTAATGACCAAGGTAGTGAAGACCAATGTATTAAAAAAATACATAATATATGGGAACACTTAATTTTATATGTGGCCCGCCGGGTTATGACGCACTTCCAAAGTGGCCCGCAAGATCATTTAGTTTGGCTAGTCCTGAGCTAGATAATAAAGATAATGAATAGGTACAAAGAAATATTCTTGAACGGTACATAATCTGTGTCCAAATTAAACAAAAACTTTCATTTACGGGTAAATATAAAACCGTTTCTTCTCTAAATTCCAGCAGATTAATTGTTCAACTAATTTTTAATCTTTTGTATTCTTTCAAGACATTGAAGGCTTCACTGGAAGCTAAGGAAAAGGTATAAAGCATATTTCCTTTCTTGATAACACTAACCGTTTGAATTTAATCTTATAATTAAATTTCATTTTTAAAAAGTTCAATCATTACTTTTTTCTTATTTTAGTTTTTTTTTTTTTTGTTAAATTGTCTATAATAATTTTAATAACAGAGTATACGTTACCCGTATAATTTAATATTACGTTTTTTTCCGTAAGTCGAATATTTTAATTTGATTGTACATAAGTGCATTTAAATTTTAATTTACAAAATAAATAAAGGGCTTTTGTTGTGTATCGATATCATCGGGCGATATTTTTACATATATATGTTTTTAAGTAACGATAAAGTCGGCAGTAAAAAATGTGTGTTTATAATGCGCTCAAAAAATATTCGTTTATTAAAAATTACGTAGTGTGCATAATAGATACTACAATCCGTAACGAGTTGCGTTCTAGAATTTGAACCATAGAATACAGAAGGTACGTTCTTATCTTTATACTAGCGAAACCAGCGTCGCCAAAAATTCCCTACCTATATATGTTATGTATATACACCGAGTTTGTGCTTGTATAAGTGTATGGGTCGTCGTTTATACCGTACATACATAGATAGATACATACACACTGTGGACGGACCATGTTACTACTATGACGACAACCGTGCAGCAGCTATCAACAATACATGTGTACACGTCAAGTGCTTCTGAACGATTGATCACCTAAGCTCTAAGAAGACCTAGAACGGTCTACTACTGACGACAGATTTTAATAAGTACCTACTAGGGGTGTGCGAATTATTCGAAATGTCGAATAATTCGTACCGAATCGAATAGTAATATTCGGTTCGAATCTCGAATCGAATAATTCGATTTTTCGAATAATTCGAAAAATCAAATTATTCGAAAAATATTCGAATTATTCGACAGAGAACGAATAATTCGAAAAATCGAATTATTCGAAAGAAAACGAATAATTTGAAAAATCGAATTATTCGAAAGAAGACGAATAATTCGAATAGCTCGAATTTTTAAATATAAAAAAAAAAATCTATAATATTACAATAATTTCATAAATGGGAAGTTACATTATGCTTAAAGAACAGGATAAATCAATCAGTAATAATAAAAGTTTATTGTTACAAAAACTTGTCGCCCCATGACAGTGGGTGTAATAGCTGAATTTTCGATTCGAGTATTCGTTAAAACTTAAAACATAAAAAAATGCGACAAAAGAATCAAGTGAATAACTTCCCAGCGGGAAGTTAAAAAGAATTATTTTTTTGATGAATTTGCTCTGTAAATGAAACTATATTAATATGTACATATAAATTATATTATTAAAGTTCTTAGAATGTTTGAGTCTTAGAAATAAAAAAAGAAAAAATTCGAGCTATACGGAAAAATGAAACGAATAATTCGTTTTTTCGAATTATTCGAATAATTCGATTTTTCGAATTATTCGAAAAGTCGAATTATTCGATTCGAATTCGAATCGAATAGCACTATTCGATTCGATTCGATTCGAGCACTATTCGCGCACCCCTAGTACCTACGCTTAATCTAGTATATCTATGATTTGAAATCAGTAGTTACCTATTTGATTATAGGCCGAACACATTATGGGATGCTTAATTGTATACTATCCTGAAAACAACATTTTTCGTAACTCACCAGGAACGACTAAGTGCTGTTGTTGATGAAAAATATTCATTTGCAACTTCGGTATAAATAAGTTATAATCGATTCAATTCTTACCGCAGTTACTACAGCAAAGAGTTAACTCTAGGCTAAATCAATTTACCAAGCGTGCGTATTATTAACCGTTAGTATTCGTTTGTCGGCTGACTTTCATCGATTTATTGGCACTATCACTTATAGTGCCTTACAATTAGGTAGTCAAAATAAGAAGTGGGAAAGAGTTAAGTGATACAGTCTGAAGGATAATTATATTTCAATCTCAGTTTTGAGCGGCCCTTCGACTCGTCCCCATTCACCATTTTATCGCCACATTTGATCGCAATTCACCATACACTAGAAATTACGTGATTTTTGTTATTTTTGCAAAAATCAGGAATATTTTCAACAATTTCTGATTACTGTAATAAAATGACCATTTTCGCGTAAATTTGTAATATATTAAAGAATAGGTACATATCATAAAAGAAATACAAAAAAATACAATGTAGAGTGTGAATTCGTGCTTTATTGATCCAAATTTATGTACAGCAGTAAAATTTGATATATTGGTAAAGATCGGGTATTTTCAGTTGCGGTTATTTTTGACAGGGTACTGTACATTATTTCGATGACTGATGATGAATAAAACAAGGTTGAGAAGAACCGGGCCGAAAGAAACAAAGTTAAAAGCCAAACCATGTTATTATCTATACTTAAAGAACATTTTGTGATACTATAACTATACATATTCACATATTACATACTTATGTATAGCGAAGCACCTAACAGGCAGGAGGCATGCATCGCTGTGTGTTCATTATTATTATCGACAAAGATAAACACACTAACGAACTGTAATAATAACTAAATATGTACGGGGCATTACGAGGCCGTGTGCTGTTCAAAGTTAAAACACATGCCTCCAATTCCATGTTAACGAAAATATTTTGAAGTTGCCTTTTTTTCTTTTAAAAAAAAGACTATATATAATCATTCTTCTACGTATACGTAGCCTTTTTTGTTTCTCTTAATCCAGACATTGTTGGTTACGCCCTCTACTACTTCCTCCAGGTATACGAATGTGTGCGAAATTGGATGAGTAACAATACACCTATGATAATTATACATAGGTAAAATTAAATTTTGAAATAAAAAATTATTCCAAAAACTACAATTTTTACAACATAATAATAAATGATATACGTCGTACAATAATTTTACAAAGGTTTTACAAAATGGGAATTCTAGTTCTGATTAAAATAATTATCATATATATCTCTAAAGGTATTTGGTTCAATGAATGTTATCTGTGATGAGCCAAATCAGATTTAGTTTTATAGTTTTGATTCGCTCTTGTAGTTAATGCAAGACCGATACTATGCATTCTCTAGTAAGATCATTGATATAGAAGAATATGGATGGAGACTATTTTTTAAGAGAGAGATAAGATATAATATAATACGATCAGTTAGAATGAATATGTAGATTCCTTTGAATGTGTCACAAAAAATAAAAAACAAAAGAATAAATAGACACTAAAACACGTGCAAATAAGCACACAAGATCGATTCCTACAAAAAATTAAGTTTAAAACAATATTAATAAACGTAATACTCCATAAATATAATATTTGGGTAAGTAAATATTATATTTATCAATAACTACAACCATTTATAGCGAAAATTTGTTAATTTTTCTAAATTTTTCATTTAAAAAAACAGGTTTATAATAAGCGGAAAAATATCAATTTTGACACACAAAGTAAAGGAAATACCGAAAAAGGAATCATTCTACGTAATTAAAGAATTCGTTTTTTAATTAAAATATGTGATAATAACGATAAAAATTTTAAAAAGATTGTAAAAAATAAAATTATATAAAAATTAATATATAGGCTAGATTGACCATTAATTTCAGTAGCGTTTTTTATGTAAAATTAATGAGCATATAAAAATTTAACTTCAAGATTGTGTATTTTGTTTGTATTTATTTATTTATTTATTAATAAAATGATAAATTGATAATTTAATAAATGTATAGTTTTATTTATGGTTGTGTTTACTTTTATCAAAAAGGTATGTCTTATTAGTGATTGAAAATTATAAACGAAAACGTAATCTTGTTACAGAAATAGTTATAAATTGTAAATAATCGATTAATTTGAGCAATTTTTGTTTTCAGTTTATAGTAATTTATTTATAGTCATTTATAATATTCTTTAAGTACCGTTAAAAAATACAATGATTTAGTAGACAATTAAGAATTCGAAAAATTAACTGATAAAATAGTCGAATAGCATTCTTAAGGAGTTTATTATTGAATCAAATAGAACAGATATTATAATTTAATAAAAATAATTAATTAATTGTTTATGTTTTTATATAGAAATCGAAATCACAATTATAAGAAAAATATACTAAATATATTGTTTTAAAAGTAATGGCAATGTTTTAATTAAATTAAATTAAAACCGTTACTGTTTATTTACAAAATGACGTCATTCATTGTAAGCACTTTAAGATTCATAATATGTGGATCAGTATTTTGGAAAATCTCCTTCCTTTACAATATTATATACCTTTCCTTCTTCCATGAGTAAGATCAATATTCAGATTATATATATGTATACCTAAGTATGGTGTATGATTAATACCAAAATCCTGGAACTAGCAAACACCATCCATATGATTTTTTGTATACTTATACTTTTTACACTACTTTTGCTCTCTACTTTTACGATGTGAATAGGAAACAAGGAAAGTGATGGTGAGCTAGGATTTGGAAGGTATTTATATGTAGTCTGTGAATCTGTATTCCGATATTAATGTGGAATTGTGAAGGGAAATTGTAGAAAACCTTCACGTGCATAGACGGCCGGGAGATTCGAGCTCTCGAACTGCCAGTCGGCAAGTGTCAGTGCGTAAGCACTCTCGGCCACTTCGATAGCTATTCAGTGCGTTTATAAAAAAATCTCTAATTTTCAACCAAAAATTTTATTATAAGTACTTCGTTATATAAATTATATTTCTAAGAAGTTGTAAACTCAAATTTCAAGTCTATTGGGTGAAAAGCCCCGAATTTTTGGTCTGCTGTATATATAAGCCGGTTAAATGTAACTCCTTAATAGACTGTGATAAATTCTTACTTACGGTTTGTCCAAATTATCTAGACAACAATTCTATACGTTTCCTATAGGAATCTAGGTGTACTTTTAGGTTCAAGAGTCTTAATATAGAGCCTTATAATTTCAGCATGTCTTCATCATGCCAAGCATCGTAAGAAAGGGCTCTTGAAAGTCGATTCTATTTACTAATTTTCATTTTTAAACTGCGTTTGTAGCTCTAAAAATGGGTGTCAGTTTATCGGTTATCTCCCGACCTCAATCTACCAAGGGTATTAGTTAGCTCTCACATTAATGTAGTATTCTTAATTTACTTTACCTTACAGCCTACATAATACATTCTGTTGTATAATTGAAGTTGAAAGTGAAAATATCCTAAACTAATTGTAAGTCCTATATCCTGAATTACGTCCAATAGTTTTGCAGAAATTTACTAATAAACATTAAAAGCTTATTTGTATAAAACGTTATTGCATAAAAAGTATAGTTATATAAGAAAAATTTCCAAACGTTTCTAATCGCTTCAAACGCTGCAAACGCTAAAGATTATAGTAAAAATAGAAATTCCACATAACACCTTAATCCAGTTATCATTTCAAATACATAAAATATTTTACCAACGCTTCCACAATAATTTATTTGTGATATTAGAAGTACATAATTAATACAGAGTAGCTAGATGTATAACAGTCAAAAAAAGAAAGTTTTTATAATTTTTCACAGATAATCTTGTTATGGACTGTTAACTATGCTGTCGCATAGTTACACTGGAATTATCTCTTAAGCGGCCTGTACACGATCAGTAATAATGTCAGTATTTGGAAATACTGACATTATTACTGATCGTTTATTGATAATACTGAAGTATTCGTATATATAGAATTTATGTTCATTATTTTTGCCAGTAAATACTGACAGTATTACTGATCGTCGATTGTGTACAAGCTGCCTAAAGTAAGGTAACTAGGTAAGGAAATAAAGGGGATCCGGATGCGAGGGAGTATTGGGAGATTTTATTTTTTAAAGTTATCAGTTGTAAACTGATCAGTTTTTTTGGTCGTTTGGTACTTTTGTAATTATATAAATTCTTTATCGGAATAATATTTTAAATGTACGAAATTGTGTTTGTGGATATTTTTCCTAGAATATTTTCTGTACTAGCTTCAGAAAATATATAGGGTTAACCTTAATTTTAAAATTAAATTTTTATGTAATTTCTGTCACTGCCGTTAATTAAAATATATCTATAAAATTACCAATCAGTTACTTGGTATAATTACCTAAAAAAAAAAAATTACAATTTCTAAGTACGGTGTAGTTATATCTTATATAATATGTAAATAAAAACTTCTTATTCATTAGTTTATTAATACCTTGCCATAAAATATTGAAAGCTTTTTTTTTTGAAAATCGTCAACATTTACCGCTTAATGCAATGAACTTACTGTTAGAAGTGAGTATCTACTCTTGTTGTATAAAAGCAATTTAAGTTAAAACAAATATTTAATAATTAATAAACAAATATTGCAGCAGTGAGTTTAATTACCTCTTTGGAAATCATCGTAAAACAGAAAATTTAATTATGTTTATGTAAAGAAACATGTATTAAAATATAACAAAAAAAAAAAAAAAAAAAATAATGAGTTTTCAGAAATTGTAAAAAGTACATTTGATATATGTATTTATTATACATACATAATATGTTTGTGTACTGACAATGAGTACTGACTAATTTAAAAATATGAATATTACATGTTTTATTTAAATATTAGTACCGGAGGTATCGGCGCATGAGTATCGAAAACTATTCCACCTCAATTTTTTTATCCTGTTCAAATTGCCCTACTGATGATATAAGTGCATGTTGCCAGGGGGCAACCCGGGGCCATATTGTTTAAACCGAAATTGTTTAAACAATTACAAGGAATTATTATTTTTCAACCGGACAAATTTTTTTATATTCTTTATTGAAATACAAATAAAAAAGGTCCTATGACTTTTCGCGATCAAGTTAATATTTTTAGAGATATGAATTTTTAAAAGTTCAAAAAATCTCAAATTTGAGTACTTTTGACCCATGAAAAATACATTAAAAAAAAATTAATAATATTTATTTTTTAATTCTTTATGCAATAGTTAATAATATCCTTAATCGAGATTTAAAAAATTTCATTGCTTATAGCTGTTTTTTAATTGTTAATTTCGCGCACTCACAAGTATACGTCGCTTACCTAAGTATTTTTTCAACCCGACAAATTTTTTTTATATTCTTTATTTATATACAAATAAAAAAGGTCCTATGACTTTTCACGATAAAGTTAATATTTTTAGAGATATAAATTTTTAAAGGTTCGAAAAATCTCGAACCTTTAACCATTAACAATTAAAAGAAAAGGTATAAACGCGAAATTAGCAATTAAAAAACAGGTATAAACAATGAATTTTTTTTTTAAATCTCTATTAAGGATATTATTAACTACTGTATAAAGAATTTAAAAAAAATATTATTTATATACTTATATATTTTTTTTTTAATATATTTTTCATGGGTCAATAGTATCCAAATATGAGATTCTTCGAACTTTTAAAAATTCATATCTCTAAAAATATTAACTTTATCGTGAAAAGCCATAGGACCTTTTTTATTTGTATTTCAATAAAGAATATAAAAAAAATTTGTCCGGTTGAAAAATAATAATTCCTTGCAATTCTTTAAGGTACCATCACAGTGCAATTTTGCCGAAAAGTATTCAATTTTTACAATTTTTTTTTGGATGGATAGGATGGGGGAATGGGGATGAATTTTTTTTTACGATTAATACCATTATTTGACAATACAAAAATATTTTTTTTTATCAATTTTTTTTTATTTTTTATAATTATTATAATTTTTTGAAAAAAGTGTCTTTAAAAAGGCCGAAATTCGGTGCCCAGGATTGCGGCCGCAGTTTTTATCCGAAAGAAAAAAATCAAATAGATTATTATCAATCTGTAGGTAAGCCGCTATGTCCCTATGGGAGCTTTTTTTTTTCTTTTTAAATCTTCCTATTTTTTCACACGGACAACTAAAAAATTTTGCACTTTTTATTCAAACCGCCACCATTTTTTCAAATTTCAAAGAAAAAAAGTGCTCATAGAGACATAACGGCTTACCTACAGGTTGATAATCTATTTGATTTTTTTCTTTCGAATAAAAACTGCGGCCGCAATCGTGGGCACCGAATTTCGGCCTTTTTTAAAGTCACTTTTTTCAAAAAATTATAATAATTATAAAAAATAAATAAAAATAAATAAAAAAAAATATTTTTGTATTGTCAAATAGTGGTATTAATCGTAAAAAAAATTCATCCCCATTCCCCCATCCTATCCATCCCAAAAAAAATTTAAAATTGATTACTTTTCGGCAAAATCACACTGTGATGGTACCTTAAACAATTTCGGTTTAAACAATATGGCCCCGGAATGTCCCCTGGCAACATGCGTTTATATCATCAGTAGGGCAATTTGAACAGGATCTAGCTGTACTATATCTAGTTGTGTTCACACAGTACGGGAGAAAAAAAAATTAAAAAATTTTAAACAAATTACACGCATTGTATTCTTAGTAGGGGAATTTATAGTAAAATAAACATATTATTAGTTTAAAAGTCTGTCTAATAATGTCCGATGAGATTAGTGACAGTATTCAAAATTTAATCCTATCTTACAATTAGTACCCCACACCATCACATTTTTAATGTAGGACCCACGAATGCATCAATGCGCATAATACTAGTTAATGAAAAGGATGTATAATATAATAACAAATACTGCATAATATAGCGAATTTCTGTTTACAAAAATCTCGGAAACTAGTTTACATAAAAAAACAAAAATCCATGTTCCGCCAGGCATGTGTCTGGCTGAAGAACTCATCTAAAATTTTTGGACGCCCAACGTTTTTACCAAATTTCGTAAAAATAATAGGTATCGTTCTTGAGTTATTGTGCGGACATATGTACATCTATACATATATATACATATATACACACACACACACACACACACACACACACACACACATATATATATATATATATATATATATATATATATATATATATATATATATATATATATATATATATATATATATACAGGGTGTAAAGTAAATAAGTTTCATCCTTTTGAGAGATGGTTTATCTCGGTGTAAAATTGCCGAAGACATAAAAATTTTTTCGGAATTCGCTATCTGAGAAAATCGCATCCCAGCCAGCTCATCGTTTAATATGTATTTCTCTGAATACGCCTCTGACCAAACTAAAATTATTCGCACCCTGTATAATAAAAAATTTTTAAAAATAAAAATAATTTTTTTTTTTAATTTAGGACAATATGTAAACATCTGCCGACTTTTGAATGGATTAGGTACTGTATAGTAAAAAAAAAACCGAACACTGTTTTTCATAAATTTTGGTTAAAATATGTTTGAAATATTTTTGTGGGTTTTTATTTCACAGGACGTTATGAATATTGCAAGAACCGTAACTGTGGTATTGTTCCATTTCTTTAATTACAAATATTTAGTTGCATTACTTTAATTACAAGTATTAATTTAATTAAAAATTACACTTGAATTTTTAAACAAACCAAAATAAAAACTTTCCTTTAATTGTCATAAAACATTGTTGTTAATATTGTTGGTACACAACACAGATTAAAAAGTGAATTTTTATTCACAAGTGAGTAACTTTAGCGGAAAACTGTAACAGAGAATTCCAAACTTCAGCATTAATTATCATTATTGTAAAATTATTTTACCAAATTTGTTCTATTATACCAACAAGCTGAAACAAAACACATTTAAATAATAATTTATGTACCTGCGACACACATCAAAATAAGAGTACCAACAATAATAATAATAAAATATTAAAATACATTTAATAAGAGATACTATAAACATACATAATTATGTATGTAAGCAAATATACAGTAAGGTAAATGTCCCAAATTCCGACACTTTAAGGAAGAACGACATATTTTCCTAGAATAATTTAAAATTCGTTGGAAAGGCTCAAAGTCTTTTGTCAACAACCAGACCAAAATTTTTACTTTAGATAAATTATCACTTAAGAAAAATAGAAAGATAAAATACAAAAAATAAGAATTTTTGTACTACTGAAATGACACATAATTTCGACATCTACCATAAGACTTAGCTCTAAATTCAATACCTTTGTGAACTTATTTTCGTGTTTTTAAATTCAACAGTGTCCATAATTTTGACTATAAACGCTTTAGCTCAAATAAAAAAGAAAAAAAATTGATAAAGATGCATTTAACCTTTAACCGGTAAGGTGATGTCTGTGAGTCGTATACAAAAATATTCTTTTTTGTTAACTGAACTTTTGTGTATTCTTTTATGGTTTAGGGCAAATTTTACCCTGCTGGCGTAAGGGGAGTGGTCTCCAGTTTTTGGCTATCTATGTTACCAGCCCGCGGTATGTTAATCTGTTGATGTCTCTCAGACATCACTTTACCGTGATTATTATAAAAATTCACCTTACCGGTTAAGGGTTAAGTATAATTTATTGAAAAATTGCTTTATTTATTACACGTACATATTAGTTAATAATGTACTTTTCCAATTTCTGCTAATATAAAAATCAGTACTGTTTTGTTGTATATTTCGCAAAATAACTAATTGATCATTAATTTTAGTACAATATTTGTTAAAAATAAATCGAAATATACAAAAGGTAGTATTACCTAATGTTCATAGATATCTCTGATATACAAAACGAACGTTTTAAAAGCAGAATTTTTTTAAATTCTTTAAAATAATATAAACGTTTGATTTTAAGACACTGTCTGATTTTGGGTCATTTACCTTATCTATTGATTCATTCAAATTGATATTCCTTTTCAGTTCCCAGTGTGTCAAAATCGTCAAAACATTTTTTTTAAATAAACAATTACAGACATACATATGTACTTGGGGATTCACAGACCATCATGATATCATCACACCAACCATCGACGATAATCAAGAAGTTGGCCAAGTGCGTATTTAACACACATTAAGCCGAGTTCCTGAGTTATTTGCGTTTTTGTATTTTTGGGGATAAAATACATCGCATCGCATATTTTTTTACGGTTTACTGTGAAAATAAATAAATATATTTGTACTTGTGTTACTTAAGGGTCAATTAAGTGGTAATTGGATTCCTTACAAACCACATGGACTTTGAAATACAATATTTCTGAAACGAGGTATAAAAAGTTGTTAAAAGAACCTTAACTTGATTTTAAAGGATTTTTCTAATGATATGCTGCAAACAGTATACATATAGTTATTTTTGGAGGAATTTACGAAAAAAATTTTTCAGCATTTCTCTTAATAATTTTGATTTGAATTTTTGGAAATGTTATCTAATATCAGAATATACTTAGACGTAAAATTTCACTTACTGAGTGTACTAAAATTGTTTATGCCCAGCTTTAAATACGGAAGATAGGTACCATAAGAAATTAAGAAAGAAATTGTTTTACTGACGGTTAATTGAGATGCATGTATTATATTTGCAAAATTTCGTGTTCATACATCCAAAGACGTGGAATTTCTGAAAATGTTACAATCAAAAAATTATAAGACCTTCCAGAGTTCTTCGGAACCCTAATCTTTGAAAATTATTTTTTAAAAATCCATAAACATAATATATTTATGACCTGTCAAACTGGATATATTTATGTGTTTTGGAAACACCAGTAACCTATTTTTATTTATTTTATAACATAAGTATGAATATGTATTTTTAGTTGTATGTGTATGATTGCCGATTGGTATTCGTATTATTTTATTATCATTTTATCAATAATAAAACAGTACATTCTTCCTTATTTTTTTAACAATACAGGTACTGGTCTAAGCTGTTTTAAACTGTTGCATAACTGTGTGAAAATAAATTAGCGATTTAAAATTTCTTTAAATCAAAGTATTAAAATTAAAAGTATGTGTATGTGCGTGAATAACAAACCAATTGTATATTTTAGAAATGTTTTAAAATTTAATTGTTGTGTCATAATTCATAAATACTTCAACTTAACGTACTTGCTCTGAGATAGTCAGGTACAAAAGTTTATCTCAGCAAAAAAACTTTATTTTATCAAAAATTAAATAATGTATTGATATTCTTCAGTTATTATATTTGTATACCACTTGTTTTTTTGTATTTCCGCGTGCTTATGTTGTAGCAATTTAAAAGAATTGTTGAAAAAACGTTGTAAAAACGTAGTAAAATGATGTTTTTAAATTATATTTCAAAATCGGCGTGGTCAATAATTTTTATTTCTTATTAAATATGGTTTGTAACTTTGTATTAAATAACATATTCAATTTTTATCAAATTCCTTTGACACGTTTTCATTTTATTCTAAAAAAATAGAATTTTCCCATAAGAACCCGTGTTAAAATTACAAAACTTTGAAATCGTTTTTCTCAAAATTGGGGTGGCCAATTTTTTTTTCGGTAAGGGCTCGTATTATTGGTATTGGAGAAAATAAATATCTAGAGAACTTTGTTAAATTTCCAAATAATTTAATGAGATTTGACGAAATCGATCTATTTGATATATGTATGACGTAAATTGTCTCATTAAAAATTATGTTCAAATTTTTATGGACACTACTGTATAACTATTTTCAAAAGATTTCGTAAACAAGCAGGTAAAAATATTTTGTTGACAAAAAAATTTACATTCAAAAAAGCAAAGGAAAAAAAATGATAAATAATCAGAGCCTGATTAAGTTTTTGTTTCTAGGGGCCATTTTTTAACACGTTTTTGACAATCGAAAATTTCTGAAATGAAACTTGATCCGTAAAATTTAACTAGCAATACTTAATTAGTAGACTGAGACCTTTCTCTCCTGCAAATTATGAAACTTATTTACTTTACACCCTGTATATATATATATAATAAATAAATATTTATATACACATATTTATATATATATATATATATATATATATATATATATATATATATATATATATATATATATATATATATATATATGAATTTTAGTGAATGTCATTTTCGATTTCTGTCATAGTCCCGGACTCAAGTCGCACATGACAGTGGTTGCAATAGCTGAATTTTCGATTCGAAAATTCGCTAAATGTGAATTTTGCGCTACCAGGAATTTTTTGGATTAGTATTTTTTTTGTTTGTTCGTCAATCATTTTTAAGGGAATTTTTTTTTTGATCGCTAAACGTATTTTTTGAGCAGAAGTTTTCGCCGGCGCTAGGTGTGCATTTCTCCACCTAAAAGTTTAGAAATTAAGCCCTGCCTTCCAGTATGTCTAACTTTATGCATGTTAATCAAAAACCCGTTAAAAATAGAGTGTCCTATCTACTTGTTATAGTTTTCTGAATAATCAATCAAAATTAAAATTTAAACCAATTTTTAGCGATTATCGTCAAGATATTTAGTCAATTAAATCAGTGGAAGTAAGTATTTTTCTTACTATTTTATGATATCAGTTTATAACTTTTCGGTACAATTTTTGTTAGAACGCATTTCAGTCTTACTACTCTTTTTGACAAATTTTGGTGTTTATCAGCAGTCCTTATTTACCAGGCATAACTTTTTGTTTAGTTAGGTATAGGACAATTTTAAGAAGCTCTTTGAAAAAGTGGTTATTATGTATTAGAATTAATTTTACCCTTCTTTCCCCAAAACATGTTGGTTGAAAATACAAAAGATTCATAACTTTTCAATCTTTTCAGTTCAAAACAGTAAATAAAATATAGGTACATATTTAATATGTTTATCAATCTGTATACACACACAATATGTGTGTTATAAAACGTAAAATGCATGTTACTAATTAAAATCATTAAATATTCTATATCTATTTACATAGAAACAGAATCGGTGCTAGAATTTTTATTACCTAGGATAAGAAAATGTAGTATTATGTAAATTACGCCCCTAAGTTATCAAATTTTCTACTATTTGTCGCCCAAAAGAATGGAACTTGTCAGTAGAAGAGTCAGATTTTGCAATGGATATTGCAATATCCAGTAGTTACTGGATGCTTTAACTTTCTTCTTGAAATGTACAGTACATATTAAGGGTGATCGTGAACTTTTTTCCCAAACTATTTCCGCCCAGAGGTTTCCACTGTCTGTATTTGAATATATTTGAAACAAAAAAAACTGTCAACAGTTAGTTATTCGAAAAGTATATTAGATGTACATACAAATACATTCATATTGATTCACATATATGCGCCTATACTCCGGCTCTGAGAGACCTCCGGCTAAAATTTAATTAATTAGTAATTTTGTTGTAATTATAGAATTTTGATATTTTGGACTTTGGTCAATCCCATCTATTAGTTTAGTTTTTAGAACCTTAATTTTTTTTGGTGTATTACATTTAACAGGTTTAATGTCTAAAGTGGACTTATTGTTATTCTTTTATCCTCGTCGTTGTAATATTTTTTTTGAACAAACACTTTGTATGGCCCTGTGCAATATCTTTCATCATATTGATTTACTTCTCTTTTCTCCTTATCATCGGTTTGTTTGTTTTTTGAAGGTGTCATCGGGTGGCTCCATAGTCACATTTGTATCTGTGACGTGGAGGACTTTTTTCATAATTTCAGCTATAAATTAATTATACGTTTATGTATATTTTATATAATTAATTTCCAACTGAATCACAAATAAACAGTTTACAATTAAATAGTAATTCACAACGTAACAATTAAGGTTTGTATCCTTCTGCTGTTTTGTATGAACTGATTTCACAAATTATAATATATAACACTGACTTTATATATTCTGTGGACACATACATAATATATTACCTATGCATAAGTATTATGTTTGTATTACATCCTGCGGCGTGGGATAGGTAGGTATATTTTTATGACTGATCAAACGGTGGAAAAAATTGTTGCTAATATAAACAAAACCTTACTCATAGAAACATAATTCACTATAAATCCAATTAATGTTAATACATTTAATAAATCATAAGTTACTTATACATATATGTTTCTAAATATCAAAAAATTTTAAATTATCCGCAATATTATTTTTTTTTATTATTGTACTTCATTTTAAAGCAAGATGGATAACTACAAAGATATCAATTTCATTAATTTAACATATACTTGAAATAAACTTTTATTAGGAAAGTAATCCTAGCATGGACTTTCAGTGTACTTCTAATAAAATTTTATAGAACTGAATGAGAAACAATATTTTTAAATCTCAACAGTTTCGATGTTGCTTAAATAAAAATGTTAAAATTATTAAATTTATGACTTTAAAAAGATAGCGTTGTCTTTTGTTACCACATATATTTATCTCTTTGTTTCCTTTGGCAAGTTAACATGCCAATGGCACTGAATCGGTTAAAATTAACACGATTTGAAAAATGCGTTATGTAATAAACAAATATTGTCTGTTTCACTTAAATTTAACCATGATTTATCACTTATGAATTTAAATAATTTCCGTTTTCTTGGCTTTATTTCTTTCATTATTGCACTTACGTAAATTTTAAATTTGCAGTTTGTTTTTAAAAAATAATAAAAGATTGATTTGTTTTGAACATAAGAATTATTTAATTTTTTAACGATGACTCATTTTCAATTTGATTTGAAACGGGGTATATAAGTGCAGCGTCACATTTATATTACGTTAATACATACTTGTATGCCTGAAAAAAAAAACTACTGGACACATTTTTTTTTCACTGTTAAGAAACTAAACAGTTTTAAATGGATACCAGGCAATGTTATATGAGGTCCACTAGGATCCTGCGGATCCAAAAACGCCAAAAATCAACTATCCAACCGATTTCGAAAATTTTTCTTCGTTGGAAAGCTAAACTATTTTAGATGAATGTAAGTGATGTTAAATAAGGTTCCCAAGACCCTAGTGGATCGCCATCAATTATGTTACATAAGGTTCGTCAGGGTCTTTAGAACTCAGAAATGCTAAAACAAACTACCCAACCAATTTTGAAAATTTTTTCACTGTTAGAGCTAAACTATTTTAGATGGATACAGATTGTTATATGAGATCCGCCAGTGTCCAATATTTGGAACTTCGCTATGTTATGCAGATGTCGCAACAGAGGTATTTTAATTTTTTTAGGATTTTGTAGTTCCACAACAAAATTCTTATGAAATTGTTGTGTGACAAGAACCCAAACTTCAGTCCCATTTCTATGAAAATATGTTTGAGGGTATTTTTTAAAATAGAAAAAAAAACTATTAATAAAATTTCTTATCTCATATCGACATTTTATAGCTTATATTAAGGCCTAATTTTAATATAAAACCCAAAAATACGGAAAAATTAACTGATATTAACGAAGTCCCCAAATAAAAAAAAAAATGCAACATCTCTTAAAAATACAACTGTCAAATCATAATATAATAGTAGACTTCAAATAAACAGGACACCGTAAAATATTTCCAACTAGTTTTTTTAATAAATTTCCATTTTTTCGTAAAAGTAAATTATAATATACGGCAATTATTTATATATAATTCATAAAAGAACAGTCGCAATAAGTTTTTCTCACATTTAAAATTTATTTTTGACATTTAAAAAATGGCAAACACTCAAATTATCTAAAGAGCAAAATAATATGCCTTGACTGTAATACCACATGTTAGCTAACCAAACAAAAAGAAAACACATGTTTAATTTTGGGATGTGGCTATTTATACATACAGTATGTATACGCAATTGGCTATTTATACATACAGTATGTATACGCAATTGGCTATTTATACATACAGTATGTATACGAAATTGGCTATTTATACATACAGTATGTATATGAAATATCTTGTTTAAATATGCAATATGTACACGCAGTTGGCTACTTATACATAATTACCGTATTTTTCAAAAAAATATCATACAAATTTCGTGGTGCGCGTATTAAAATGGACTTTTCCATTGGTGACAGTAAAATAACTTACAATAACGAATTTATCAATTCTAATAATAACGAATTTCTCGGGTACCACCGATTGAATTTTGCATAATCTTTTTAGCTTAAGAAGTTATCCCTTAAACGGATTTTTGCGACGCGAACTGAAAGTTGCATAATCTGAGGGTTTAAATTAGCAAAAATTAGTATATGAGATATAAATAGGCAAATGTACTATCGGATACCCTCCGACTTAACTAAATGTTTTTCTTATATACTCTTTTTGACTTAACAATAAGAAATTATTTTCTAAATTAATTTTTAGAAACGTTGATCGAAAGTGTATTTTTTAATCCATTGAATACAGACACAACTAAAAAAAGGTTTCCGTTATTATGGTGATAAAAACTAGAGGCAGATTCTTATAGAATTTGATCAGTGGAACAAAAAAGGAAGAACAAAGTTTTTCGATACCCTGTTTAGTTCTCGAGATAATACGTGTCTTATTTCTAAAACTTACTATAATGAGATAAGGGATTGTATATTATACACATACACATATACATAGCATCAATTTTTATGAATTTAATTAAAATATTTTGATTTTTATTCACAGAAATAAGTGAAAAATGAACGGGACATCACCAATGAAGCCTCATTCTTAGGCAAAGGGTAATTATTTACAAATAGGCCTTGGCGTGTAATCGCTTCAAAATTATTTAATTACCCTTTGCTTGAAAATGAAGTGTCAGTGATGCCGTCCGGTCCATTTTCCACTTACTTCTATCAATAAATGCCGTAATATACCTACCGTAATTGTCTATTCAATATAGTAAGTTTTACAAATTTGACACGTAATATCACTAAGGAAAATATCGAAAAATTCGTTCTTTCTTTTTTGTGTTACTCACCAGTTTTTAATTTTTGTTGCTACGGTAACGGAAAACTTTTAGTAACCCCTAAACTTAGACATTCGAATGGTTGAAAAATACGGTACCGGTCCGCGTCGCCAAAAATTCGTTTAGGGGATAACTTCTTAAGCCAAAAAGATTATGTAAAAATACCCCTGTCGCAGCATCTGCATAATATAGCGAATTTCCAATCATAAAAGTTACTTTTTTTCGAAAACCCGCTTACCTAGAATAATGGTTCAAAATGTATTTTCTGTGATTTTCTTGGTTCTTTACCACAATGTAAAAAAAATTGGAAAAACTTTTAAATTTTGGCAAATTGTTTGCAAAAAAACTCATTTTTTTGAGGTTTTTGGAATTGGACGTGTCTGACTGGAGAACTCATACAAAATTTTTGGACTTCCAACGTTTTATTGTTTTATTATATTTGCATCCCAAACTAGTATCTATCCTATAAATATAACAAGTTTCATCCAAAATGAATTTTTCGGATATATAGGCACTTAAATTTTCGAAATTTCTAAATTAATTTAAAATAGAGTTAGTCTCCAGAAATTTTGTATTATGGTAAATTTAATGTAATAAATGACAAGTATATAAGTATAGTAATTATAAAGCATTCGCATAGAACAATAGTTTTAAGTATACATGCACATAAGCAAAATAATTTTTGAATTTTCCTGAAGGAAGGAAATATTTTCCCGTAATAAAAAGTATCCTAAATGTTGACGCAGGTAATAAGTTATCACTACACCAGATTTCATAAAAATCCGTTCAATAGTTTTCGCGTAATATGTGCACATGCTCAAAAAGTTTTTTTATTTTCCTGTGGGAATGAGCCACTTTCCCGAAATAAAAAGTATCTGAGATGCGGACTCAGGTAATAAGTTATCACCACACCAAATTGCATCAAAATCCGTTCAATAGTTTTTGCGTACTGTATGCACATGCTCAACATGGTTTTTCCATTTTCCCGTGGGAATGAGACATTTTCTCGAAGTAGAAAGTATCTTAGATGTTGATCCGGGTAATAAGTTGTCGGCACACCAAATTTCATTAAAATCCATCCAGTAGTTTTTGTGTGATGCGTGAACAGACGAACAGACAGACAGACAGACAGACAGACAGACAGACAGACAGACAGACAAAAATTTAAAAAATCGCTGTTTTGATATCTACATCGATAACTATTTACAGTATCTGCACAATTTTTAAAAAATATTCCCTATACAGAAACGGTCTCGTTACATTTGTATTATATGTATAGATTACCTATTAATGGCTCTTTATTTAAAATATTAATTTTTTTTTAAAATAAATCGCCCCTTGTTCTAGGAAATATATATTTTTTAAATTTTTATAAAATTTCTTATGAAAGTGAGCTTCTTAGACAATTTTATTTTGTATTAATGTATTTTATTTTGTATTAATGTGAAACATGAACATTTAAATGTTGGCAATTTCTGTATTGTGGCGTTATCTATCTAGCGCGTTAGTTAACTACTTTATTTAAAAGTTCGAATAAAATTCCAGTCATTTTAATTTTTAATTGTTCAATAACTTCAGTACCTTCAGTATCATAAAAGCAAGCAAAATAATATTACAATTTATTTATGTAGATACATATATGATGGAAAGTTAAGAAAAGAAAATGTTTTTTTGGAAGTTCGTGTTTAAGGTAAAATCGAAAAAACTTGGAAAATTTAATTAGTAATTAATTTTTTTTAAATATTTTTAGGTTTGGTTGTAAATGAATCTACTGTTGATCTTTTAATATGATACTGAACTATTCATTATTTAAAATGAAAAATTGTGTACTTATTAGATGATGAAAATAAAAAATTAGTAGTTTGAAAAACCGAAACAAATCGACCGACGTCTTGAAAAAGTCTGTCGGGACACCGGAGCAACGGAGCTAGAACCGTGACAAATCCGGGAAAACCAAGACGTATGGACACTCTACACGGATTGTGAATGTTATAAACTTTAAGTTTTGATTTTTAAGCACATTATGAGTGAAATTGAAAATTAACAACATGTGAAATTTGACATTTTAGTTAAAGTGCATATAAAATATAATACCTACATGTTTTTATAAAAATGCAAATATAAATAAATGTTTTCTGTTTTTTTTTTTTTATTTTAATTGTTATTAATTATTTGGCTTTTTTAATAATTTAGAATTTTTCTGTCAAATGAATAAATTCTGAAAATATGATTTTATGACATAATTTCAGTAAAAGTGAAAATGAAATTTTTCACCCACACTTTTGTAGTGTCAATGTACATTACTGGATCCCAATTTTCAAATGGATAGATAATTTCAGTAGCGTAGAAACTAATTATTAAAAAGTTGCAAACCAAATGTGTTTATATGATAATACGTACTTATAAAATTTATATACGTGTTCTTCCGAAAATCGTAAATACCTAATTAACTTTCTCTCGATGAAGTTGGATTGACAAACATTTACATTAGGGATGTTATGGATATTCGTAACCGTAACTAAAACTACCGATATCCGAAATAATTAAATATCCGAAACCGAAAGCGTATACGAAAATGAAAGTTTATAAGTCTAGTAAGTACTTAACACATTAAATATTTCAGTCCCTTTTTGACAATCTTGCCAGAACTTAAACACTTTTTTAAATATTTATATTGTTAAAATCGAAACGTTATTTTGAAGCCGGTTAAAATTAATATATTTTACATTAAAATGTGTGGTCAATACAATCACCCGCTAGTTAATTATCGCTAGATTTGATGCTAGAAAATTGAGAAAAAACAGGTCATAGAGATTTTTTTTTATTTAGATTTTATTTGTAATGATTGAATTACAAAATTCAAAAGGATGTTAAAAAATGTGTGTATTCACTATGAGCTTTTGCCTGCAGTAAATCCAGCTGCTCAAAATCGGTTCCAATATATCAGTTGGTCAGGAGGGCATTTGTACATAATTTTAATATTTTCTTTAAGAAATAGTATTTTTTTTTTAAATACTTGTTTGATTTTTTCAAGGCGAGTACTTTTTACGATGTGTGTTTACCAAATTCTACAAAATAATTAAAAAAAAAAAAAACATTGTAACCCTACTATTTTGAAATTTTCAAAAAAATATCATGGAAATTACCTCATATATGCTTTTTCTGAGTTAATTATTGAAAAATATTCTATTTTCCGAGATTTTTAAGGTAAAACGAGCAGATGTATGGTTTTTGTTAAACAAATTTCAGATCTTTAATACATTTTTGCCTTAAAAAAATAAATATTTAATATTTTCAAAAATGTATGATACAACTTGTCAAAATTTAAAATTATTTGTTTTGTTGTCAAAAGAAAAAAAAAACTGAATGTGCAAATTTATTTACCACTAAAATGATGGGTTTATACATATAATTATAACGTAGTATTGTCATTTGGATAGAAAATTACGTAAAAATATTATTGTTTGAATATGATTTAACGTAATTTTTATGCGATTGTAGCAAGCTCTTATTAATTTTAGGAAGGTGTAAACATCATCTAAATTCTGATCATATCACATAAAAAACTGCGCCGTGATTTTTTATCTAAAAAAAAATGGAATAGAGATACATTATAAAAACATTTAACTGACAAAGAAAAAGAATATAGCCGAATCGTTAAATTGGATTAAAAAAATCATGACATGCTACTTAAAAAGCGGTTTTTTTCGAATTTAGCTCGTAAAAAATGAGACAGAAAAAAAAAGAATGCGAGTGCGAGTGAAATGGAGAACGACATATTTCCTAGTTTTTCTCGAAAAGTAAGTAATTTAGAGCAACGGTATAAAAACATTTTTTATGCATTTTACCTTTTACTAAGGCTTGGTGTAAAAAAAAATTTGAAAAATTGCTTAATTCTGGCAAAAAACTCATTTTGTTGACAAAAAACGCCCGGAAAACCTACTTCTGGGCATCCGACGTGTCTGGCTAACGAACTCATCCAACGATTTGGAAAATCGAATTCGCACACAAAATTTCATAAGCATTAAACGTTTCGTTCGAGAGTTATCGCGCGGATACATATATATATATATATATATATATATATATATATATATATATATATATATATATATATATATATATATATATATATATATAATTTTAGTGAATATCATTTTCGTATTCTAGGGACCTCAAAACATATTTCTGATATGGTCTCGGGCTTAGGTCGCACCATGACACCTGGCGTAAAAGCTGAATTTCCAGTTTTGGAAATTCGCTAAAAAACAAAGATCAGCTGAATCGGAGGTATTAGATTATTATAATGGTGTAGTTATTATAAAAATATTGGGCCATGTGCATAAACTACTACTAAAGTTAGTAGTGAAATTTTAGCAGTGCTACTAGGCACTACTACACTTTCACTGAAATTTAGTAGTGAAATTTTAGTAGCGGGCACGGTTGCTATTAAATATAGAAAGTAGTGTGTTTTGAACTTCTCAAGTAAAATAACCGTCCAATAAAAATTTATTTAATAAATATTTTTTACTAAAATATCAGTAATATTTTTTCACCTATGTACTTAAATTCGAAAATTGTAATAATTGTAATAATTTATTATTAGACGGATAGAGTATTGAGAGATATTCGAGAAATGAATGATATTCGCAAGTTACATAACAGGAAAATTTACAACAAAAGAATTGACTAGGGATGTAACGCTACCTAAATTTGCCGATACGATATCGCTACCGATTATTGTAGTTAATAATCGACGATACGAATACCGATATCAATGCCTTAGTAAATAATAAATCAAATTATATGTACCTTGGGCGTTTGTATGTCTTTATATGCATAAAACTTACCTATATTTAACAGGGACTCGACTTTGTTGGAAATGTAAAAAAATGTCAGATCAAAACTCAAAGAAAATATTTATTACAATTATTATTATCAACCAAAGTGGTAATTAAGAAAGTTAGTAAAGTAAATTTCATTACATAGAGTAATAAATTGATACATCTTTTGGCAGATTTTTGTTAAGAAAGCAAAATTTTTTCAAATTATTTGCAAATAATCTGTTACGTAAATCATTTTGTATGAGGCTTGCGGTTGAAAACTTTTCAACTTTTCGAACTGTGTGATATCGGTTGTATTCTAATCGGCTTGCCGATTATAACGGTATCGAAATTGGAATCGTTACATACTTAGAATTAACCCATTAAATAAATTAAACGAAGACAATCTTTTTTTATTTCATTTTTATTTATTTATTTTTGATCCATTCTAAAATATTTATAACTTTTTAAATCGTTTAAAAAGTAGTATTCATAATATTTATTAAATTTATTAAACTTGTTAAAGATTATCCATTTTATTCTTCGAAATAAATACCAAATACGAAATAGATGCATTAAAAACAAAACAAAAAGAAATTCAAAAAATAAAATTGACATTTGTCATAAAAGTCAAAATATAAAATTGACATTTGTCATGAACGTCAAAATATAAAATTGACATTTATCATTAATATTGTTTAACATTTTTCAAAATTTAACCAAATTTCACACTCATACCCATCTTATTATTAAAAAAAACTATAAAAATAATTATAAACGGTGAAAATAAAACTCTTTTTATTTTTTTATCTTTAAATAACGTGTTGCCAAATTTAAATTGCTATTACCCTAGTAACAACTAGTAGTAGGAACAAAAAATTTTTATGCACATCAATTATTTAATAGTACAACTATGTTCTACTTTCTAGTAGCGACTAATGGCAATATTTAGTAGCAGTTTATGCACATGGCCCATTAATTGTAATAATAACGCATTCAATCAGTATGTATAAGTAGCCAACTGCGTATACATAGGTACTTCATGTTTAAATAGCCAATTCAGTATACATATAATAATTATCATAATTATGTATAAATAGCCAATTTCGCATACATACTGTATGTATAAATAGCCAATTGCGTATACATACTGTATGTATAAATAGCCAATTGCGTATACATACTGTATGTATAAATAGCCACATCCTTAATTCTGAGCTAGCACAATATAGTTCTGTTATCATGTTCTCTTTTTAATTTTAGATTCCAGTGAATGAATATGAATGGTTACAAAAATAGTCTGAGTTTAAATACAAGTTTCCTCATTATTTAGGAGCCCTTGATGGAAAACATGTCACATTAATATCACCAGCTCACCATGTCACATTAATATCAATACTCACAACATTGTTTTTGTTGGCCTTTGCAGATCACAATTTTTCGTTCATGTTTTGTGATATTGGAAGTAAAGGAAAAATTAGTGATGGTGGTGTGTTCAGAAAGAGTGTATTGTTTAAAAGACTTCAAACAAATACTTTAAATTTACCAAAACCTGAACCATTGCCTGGTGGTGATGTAAATATGCCGTATGTTTTCGTTGCTGACAATAAATTTCCACTGCATATCAACTTGATAAAACCTTTTGCTGGAGATCATCCTGAAGGAAATTTACAAAGAAAATATAATAAAATACTTTCTTCCGTTCGCATTGTTGTGGAAAATGCGTTTGGTATAATGTCAGCAGGATTTCCAGTCCTAAGGAAACCTATTGCTCTGCAACCAGAACAAGCGTGTAATGTGGTAATGACATATTGTGTCTTATTACATGATATTTTAAGGAAAAGTAGTAATTCAACACCTATATACACTCTACCATATTACGCTGACACAGTTACCAATGATGATGTAACAATAGTAGGGAGTTGGAGACAAAAAATAGGGGATGGTGAAAGCGCTTTCGCACCCTTGCGAAAAATCGGACGATGTTCTAGCTTATCGGCAATCGAATTTATGGATAAATTTGGCGAATATTTCTACACACATATGTACATAAATTATTTTCAAAAAATATTATGACTGATTACATTCAATGTGTTTCAATACAAAAATAGTCCTTAAGACCCCCGTAAACGATGAGATCTCTATCGCTACATGTTACAGGTATCAGTATCAGCAAGTATCACCTGGTATCGTACTTGTCTCAAATATCGTGGTAACTATGGTTGCATTTTTATTTTGGCAATTAATAAAGTAAATAATTGTTATCTATTTTAATAATCATGTCTGCAGATAGAGATTTTTGGGAAGATTTTATTAATATGTACAAATTGTACCCATGTTTATGGGATTCAAAATGTAAAGATATTTGTAATAAACAACTACGTTAATCCTACACTCTACCATTCCTAATAACTTGGAAAAGTGTTTCGTCCATTCATAAATAATTTCTGAAATCGATTGGCTGGCTCAGTTTTAACTCTTTAATCAAATTAAAATATTCTTATATTCAAATTAAAATATTATAAAATATTATCCATATTCTTTTTTTGTGTTTTTTTATCTTTTAGGCATCCTGATACTGCAATTGCAGTTGCCAATAGCACAGATCGTAGATCGCACATTTCTTTATTAGGTTTTATGACTGAGTTTCAGCGTGTGTGTGCTAAACAATCATGATATAGGGCTGAGATATGTATCGCTATCTGTATTGATACCAGGTATCGATAAAGATCTCACTGTGTATGGGGGCCTTTTTACTTTAAATAGCACCGACGGATATTCTGAAATTTTGTACCTCAGTTCAGTTTCTTATAGTAATATAGTGTATCTCTCATCCAAAAACTGAAGTAGCTAAACAATTTTAATTAGGCATAAGTATGTGAACTTAACCTCACATTATGTTCTTCATTACACAATCCTGAAATGAAATTAGCGGTTACGGTTTAAAAATAAATAAACAACACAATAAAATAAACAATTTTATTTAATTAAATAACCAAGTAAAATAAAATTTTAATTACTGTACGCGAAAATACAATAATTTTTGTGTCAAGTCGACACATCAGAGTAGACTTTGTCTCCTATCCCTTAATTCAGCATTCACAATCAGTGAGTGTATCTTTTTAATTGACTTGCTGTGACTTCGAATATTAAAAAACTCACTTTATCAGCATATTCTACACATGTTAAGGAATCAATTTACGCAACAAAAAAAAATCAATTTTCTGAAACCATAGATCTCCCAGAATGTCACTTTCTTTTTTACACAACCCTGAAATGTTTAAATAAACCTTAACAATAAATTTTCAAATTATAGAATTATACAGTAAATAGTTTCTCACATTACTTGTAATAAAATCATTAGTTAATTTTAATTCAAGTTACCACATCAATTTAAAACGGCCTAAACAATAAAATTAAGATTCATTGATTTGAATTCATTAAAACATTTTATCTATTTACGTTTAAAAACAACGAATTTAATCATTTCATTTTCAAAAATTTCATCATTATTTTTTACTTCCATTTACAGAAATTGTTTTAATTTTTTGGTTAGTTAAAACAAAATGTTTTGTTTACAATTTATCATAATAAAGTTAAAAATCCCTATATCACTGATCGTTTTCCATTAGCAAAACACAAACGAAAGATTTGAGTGCGCTCCATTTAGAAATAGTATATTGTGCTTGTGCAATAAGAGCGGGAAATTGTCGATTGCCCACGAGAGCGAAGTTGCTCATTCGCTCAAGTGGACAATCGACAATCCCGCACGAGTTACACATACTATTTTTTATTACGAATTTCACATATTTTTTTTTTTTATTATTATTACAATCTTTTATTTTTTAAAATTATATTTGTGAGTGTTTGTTTTTTTTTTAATTAAATATTGTTTAAATTACTTTGTTGATGATTTCTATAGAAATTTTATGAAATATTTATTAAATGAAAAATCAGGAGGCGGCTTTGCGTGTTTATTGCCAATTTACATGCGGAAACTATACTTTCCGCACACTAAAGGCATGTGGGAATAATAGAGTGGTCAAACAGATATTTTGCGTACAAAAATGTATGCGCCAAGTTAGTACTTCTCTCGCAGGAGTAATAAAAAAATAATATTGCTACAGTCAACGTAACTGTATGCCATTTAAAATAATATTACACAGAGCGGTGCACTGTGGTCGTATTCCATCAGAAAAAATATTACACAGTGCATAACACTGTGTTACAGTGTATCTACTTTTTTCTCTAATGGAACATCAACTTTTATTGTGTTTCTGCAGAGCGCAGCATAGAAAAAGTTACCAGATTTAAAAAGAAAATACTTTCAATTAGTTTTTTGTTGTATATGTATTGTTACCTAATCAATAAATCCTTACAAAATACTTATATATCTCTATTTGGGGTCGCGAATGAAAAAAGTTTAAGAAGCCCTGTTTTAAATGATATTAACATTATATTTAAGTAGATTTTAGATTAAAAAACCCTAAATTGAAAAGGATAATAGATAAAATATCTAGAAGATTATCGAAGATTAGCACCATAAATTTTAAAAATGATTCTCACTCTAATTGAATAAAGATATCCGATTCTTAAGTGACTTACGAGGAACTTCATCCTATCCTATTATATTCTCAAATGATCTTCTCCTTAACTTAAATTTAAGACTTAGTAACAAGTTAAAAAACAAAAAAGTAAGATAAAAAGAAAATACGAGCAACCTTAAAACTAGAAACAGTTTAAGAAGAAGATAAAAGGCGCATCCTAAGCAATGAACTTGGAAGTATGTGCAATAAAAAGTCCCTGATGGTTGGGGGGGAGAATATTACTTAAATGTTAATTAAACTGTACAAGGTAATATTACATCAAGTATACTGTGGACAAATTAAGCAGTTTAGAGAGTGCAAAATAATTGTTGGTCTTTATCTACAAGTTTAAATTTGTTTTAAGTTTAAAAACGACTATTATAATTTTTTTTTTTTAAAATCATAAAAAGTAAAAGGTTTAGATAATCATATTGTAATTAAATTTAAAGTAATAATAAAAAAATTCTAACTACTGAACTACAAAATCCTAACTTAATGCGTATCTAACACGCACTTTTTTAATTGAAAATTATTTTTAATTAATTTTGTTATATTAAATTTATATTTCTAAATGAATTTTAAATCAAATAATCATTATTTTTCCATTATTCACGTCATTTTTCATGTTTTGAAAATAAGCATAAAAAATTATTTAAAAAAATTATGTTTACTGATCATAATCTTAGAATTTTAAACAAAACAAAATTAATTATAGCTTATTATAGAAAGTTTTAAAAAAGGTATTAAAAAAATTTAAAATTACTCTAGGTCAAACAAACTTAAATCGATCTGACGTCAATTTTAAGTTACTATAGTTATTCTAATATAAAAATACCCCTGTCGCAGCATCTGCATAACATAGCGAATTTCCAAATTTTGGGGACTGGCGGATCTCATCTAAGAACTGTACCTATTTAAAATAGTTTAGCTTTCTAAGAGTAAAAGATTTTTTAAAATCGGCTGGGTAATTAGTTTTGATATTTTTGGAACCCAAGAACCCGAACGGACTTTGTGCAGCATAGTTGTATCCATCTAAAATAATTTAGTTCTCTAACAGTGAAAAAATTTTCAAAATCGGTCGGTTAGTTTATTTTTTACAATAATGGGAACAGTAAACCCTGGCGGAAATCATACAACATAACCTTTATTCATCTAAAATAATTTTAGTAAAAAGTTTATCCTAACAGTAAAAAACGGGTCCTAGGGATCTCATATAACTTATGGTAGTTCGTAAGGTTCTTGTGGACATCATTTAATTACTTAATGAATTCAAATACTTTAACTTACTAACGGTGAAAAAATTTTCAAAATTTTCGACATTCGCTAAAAAAATCATTGAAAAATATTTGATATGTTTCGATCAATTAATGGTCAACATCAGCAAATAAAAGTTACTAAAATCGAAGAAAAGAATGAGTTATTTGTCCGTAGAAATTAAAATACAAATTCTGAAAACGAGCAAAGAAATATTGAAAAAACTAGATCGGCAAAACATTCTGACAAATAACACTACCCAACTAATACTTGCCAATTTGAATGAAACTTAACATACTTATTAAACAGCGAAAAATATTAAATACGTGTTTTTTTATTTCGGCTAAATACGCTTTTTAGGGGTAGAAAACACCATTCAACCTCTGTAGATGAAAACAGTTATAGCTAAATATTTTTGAAACGACATATTTTTTGAAAAAAGGGCTGAGTACCAAATTTGTAGAATTTAAAGCGATGCACTTGATAGTGACCCTGAAATCGATTTTCAAGGTCAGTTGAAAATGATTAGCCATTGCCGAACTTTGACCATATCCTGTACCTATAAGCAGTAATTTCATGTATTGACTCAATCTATCTTCAAAATTGATTTGTTGCGTTATTTTTCTAAAATAAAAAAAATAAAAACCTGACGAAATGAAAAAATAGGCGCAAATTTATAGAAAAAATTAGAAGAAAACATTTTTGTAAGTAATTTTAGAAGTAAAGTTAAGAAAAGATTTAATATCACTCCAATTGTAAGTTAAACATTAACTTTATGTTATATTAGAAATTTTCAAAATTTTTTAAAATTTTTATTGCTACTCTATAGTTATCATATTAGGAATTCAATTCAACATATGATTAACTATTATTTTTCCGATTGCGATTGAGCAAGTATTTTTCAAAATTACTTCTTGATCACTTATTTTCTATCTTGCATGTGAAATTCGTTCGAATATACTTTGAACCATTTAGGGATGAAAAGTAAACTACTCCTTTTGAAAAATATTAAATGATTTTCAGATGACTTTGGAAATTGACCTCAAGGTCAACTTCAAAGTTATCATCAAGTGCATCACTTTGAACTCTATAACTTTGGTCCTAAGCACTTTTTTCAGAAAATATATCGTACCATAATCCACTTCTATGTTGATTCCTGGTCTCTTTTCCTGCGTTTCTAATATTTATGTCAATAAAAAATGTGCTACCGTAGACAAGGATGAATAGGTACGCATTCAGACTTCACACCGTATTTTTTTGTATTTATTTTACGAGTACCTAATCTTTAATATATTAAAAATTTACGCGAAGATGGTCACTTTATCAGCAGTATCCAAAAAAATTTAAAAATATCCGTGGTTTTTGAAAAATTAACGAAAATCGTATAATTTCTTCTCTATGAAAAATTGGGGTCAAAAGAGACGAGAAAAGAGTAAATGGGGACAACCCGTAGGGTCGACCAAAATTGAAATTCTAATATAAAATAATTTCGAACTTTTTGTATTTATACATTCAAAAAAGAAATAATAGGTACTTGATGATTTTCTGTAAAAATAAACGTAGAATCTAAAATAAAGTTTATATACTCCTGTCGTTTACCCCTAAGTTTATATTCCTCCTATTCTTATTTTAGTTCAAAAAATAATTTTTCAAAAGACTAAGACATAATAATTAATAACAGTGAGATTCTACGTCCATTTTCAGACTTTTGTTTATTAAATTGCGTAAAAGCTAGTAAATGCAATAACAGATATGATGAATTTATAAGGATTTTCTTGTACTCAGGGCCGTCTTAACGTATGTGGGGGCCCCTGGGCACAGTAAGTTTGGGGGCCCCTTTTAAAAGCTGAAAACCAGAAAAACAAAAAAAAGAAAACATCAGGAACTAAAAAAAAATTAGTTGACAATTATTTAATGACTTTATTGATACAACTCTATAGAAACGTTTCATCGCACACATTTAGGGTAAAGGCCTATACTTTTTTATATAAATATGAAAAGTGCTGTAAATATATAAAACGTAAAAATAAATTATTTTGACTTAAATTTTATAAATTTATACATAAAAAAAATTATTTTACTTAAGAATTTATTATCACAAATAAATAACTAAATCATTAAAAAAATTAATGTTTGTTACTTTGTAATAGGTATATCTTATATTATTTATATAATAACGTTCAAAACAGTTTCCAATGTATAGGAAAACTTCACAATATTTGGACATATAGCATATTTTTAAGTATAATTAAGTTAATCACTTTAGCACTGCACTGATATTAATGGTTTTTTTCTTGACTTCTGGAAAGCAAAATCTTCAATTACGTCATCGAATTCCAGTTCTTGTAGAATATCACTTTCGATACACATAATTGATAAATTGTTAAGTCTTTCTTGTAACATTGTCGTCCTTAATTCGTTCTTTATTCTTCTCAGCCTTGAAAATGAACGCTCTCCACTGCAGTTGGTGATCATTAGACATAAGAATATTCTTGTGGCAATTTCCACATTTGGAAATATCTCTTCTAATTTGTCTGTTTTTATTAGTTTATGTAAGGCAGATATACTTAAATTACTGTTTACTTGATTTTTCAAATACTGCTTTAAATGATCACATTCAGATTTGAGTTCATCAGCGTTAATGTCCTCATGATAAAATTCTGCAAATTCTTTGCATTTGCTTTTCAACTGACTCGGTTCGATTGTATTCAACTGAGAAAGAAATTCAAAACGTTGGTTAACTCCCTTGTATGATTCCGATCGTTGCTTTAACTGAATACTTAGTGTATCGATCATAGGAATAAACGTTTCTACTTTAAATTTTTCCTTGCCAAATAAGTGTACACTTTCTGACGACTCGTCAAAAATGTGATACGCGTGCTACGATTTCTTTTTCTTTGACAATTATCTTTGTATTCGGCATCTGGATTCTTTTCTTTGGCTGCCGATTCGTAAAGGTCGAAATTATTTCGTGCGTTACTGATGAAATCAGCAAGAGATCCAAAAATTTTCGTTGCAGTGTCCATTGTGAGGGTGTTTTTTTGCAAGCTTACGCTTGCTTTGTTAATAATTTGAAGTAGGTCATTCCATATCTCCGTTAGGATAATCATCTCTAGTTTTTCCATTTTTTTGCTGAGACTTTGGGCCTCGTTTCTAATTTCTGCTGGTTGATCTGTGTTTTTGGAAATTGATGTTAAAGCCTCCAAAATATGTTCGTAACCATTGCGTAAAGCATTAACCGCATCGGCACGTGCAGACCACCTGGTTTCACAGAGACATTTTAAAACTTTATTTGTACCCAAAGATTCTGTTAGTATATTCCATCGATAAGTCGAAGCAGAGAAAAAGCTATATAATTTTTGGACAAACTGGAAGTATGCTACCGCTTCTAAAACAGACCCCACAGCCTGAACGCCAACCAAATTTAGTGAATGTGCCGCACATGGGACAAAAAGAGCAAATTCACATTTTTCTTTTATTCTTTTTTGTAAGCCTGAATATATTCCAGCCATATTTGGTGCATTATCGTAACTCTGCCCTCGGCAATCCTTTATCGAAATATTATGGCTTTCTAAAAAATTCAAAACCGTTTTTTCTAGATATTGAGCCTTATGTTCTTTAATAGGTAAAAACTGCAAAAATCTTTCAACAGGCACTTCGTCTTTTACATATCGGACGATGAAGGTCAACTGATCGACATGCGAGAGATCGGGTGTGGAATCCACGCTTATTGAATAATATTTTGTTGTCTTTAGTTCATTGACAATCGTAGCCAGTACTTTCTTTCCCATTATATTAATAAATTCGTTGCAAACATTAGCAGACAAATAGGAAGTATTTCCTTTTCCGCGATTTCCGCAATTTTTTATATGATCAGCAAGGAACGGATCAAATTCGCTAAGTAATTCTAAGCATCCCAAGTAATTTCCATTGTTTTGCGATCCCAAAATTTCGTTGTCACCACGAAATCCTAATCCTCTTGAAGCTAAAAATTTTACAACCGCCACAATCCTTTTCAGTACATTCTTCCAATAATTTACTTGTGTATTGTATTGCGATAGTAAGTCACAATCCACTCGACCAGCCGTTTTGCTTCGCGCGACATAAGTCATCATAAATTGTCTATGCAGTGAACTATTTTCATGCTCCGTTAATTGGTTGCTTATATGCTTCCAGTCTTTGTATCCACTGGAAGAGCTCAAACTGTTACTGTTCGTAGTATTATTAAAAAGACGGCAGCAATAACAGTACACACATTTCTTCGAAGGTGAATATAGAAGCCATTTCCGTTCTACGGATTCACCATTCGTCAGTTTGCGAGTAAAAACGTTCCTAGTCAAATTTCTAGTTTTTATTTTACCGCGCACATCACAGAAACTTGAAGAGGTTCCCGAGAATTCACAGTCTTTATTTTGAAAAAACTCTGGTCCTTTATGAATCCATATTTCGCGCACTTTTTCCGTAAAAATATCGTCACAATAAGTACCAGGATCATTTGAAATTTCATCTAAATTATTCGTGAATGTATACTGTGCTTGTGATTGTGACTTTGAAGAATTTGCTGTTGTTAATAAGTCGCAATTTTCTGAGTTAGAAGATGTAGACCTCGATGTGTTTGCGACTATTTCTTGAACTGCTGAACTTGATTTCGAAGTCTCTGATCTAGGAGCATTTTGATACGTTGAAGTCGAAAAGTCAGACTGTTGACTAATTTCTTCCGGAATAAAAAACGAAGTTAATTTAGGTAATTTGCTGCTATTTTCTTTTTGCATAGCAAGTCTTTTTCTTTTTTCTGAACCACTTAGATATGTTCGTTTCGACATAATTGCACAAAATTATAAATGCAGCTTAATACACAACAGTTTAGGAACACTAATAACGTTGTAATATACGTTTTACAAGAAAAAATTTATTTATATATATTTTTGTACCTAAAAAATTTTAATGGTTCCAGATGCAATAATTTAAAAAAAAAAGAAAAAGAAAACTAGTCTAGCTCTAAGAAGGGTCACAAAAGGGTCACATATGTTTCACATAAAATTTTAGAAAGTCCAGATCTAAGTAAAAATAAATCTACTTATTAAAAACACAAATATACTTTTCAAAATAAATTGAAATAAAAGATTTAAAAAAAGAAACTAAATTGTTAGGTCCTTTTATCTACATATTTTTTATTTATATGTAATAAACTAATATAAACTAAAAAGGAAGAACCATTTTAAATTGTTTTCTGAAGAAGGGTAAATATTGTATTTTGCTAAAATATTTATAGCAGCTCAGGGTGATTGTAGTCCTGATGTTTGTATATACTTTGCATAGATCATAAATATAACTATAAATTATTTACAAGTAGTTAAAAAAGAGGAATTGACAGATGAAAAAAATCTCAAAAAGTCATAAAGTTATCTTGTTTTTTGGGAAATTTTTTATTGTAGGAGTTCTTTAGCTTATTTTTAAAAAGTTGTCAATCAATGTAATTTATGGCTTTTTATTATAAATTTACAAACTATATTATGTGAAATATCACTAATATCAGTTACATATTATATTATATCGTCTTCATAAATACTAATTATGTATATATCATTTATACAATTTTTATTATGTTAATTATTTATACAGCAGCACTTAATATATTGTATAACTTGTTTCCTTAAGTTTTATATGAGCATGGGCTCGGGGGCCCCCTCAGCTTGGGGGCCCTGGGCTCGTGCCCTGTGTGCCCCTGGGGTAAAGACGGCACTGCTTGTACTACAAAATCTTAAAAATATGGAAACGCGTACTTTTTTTTCGTTAATTATGTTTTATTCTTTTGCACAAAATTTTAAAAATACTTTATTTTCTTAAGAAAGGGAGGCAACTTTAGTCACAGATATGCCTATGAACAGTTTTTGGTAATCCGGGAAAAACGAAAACACTTTTTAAAATTTTTTTATTGTTAAAATCGAAATGTTCTTTTAAAGAGGGTTAAAATTACCATATTTTATATTAAAATTTTAACACAATCACTCCCTAATTAACGAGCCTTACTTAATATTAGCAAATTGAGAAAAAACACGTCAATTAGATTTTTTTACACAGATTTTATTTGTTATATAATTCAAAAGGATATTTTAAAAATGTGTATGAATGGCTTTCATTAAATAAATTTCAATATATTTTCCATTTATTTTAACAGTGGAATGTCCTTATTAGTGGCTATACTTTCGGCTTGGAGCGAATTAGACGAAGATTTTCTTCTAAAACCAAATTTAATAATTAATTAAAGAAATAAAAAAAAATTTGTGGATTTCCTACCGTTCAAATATAATCTTTATTGTATGTAAAAATGTTATTACATTTTTTCAAAAAACTGTAAGTAAACTGTAAAATGTTCTTTACAAATATGTTAAAATAGAGAAATGTTTCCTTTTTAATTTATTTTTAACTCTTTTTAAATGATTCACTTTAAAATTTTTTAATATTTCTTAATCGAAATTTCATAAAAGAATGTGTCAAAATTTAAAAAAATTTTTCTTTGTTAAAAAAAAAAAAATGAATGTGCAAAATTATTTAATATTAGAATGCTCTGATTATACAATTCTAATCATAACTGTATTGTCAATTGGATAAAAAATTACGTAAAAATATTATTGTTTGAATATGATTTAACGTAATTTTTATACGATTGAAGCAAACTCTTATTAATTTTAGGAAGGTGTAAATATAATCTAAATTCTGATCATATCACATAACAGATATCGTCGGGATTTTTTTTGTAAAAAAAAATGGAACAGAGATACATTATAAAAACATTTAACTGACAGAGAAATAGAATATAGCCGAATCGTTAAATTGGATTAAAAAAATCATGACACGCTACTTATAAAGCGGTTTTTTTCGAATTTAGCTCGCAAAAAATGAGACAGAAAAAAAAAGAATGCGAGTGCGAGTGAAATGGAGAACGACATATTTCCTAGTTTTTCTCGAAAAGTAAGTAATTTAGAGCAACCGTATAAAAACATTTTTTATGCATTTTACCTTTTACAATGGCTTAGTGTAAAAAAAAATTTGAAAAATTGCTTAATTCTGGCAAAAAACTCATTTTGTTGACAAAAAACGCCCGGAAAACCTACTTCTGGGCATCCGACGTGTCTGGCTAACGAACTCATCCAACGATTTGGAAAATCGAATTCGCACACAAAATTTCATAAGCATTAAACGTTTCGTTCGAGAGTTATCGCGCGGATACATATATATATATATATATATATATATATATATATATATATATATATATATATATATATATATATATATATAAATTTTAGTGAATATCATTTTCGTATTCTAGGGACCTCAAAACATATTTCTGATATGGTCTCGGGCTTAGGTCGCACCATGACACCTGGCGTAAAAGCTGAATTTCCAGTTTTGGAAATTCGCTAATAGGTAACAAAACAGAAAAGGGGCAGAAAACTAGATTCGTCTAATTTTGTTTCATTTGTTGCATTTGTTTAATGACGTCAGACCAGTTTAAGTTTATCTGACCTATACAACTGGGCAAATTAAAAAAAAGAAATCTATTAATAAATTGTTGAAGCTACCAGACGGCTTATATAAATTAGTATCTATCTTAAAACAGTTGAAAAGATTATAAAGAAAAACCTAGGAACACTTCTAATTTCCTCACCTGTGCATGTTACCTTTCCGTTATTCCTACATTTTTCGACTTATAAACATGAAAGGATGGGTGTCAATAACCTAAGAAATTTTCCCTATAAACCACAGAAAATTAAATAATATCAGCAAACCCTATTAGTACATTTTTTCAATACTATATTATGTACTCCGTATGTTTTGGACATTATTCCTTACCTTTCATAATTGTTTTCGTTATTTTGTATAGCTAGAAATAGGGTATTTTTCAGAATTGCTTAAAAAATTGACCATTTTTGTGGTTCTTACATTTTTTTAGTCGAATTTTTCCTTGGCAAAATTAGACTTATACAGTCTATACGACAAGAACGGCGAGAGGCGAGAGTAGGGGCGCTATCCGTTTTCGGGCCCGTAGAACACGAATATGTAGAAAAAAAATGTCTGATATATATATATATATATATATATATATATATATATATATATATATATATATATATATATATATATATATATATATATATATATATATATATATGTTGGTTAGAGCGGGACTGTATGGTAAAAACGAAATTGATGAAAATCATTGACACTTACCGAAAGATGACAAAATTTGAATTTCTGTTTCACTTACTGCTGATAAGGACAGGTTAAAGGATAAGCTGTAGATTCTCCACAAAAAATGAATACACTTTCACGTGTTTTCACTAATATGATAATTTGACACTCAAAAATATAGTTTGAAAAAACAATGGTTCAGTTAACACTCCAATTGCATTACTACCACTCAAAATATTTTAATCAGTCTGTCTGCTAAGTCCACGCACACACAGAGGGCCTTAGCGTGCAAGCTGATACATAATACCATAAATAATTTAGAATAAGGGTTGATCAAAATATATTAAGCTAAGAAACAGGCGTAAACATATATATATATATATATATATATATATATATATATATATATATAATATATATATATATATATATATATATATATACATTTTTTTCCCGCTACCTTTTAATATGTGTAGGGCCCCCCTATGAAAGTTAAAAACTTAAATTTGGTAAATGGGGCTCATTCCGATGCACAACAATGTTATAAAAGTGGGGTCAAATTTTGGGCAAATTTTGGATCCGACCCCAAATTTAAGGGGGTGGTGGGGGGCAGAAAAGCAATAAAATTTTTCCAAACCAGTTGGAGATAATGTTTCGGTCAATTATCTGCAACATATCCAAAATTCAGCTTCCTAGGATGATTTGGTGGGAGCAGAGGAGAAAAAAAACGATTTTTGCTGGATCTAACACGCCCCCAGCCCCTCCAGAATTAACATAGAGGGTCGAAATTTGGTGTGTTGATACAGTTCACACCTAGGTTGTGCTTTTTGAAGGCTTTAATATTTTACCCCCACCCCCCTCATTTTTAAGCTACAATTTCATGCTTTTTCGACGTTTTCGAAGTTTGTACCACTCGCACAGGTCACCCAAATAAATCTAGAGGGCTGAAATTTTGTATTCAGATTGAGTTAGTATCAAGGGGGTGCTTTTTGGGGGTCTCAATTTTTAACCCTTACCTCCACCATTTTTATACCAAAAAGAACATGATTTTTCTTGTTTTTTAACAGTTTCGTTCGGGTCAAAATCTCCCCAAATAAACCTAGAGGGCTGAAATTTTGTGTACAGGTTAAGCTAACGGCCAGACACTTCATTTTAGAGGTTTCAACTTTTAACCCTTACCCCCACGATTTTTACGCCAATATTTCCTTAATTTTTTTGCTTGTTTTCTAACACGTCTAGAGACTCTCTAAGGAAACTTAGAGGGCTGAAATTTGGTAAGTGTGTTCAGTTGGTATCCAGCTAGTACCTTTTAGGGAGTCCACATTACTTTTACCCCCACTTCTCCCATTTTTACATCGGAATTGAATGCTATTGTTAAAAGTGTTTTAAATGCATTATTTTTATTCTAAATACAAGTAGGCGAATAGTAATTTTAAAAAATTTAAAAAAAGTGAATTTACTTTTATAACAAATGAATTACATACATATTAAGTAATTTAAAAATGTTATTAAAGTCACTATTTATTTGTAAATTAGGAATTTTGGACTTTTATTATTTATAAAATAGAAATTTTGGATTTTTTTGGAAAGAAAAAATATCTTCATAAAGGCCTTCCAGTTTACTATTTAAGTTCCTTTTTTAATATTTAAAAATAAAACACAGAGGCAATTGGCGGATAAGCATGGGTAGGAATGCCCTCGTACGAATTGTGTTGGCTTTTTCCCTGTTAACTGCTATCGGCACAAAATTGAAATTTACTGAGATTCAGCCCTTAAAAACTAAAAACCTTTTTTTTAAAGCCCCGATCAACGGGACACTCATCATCAGTTTTGAAACCACCAAAATGACAAATCGCTTGTGAACTTTCAATTACATTTCGCTTGTAGACACTCAATACCGAAGATGATAGGAAAAATTCGACTTCCGTGATGGGGCTCCGCTGCTCACGGCGTTTTTTTTTACATGAGCGCAATCTCCCAACACTTTGCCGTTTATATATAGGATGAAGCATATTGTGAACAATAATATACCTATATGAATTTAAGTGTTGTTCCACTGCGCGACTGCACTCACATATTACGCAACCGTATACATAAGTGATAACTGCGGATCGTCATTTTTCACGCATTAGTTTGTGTAAGTATAATCATGTCGCAACTTGTTGAATGCTTAGAGTGGTATCTAAAGGCCCTTTAAACGGTCATATCAGTTTTTGGTTCAGTTTCAGTTTCAATCAAACTGCCAGTTTTCTACGTGTAAAAATTAAAATCTGAAAGGAGAACTGAAACGGAGACTGGGAACTGACGGGATGGATAGTTCTATTTATTTTATTTCAATTTTTAGAATTCGTATGTGTAAACAATTAGTGCACCATGCCTCAATCTGTTCGCTTGAAAATCAGAGCGACTCAGACTGTACAAGAACTGAAAAGACTGAGAACAGTGAAAACTGAACGGACCGTATAATAACAAACCTTCCTTCGGACTGAAACTGAAACTGAACTGAGAACTGATATGACCGTTTAAAAGGTCCATTAAATGTACAGTTTTATTTAAGCATCAGTGTTATTATTCTTACGCACTTACGCAGCAATAACAATGGCTTAGGTAACTCGCTACTAACAATAAGTGTAAATAGTTGATAAGATTTATTTTTACAGTGGAGTATATTTAGTTGTTTGTAACTTTTTTTTTCAAAATAGATATATAAGCACAATATAAAATGAACAAAAATATTTTTTGCGGTTTTTGTTCAAAGAGAAAAAAAGACGACTGCGAAGCATATAAAAGATCTATATGCTATTGAGTATTTAATAGGTAAGAAATTAGCAATTGATTCAAGTTTTCTACATCAAGCTGACTACATCATAGATGCCGCTCTATCACAGTGGTGTAAGAGTAATAGTGAAAACTAGGGGTCGATTTTGACCAGGATACCACAGTCAGCACAAATGTTGAGTAACTTGTTGTAAACGACTATTTCAGTAACAGTTCAACTAAAACCACGTTAATACACTCGTTTAGGGATTTTGATAGGGTTCTCATCATATCAGTGTAAAGATAAGTTGGGGGTAAGAAACCTTAACAAGCATGTGGCCTTAATAAGGCTGTTCAATAACTGCGATAAGAATTCAATTATAACTTGTATTTAACTTTTCAGTTTACCTTTTTGTGACGGAAGTCATGTTTTTTGATTTATGATATTTTGTGAGACCTTTTCATACGGATAAAAAACACTGGTAATGACCCTTAATCGCACACGCTTGCTTTTTTTAAGGGCGGGAGGAAGGCGTCGCCATAGTTTAGGGCTAAACAAGCCCACTAAGGCTGCTGCAACACCGAATGTCACTAGAGCCCCCTTGTATTTAAATGCTTAAATTAGCCTTACTTGGCCCAATTTTTCGAAATATGTTTAGACATATATTTACCAATTCAAAGGCGTAGATTTCAAAAATCTATGTCTCATTTTGGTCCAAGGTCGGATTTTATGTGTTTTTATAGGTCATTTAGAAATTTTTGCAAATATCTTCATCTAAACATCGTGTTTTGGAGAACTGCATGCACTATATATATATATATATATATATATATATATATATATATATATATATATATATATAATATAGTCCTCAAAACAAAATAAGGGCCACTTGAAAGTTTGTATTTTAAAACTGATTTATGTCGATCCACGTCAAAATAACTTTTCTAAATGACTGTTGTTATGATATTAAGTGGTTGAGTAAATGAAAACAGTTAGGTTTAAGTGATATTATTGTTGAAGGGGGGGATCTAAACGTTTTTTTGTCTCGCACAGCGTCAAATGGTTAGTTTTACTTATTTTTTTGAATTTGATTTTAAATCAGTTTGCGCTAGATTATTGATTGCTGAGGTTGTTTTTTGAAGTTTGGCGTGTTATTCAATCATTAGTTTTACAATGCCGAGAATTCGACACCATATGGACGAAGCTATTGCTACCAGAGCCGTGACGATGATTGAGGGTGGTCAATCTCAACGTTCCGTGGTTCTGCAGTTGGGTTGTTCACAAAGGGCTATTCAAAATGTTTGGAATCGGTATCAGCAGACCGGTAGTGTAACCCGGCGCCGTGGCTCAGGAAGAGTTCGTGCTACCACTGCCCGTGAAGACCATTACATTCGACTGTGTGCACGACGTGAGCCGACTGTTACCGCAGGTACTCTGCAAAATCGCTTACATCGATCTACTGGTACTGTTGTCAGTAATCAGACCATACGAAATCGTTTGCATGAAGACCAACAACGTTCAAGAGGACCAGTAATCCGTACCAAACTGACCCGAGTGCATCGTGCAAACCGTTTAAGATTTGCACGTGAACACCTTGAATGGGGCTTGGAGGAATGGCGTCACGTACTCTTCACGGATGAGTGCAAGGTGAAGTTTTTTAGTGATGATCGACGTGTAAGAGTGTGGAGAAGAAGTGGGGAAAGGTTTTCTGATCATCACATTCATGAACGCGACAGATTTGGCGGTCCTAATGTCATGGTCTGGGGTGGAATTAGTTTGCAAGGCAAAACTGAGCTTGTTTTCCTGAACGAGGGTACTGTAACGGCTCAAGGTTACATCGAACAGGTTGTCAGAACCCATGTGATCCCCTTTGCATAACGAGCGGCCGACGGATTTATCCTGATGCAGGATAATGCCCGAGTGCATACCGCTCGAGCGACGACAACTGTCCTTAGGGAGGCTAATATACAGGTTTTACCGTGGCCTGCAAATAGCCCTGACTTGAACCCAATAGAACATCTTTGGGATCAATTAAAACGGCAGGTCAGAGCAGCCGGAGAGGATGTACATACCCAAACAACAACTGATTGATGTCTTGAGAAGATGTTAAATGTAAGCATACCTTATACTGTAACTTATATAAAAATAAACTTATGCAGCAAAACATGAATGGCCCTTATTTTGTTTTGAGTAGTATATATATATATATATATATATATATATATATATA